>BSBK01008325.1:180000-690000 GCA_027943335.1 Chamaecyparis obtusa | reverse complement strand
TCTTTAGGTGCTTTCAATTTTTTCTTTTTTCTTTTTTATGTTTCTTTCTCCTCCCTACCTAGTTCTCTGAGCCCTCTCCTCTCCTTATAACTCTTAAGATAGGCTGGGTCTGCACATCTCTTTTTGATGATGGATCACAGAGTGTGGTTCGAAACGTTATGCTTAAAAAACTTACACAATCAAATCCAAAAACACACTTGAATATTTGATATGGATTGTGGAAATTTGATACTATTAATACATAAGATGTACTATATATAATTATTTGTAATAGAATTAATATTAAGTTATGTCATTTAATTTTTAAATTTTTATTATGTTTATAATTTAAATAGTTTAAATCTTAACTTAAAAATAGTTTTCAATTTTTATAATATTTCAATTTTTATTATGTTTATAATTTAAACAATTTAAATTTTATTTTAAAAATAATTTTACATTTTTAATTATAAAAAAATTAAAAATAAAATAACTTACTAGTCAATAAAATATCTTCATTCATTTTTCCTTTAATTTTTATGTCTTAAATAATATCCTCTTATGCTACCTTAGATGCTAATCCTCCCAATAATAATAAAAAACATTGGCATTAAAAAGAAAATGGCTCGCTATTCAAGAAAGCTTTTATTGTAATGAAACCGTATTTGGCGAGTAAAAAACAAAACTCCCTTTTCAGTGTTTTCGAAAGTGGTTCGACTTCTTGTATTAGCTTTAATCAAACAACAACGGTCAAGTTGCAAGAAAGGAAGAAAACAGACTCGTATGGTTTATCCTCCTGCACGGCCCAAGCGAGATGCATGATGCAGACTCGGCAAGATTAAAGCGGCTGAAGGCATTTTGATTTTAGAAATTTTTATCCTTTTGAAAATATCTACACACAAAATCTGAGAGGAAGAGCAGTTTTAATGGATTTGAGGGCTGCAATGGCACCTCAATCATCAGAAACAACGCAAGAAATTGTAATAGAAACAGAGAAGGATATTCCGCAACAAGAAGGCCTTCGCAAAAGAACATCTAACAATTTGACGCGTTCTGAGAGCAGTGGCAGTACCATTGACAGCTCAATTACGAGCTCAGATACGGCAGATGACGGAAAATTTGACGGTAATGTTCGTAAGGAGAAGGCTATCTATGACATAACAGCAAATGGTGCAACCGATTCTTCGCGGTATGTTAGCAGTGATGTACAGTTTTCACTTCGCCCTTCTTATCCCGCGCACAGGAAGCTCAAAGAGAGTCCTCTCAGCTCCGACGCCATTTTTAAACAGGCAAGTACTTATATCTTTTGAAGTTTTTTTAATTATCTTGTTACTGCTTGTTTTTCAATTTTAAGCCCTATGTGTTGTCTATTGGCTTCATTGTTAGGTCTTAATTAAGAGTTGCCGTGTTTTATGAGGCAAATTAATAGTACTGTTTAGTCTTTATTGTTTATTTTCAATTTAGAACATTTGTTTGAGTTTTAGAGTTAATTACAGTGGGTTGGTCAATATTTTCAGCTATTTTGGACCTTTATTTTATAGGTAGATATTTAAACAGGGACCACATATACTAAACGATAGGAAAAATTCTTCAGCATGCCAAAACCAGTGCATCTTTACCCACAGGCAAGATGTTTATGCTAGAAAGACAAACGGGATTTTCATCAATTTTTCGATAGAGCGCCGACTTGGATATTTATGGATCTGGAACTAGAAAATACTATGCAATTGACTCCAGAAGAACATTGCCATTTGATGGCTTAATATTGTTTAAGCTATCTCCAAAGATGGCATAATATTGGCTGAGAAACAAACCTTTTCAGAGCCAAGGTTCAAGTTGTAGCAAGTTTCGATGCCAAGGAAAGTGCAGGTGACGATGTTGGGGGTTGTAAGAATCCTATTATCCTACACCTACTGGTGGTGAGTTAGGGCCATTTGCTTATCACAGATAAATAGGCCATTGGTTTTCATTCGTAGCTTGCTTGTATAGATAGTTATCCCAAGGAGTTGTAGATTGGTGAAAAGCTTTGTTTTGTTCTTTTCGCGGGGTCTGTTAGTGGGCAATCTGGCTCTACTCTTGTCAATATAAAAGTTTTTCTATGTTCAGTTGGTGGCTATTAGTGGCTATTAGAGGCAATTTTTGATGTTCCGATTTACTTGGTTGTTGAAATTGGTATAGCTTTTATCTACTTTAGTAGGTGAGGTTCCCTATAGAACCATCAACTTACCAATAAAAAAAACAATTGTAAGCCAAAGGGATCCACAAAGCACCCAAACACTGATTTGCATTAGCAATTCATGACATAATAAAATTGGAACATATTTCCAAAGCAGTTTGTATGGCATAACTTGCATTATTCTAGATAGACTACATCAAATGTACTACCCATGACTGGCTGGACATTCGACATTACTTACATTAAGAAACCTCAATGTTCTACCTAGCAGAGGTTAAAATTAATGCATGCTTTTTCTACTAAAGAGACAGTTTGGGCTTGCATCTTACCCTCATGGCACATTCTCAATAGCATATCATAATTTAGGTAGGAAGATATAAACCAGCTGAGTTCTTTACTAATTTACAGTGTCCACAAATTAGATAAAATAGACAGATAAAATTGTAAGTCTCAGACTCCACTAAGTCACTCTTCATGAGAATAACATGGGGTTAGCCTCATGTTGAACCATCCAGTCTTATCTAACTTGAGTGGTAGACCAGTGTTACTTCCATGCATCCCAAATTTCAGTAAGAATATATTTTGCCAGGAAATTGCAGGCATAGAAATTAAGCAAGTCATATTCTTGAAGGAACTCTTGATGAAAGTTTAGGAATGGCAAAGGGTATCATCAATATTGCTCTATAACTTAGTTACAAAAACTCAAAATGAAAAAAACCAAACAGAGATGACAATAAGTCACATTGCCAGAAGCTCATAACTCTAGATAATATGGATTATAACCATTAAGATTGTGTATATCTGGAAACAAGTCACTCCACTGAGAGAGATCGTACCTTTCCATGAGAACCTTCCCCAATCAGAAAAGAGGGACTGAAGTTATTGGTTGCTTCTTCAAGCTCTTCCATATCAAAGGGTTAGTACTATGGGAGACCCAGAGCACCCAGTCTTGTTGTTTGAGATATATATCCTTTCATAAAAAATAAAATTAGTTAAAGGAAATCCACATAATTTTCTCTATTCTACAATATTCTTTCTTCTTGTTATTCCAAATTGATTCCTCCAGGATAAGCTTATCATCTTGATGTAATTGAGTTCATCTTTCCTCTCCAAGTCCTTCAACAACAGCTGCCCTTGGCCCTTCAGAATTGTTTTTCCATCCTTCACTTCTATCATTTTTAACGTGGTTTCAGAAACATGCTCATGACAATTCATTTCGTTTTCAACTGAAGTTTGAAGTTTTGCATTTTCTCTGTAACAACAACAGGACCAAAAACTATATAGAGTTTGTCTTTTGAAGTTGTCCCATCATAGGCAGAGATGTCTCTGACAATGTTCCTAGCATGTGGTGAACAAGAAATGCATGTTCCTGTTTCAGACACAATATCACCACAAGGAGCAATTACATTGCTTGGAGAATCAGATTTCCAAGAGGTAGAAGGGGCAAAATATTTGATTCTTCTGTAATGTCTTGGCAACGCAATGTTGTATGAGCTTCAAAACCTGACACATTTACCAGCTTCAAGCTCGCCTGACTATCATTTACTATAGCTTTAGTAAATTCATTATCTATGCTGAATTCACAATCATCGTTAGGCTGGTCATTGGCTTTGGGAATTTCTATATGAAGAAGTTTCCAAGTTGGTTATACCACACAGCCACCACCATTACTCTGATTTGCCAATGTCGTTGCATCATCATTTGCAACAGGTTTACCGATAGAAGACATGTCTGGTTCAGTTTTGCAGCTATTTATTGGATTGGTAGTGACTGATAAAATCTAACCAAAAAGATAAACATAATGAAATCAAAAACTCAGAAACAATCAACAGGATTTTATCCTGGGAAAAACCCTCCTCTCAAGGGAAACACCCAGCCCACAAAATGAAGCCTTTATTCTGAAATCAAAGCCATTACAAGAATCTGCTCCTTATTGACTTCTTCAGCCTGACAGTCAATAAGCTTGAATATTGACTTATACAAATAGATCACAATCAACTATTATGAAACACAGATTGCTCAACGATCACACACTGATCGAATGAAAAGCGATTACTACAAAAGCATTTTGTGTATAAATACAATACACATAAAGGTAGTAATATCAGACAAAGATTTGATACACGAAGGTAATACAACTGCAGGAAAAACAACACAGGATTATATCTCTTTTTGTTCTCACACAGAGCAGTGTATATACTCTCCGCAAAAGACAAGACACTGACGACTCACTGATGACATCTGATATCAAATACGGCTTGCTGATGATACCCGATGTCAAACATGGTTTGCTTGATGATAGAAGATGTGCCCGATATCAAATACGGCTTGCTGATGATACCCGATGTCAAACATGGTTCGCTTGATGATAGAAGATGTGCCCGATATCAAAACACGGCTTACTGATAAGCTCGATATCAAATACGGCTTACTGAGAATACCACATGCAGGGTTTGAATGGCTTTGACGGTGTCGAGCTGAGAAGTGCTAACATGAAATTAGAAATCCCTTGATATCATATACATGATAATGCTTGCCGCGATGCTATGTCTTTGTGCTCAGGAAAAAAACGTGCTGGCTGGAGAGGCGTTACAAAGCATGAATACATCATATGAAAGAATTGGTGCGCCAAGGCAGGTGACGCTTCACCTTACTTGGTGATCTGCCCAGTAAGGTGAAGTGCCATTACCACGCACGTTACACACGGTGGGAAGGCGAGACACCAAGGAATGGATACCTCACGTGTTACAAAATGAGATCGCAGCATAGTAAGTGGCATCCGTATACCGGAGTTAACAACGCACAAAGTAACAATAGTCATAAAAGACGTTGGTAGTTACAACTACACTTAACTGTCAGCGACAGTTGTATGAACAGGAGGTGATCAAAATACAATTACATCAATAGGAGCACAATTGCGGTGGCGGGGAGAAACCAGTCAGGTCTCTATCGTCGCTACAAAAATTCAACACTCCCTTTTAGCAAGAGAGAGACCTTATGAAGAATTCATCTGGACAAATATATTCAGCTGCAAAAGAATCAACATCAATAGACAACCTCAATATGTTTAAATTCCATTATTTCATACAAAAGAGTTCACCATAGCTAATCTAGAGGGTGATAATGAAAATAACAAACCATCCATTATAGCTGCATCTAGAGCATGGATATAAAAGATCACAACAAAATATTCAACATGATTATTTAAAGATCACAACAATCTCATGGAATTCACATGAGCAACTTCTACCATGGTTGCTCCCAGAGGGTGGATCAAGGGCTTTCACCTCAAACTTCTCCCTGAGAAGAATGCATTATCACCTTGCCTACACGCAGAGGGTGATCCCACCATACCTACTCGTAGAGGGTGGGTTAAGGGCTTTCACCTCAAACTTCTTCCAAAGAAGAATGCATTAATCACCTTGCCTTACTCGTAGAGGGTGAGTCAAGGGCTTTCACCTCAAACTTCTCCCAGAGAAGAATGCATATAAGAGATGGAACACTCTGCTTGAGGTGCCTTCTCAACAAGGGCCTCATTTTCCACTAAACCAAGCTATCCTCGAAAGTAACAAAACTTCACTCTCGGAAGTGGCTTGGTGAGGATGTCCGCAGTTTTCTCTTCAGTAGGAATGTATTTCAGTTCAACTGCATTTCTCTGCACCATGTCTCTCAAGTAATGAAACTTGATTTCCACATGTTTGGACTTGTCATGAAACACTGGGTTGACTGAAAGCTTTATGCAACTTTGGTTATCACACATGATCACGGAGGGCTCGAGAGGCTGTCCAAACAATCCTCCAAGTAATTTGCGAAGCCATATAGCTTCTTTGGCAGCCATACATGCTTCTACATATTCCACCTTAGCTGTGCTTTGAGCTACACAGGACTGTTTCCTGCTGCTCCAGGTCACGACGGAACCAAGGTTGAAACAACTACCTGAAGAGCTCTTTCTATCAGATACCTAACCTGCCCAATCAGAATCAGAGAATCCCTGCAACTTCAGCTTGGTGCAAGAAGAGTACTTAAATCCATATCCAATAGTATCACGAACATATCTCAATACATGCTTGGCTGCCACAAGGTGAATATGTCTTGGTTCACACGAGTTGACTTAATGTATTGACGACAAAACATATGTCAGGTCTTGTGTTGACCAAGTACATTAAGGAACCAATGAGTTGACTATACATGGAAGGATCAACCAAATTTGAATTAATCGAATCATCATGAAGTCTTTTCAAATTCACTTCCATGGGAGTCACCATGGATTTATAGTCCAACATACCTAACCTTTTCAGGATATCAATAGCGTACTTCCCTTGACTTAGTATGATGTCATTTGAGCTTTGCCATACTTCAAGGCCAAGGAATAGTGCAGCATGCCAAGGTCTTTCATTTCAAATTTTGAAGTTAGCTCCTTCTTGCATGCGATGATGAGATCATCATTGCCTGTGAGAAACAAATCATCTACATATAGAACCAAGATCAGAATTTTATCATCATGAAGCTTTATGTATAAATTAGGATCAGCAACATTATTTTGAAAGCCTAAACTCAAAAGATATTTGTCAATTCTCTCATACCAAGCACATGATGCTTGTTTGAGTCCATAAAAGGCTCTTTTCAGCTTACACACATGAGATGCTCTGTCATGGA
Organism: Chamaecyparis obtusa; assembly: GCA_027943335.1. Lineage (NCBI taxonomy): Eukaryota > Viridiplantae > Streptophyta > Pinopsida > Cupressales > Cupressaceae > Chamaecyparis > Chamaecyparis obtusa. The sequence continues at coordinate 683,189 of BSBK01008325.1, read as the reverse complement.
TGATGAACCCTTCTGGTTGTTCCAAATTGACTTCTTCTTCAATGACTCCATTTAGGAATATTGTTTTCACATCCATCTGGTGGAGTTTCCAGCCTTTAATTGCAACTATGGCAATAATGGTTTTGATGGAGGTGTAGCGGGCCACTGTTGCAAAGGTCTCATCATAGTCTATACCTTCTCTTTGGGAAGAGCCTCTAGCTACAAATCGTGCCTTGTACTTGTCTATGCTCCCATCAGCTGCATGCTTAATCTTGAATAACCATTTAGATGAGACAACTGATTTGTCTTGAAGCCTAGGGACAATGTCCCATACATCATTTTGTATGATGGATTGGTATTCCTCCACCATGACATCTCTCCATACTTGATGTTTGGAGGCCTCCTCAACATTAGGAGGTTCAGAAGAAATTATGTGACTCATTAATTCAACATAACTAGAAAGCTTGTGAGGCCGTTTGCTTTCTCTGAAGGTCCCTCGAGGGGCTGCGAAAGGTGTAGCTTCTTCCACAATGTTTCTAGCCCATAGGGGTCTCTTTTTATTGGTGGAAGAAGAGTTGGGACCTGTGGGATCAACTGGTGCATGAATAGGAGCAAGATCAACAAGGTCTTCATACTCCCTCTCAACCTCTGAAGGAGAGTTCGGATCAACCATGGTGAGATCTTGCGGGAGTTCAAGATCTTCCTCATCAACCACAATGTCAGATTCTTTGGAAGGCTTGGCTTCATCGAAAATGACATCTCTACTGATCTCAATCTGCCTTTGACCAGGCACATTAATTCTGAAAGCTTTAGAAGAATCACTATAACCAACAAAGAATCCTTTTTTGCCTGAATGTTCTAATTTGGACTTTTTCTCTTTTGGAATGTCAATCACTACTGGGCAGCCAAAAATTCTGAAGAAGCTAACGTTTGACTTTGATCCTGAGAAGGCTTGTTCAGGAGACATGTTTCCAAGAATCTGATGGGGGCTGCGATTCTGAATGAAGACAGCTGAACTGCATGCCTCAGCCCATAAAAAGGTAGGAATATTTTGATCATGAATCATTGCTTTCGCTGCTTCATTAATGGTCCTATTCTTTCTTTCAGCTACACCATTTTGTTGAGGGTTATAGGGAATGCAAAGCTCCTTCTTGATCCCAGCATTAGCACAAAAGTTATGAAATACTCCGGATACAAATTCTCCTCCATTATCAGATCTCAAGGTCTTGATCCTTTTCTCAGTAGAGTTTTCAACCAAGGCCTTGAATATTTTAAAACGGGACACCACCTCTTCTGATTCTTTTGACTTAAGGAAGTAGATCCAACACTTGGGAGAGAAGTCATCAATAAAAGTAATATAATACCAAAAACCACTAAGAGATGCAATAGACATAGGGCCACATAAATCATAAATCTGAAATGTACTCTTAGTATTCTTACCTAGAGCACATCCCTTGCAGATTCCTTCATGATCTTTATTCAGCTTAGGAAGGCCTATGACAGCCTTGTCCATAGAGGTCAGGGTTTTGAAATTTAAATGTCCAAATCTCTTGTGCCAAAGGACATTTGGGTTTGAAGAACAGAGAGAAAGAGCCTGAATGGGGCGGGCAGAGAGCTTGTAGAGACTGTCATGGCGAACTCCAATCTCATGGGCTGAAAGGAAATTTGAATTCTTCTTCCATGCAAGAACTTTACCATCAATGAAAGATACATGATATCCTTTGTCTTCAAGAGCTGAAATTGATATCAGGTTTCTCTTAATGCCAGGAACAAAGAGGACATCACTTAAGTGAAGAGATATGCCTGAATCAAGTTGAAATGAAGTGGAACTAGCCCCTTTCACTGAATAGCTAGCATCATCCCCAATTATCACTTGAAGGTGTGAATCCTTTTCTTTAAGGTTGAAAAGATGATCACGATAACCGGTGATGTGATGTGAGGCTCCACTATTAATCAGCCAGGTGTCACTGTTGGTAGGAATGTTGCTGGATAAAGCAGAGATGAAACAAAACCCCTTAGGTTCATCACATGATTCCCTCTTAGGAGAAGAGTCTTCAACAAGTGCAGTAGAGGCTTGAGGCTTTGGCCTTAAAGTGCAATCCCTAGCATAGTGGCCGAACTTGTCACATTTGAAGGACTGAACTTTTGAGATATCAATCTTCTTTCTTTTGTGGGAAGAGGCTGGATGAGAGTTGTTATCTCTAGATCGCTTGAAGTATGGTTTCTTTCCTTTTTCCTTAGAGGTGTGGGCAGCCAGCACTTGATCATCTTCATGATGACTTTTGCGACCATTTCCTCTAGCCTCAAGTCTACATTCTTCTCGAATACAGTCAGTTCTCAATATGTCAAATTTAGGGAGATCGTCCCATCCACTAATGCCTTGAATAAACGATTCCCAAGAGTAGGGGAGATCATTCATGGTGGGCATAATCATGTCTTTGTTCGGGATAGAGTCACCAATAGTGCTTAGCTGGTCCTTGAGTTCTGTGATTTTCATGAAGTAGGATATCACAGATTCTCCTCGAGCCATCTTAATGTGAAGTATCTAACGTCTCAAAGCTAACGCTCTGCATGTATTATTGAACTCATATAGATCTTTCAAGGTTTGAAGCATCTCACTTGCTGATGACAATTTGGAAATAATGGGGACTAGGTGATCCTTCACTGAATCAATCAAAACTTTCTTAGCCATCACTCTGTTCTTTTTCCACAGTGTTTTCTCAGCATCATCGGAAGGTTCATCCAGTTCAGAATTTACATAAGCAAGAAGATTGTTCTCCTCTAGAGCGATCAAAATTCTAAACTTCCATGAGGAGAAGTTGGAAGAATCGTCAAGTCTGTCCTCGACCTTTAAACCGTTGACCATGATGGAGTGAGGAGAATGATGGAATGTGAAAGAGGAGGTCTTTCTGGTTCTGGATCGAAATGCTTAAACCCGCTTTGATACCATGTTAAAATCTAACTTGAAAGATAAACATAATGAAATCAAAAACTTAGAAACAATCAACAGGATTTTATCCTAGGAAAAACCCTCCTCTCGAGGGAAACAACCCAGCCCACAAAAATGAAGCCTTTATTCCGAAATCAAAGCCATTACAGGAATCTGCTCCTTATTGACTTCTTTAGCTTGACAGTCAATAAGCTTGAATATTGACTTATACAAATAGATCACAATCAACTATTATGAAAGACAGATTGCTCAACGATCACACACTGATCGAATGAAAAGTGATTACTACAAAAGCATTTTGTGTATAAATACAATACACATAAAGGTAGTAATATCAGACAAAGATGAGATACACGAAGGTAATACAACTGCAGGAAAAACAACACAGGATTATATCTCTTTCTGTTCTCACACAGAGCAGTGTATATACTCTCCGCAAAAGACAAGACACTGACGACTCACTAATGACACTTGATATCAAATACGGCTTGTTGATGATACCCGATGTCAAACACGATTCGCTTGATGATAGAAGATGTGCCCGATATCAAAACACGACTTACTGATAAGGTTGATATCAAATACGGCTTACTGAGAATACCACATGTAGGGTTTGAATGGCTTTGACGGTGTCGAGCTGAGAAGTGCTAACACGAAATTAGAAATCCCTTGATATCATATACATGATAATGCTCACTGCGATGCTGTCTTTGTGCTTAGGAAAAAAATGTGCTAGCTAGAGAGGCGTTACAAAGCATGAATACATCATATGAAAGAATTGGTGCGCCAAGGCAGGTGACGCTTCACCTTACTTGGCGATCTGCCCAGTAAGGTGAAGTGCCATTACCATGCATGTTACACACAGTGGGAAGGCGAGACACCAAGGAACGTATACCTTAGGGGTTACAAAATTAGATCGCATCATAGTAAGTGGCATCCGTATACCGGAGTTAACAATGCACAAAGTAACAACAGTCATAACAGACGTTGGTAGTTACAACTACACTTAACTGTTAGCGACAGTTGTATGAACAGGAGGTGATCAAAATACAATTACATCAATAGCAGCACAATTGCGGTGTCGGGGAGAAACTAGTCAGGTCTCTATCGTCACTTCAAAAATTCAACAGTGACTAGCGTGTTCTTAGAGTGCTCAATTCCTTTTGAATAAGTACCCATAAAATAAAAGTTCCATTTTGTATCATGTAAGAAATTTGTTTCATGCAACATTTTTCCACTTCCGAGGAATCATGAAAAAGTACTGGATTGTTTGCAATAAAACAAAATAACAGATTCATATAAAAAATTGAAATGGAAAAAGAAATACAATAACATTTCCATTTAGAAAAACATTAGTCATGTCTTTGTCCTTGTAGCAGCAAAGAGATGTTAAACTTGTTTTTTGTGATTTCAAGCCAGATAAGCATCTTTATTGACTTGCATTTTCATCCAATAATCAATGGTTAGATTATAAAATTTGATAATGGCAAAATTTGTGGAACATAGACATCTTAGCATTAAAAAAAGGTAAAGCTATGTAGCTTTTTCAGAAGGCCCCTATCTCTCCCTCTATATATAAATAGAATGTGAATGTGAAGATAATTTTTTAAGCCTCTTCCTTCCTCTCCCTATACAAATGCACATTAGTGCACACATACAAACAAAGTACATATACATTCATATAAGTACTGTTGTACATATATAAACACATGCACACGCAAACACACTGATTATTTATTAGGGCTCATGGGGATGCACCCCTGGGGATTTGGGCGATGTTCATATAAAAGTATACACTATATGCAAGGAGCCTGTCTAATTGCTTCAGTCAAAGGAGAATCAATCAAAATCTGTCTTATCTCCAAAGAAGACAGTAGCTGGCTATGGCACAAAAGACTCTGCCACATAAACTTTGACAGTATTGTCAAGGTGAGCAAAAAGAAATTGGTTAGAGGACTCCCTGAGATTACAAAACCAATCAGTGGTGTTTGTAAAGATTGTCAGTTAGGAAAACTGACAGGAACAAGCTTCAACAGTAAGTCTTTTACTACTGAAAATGCTCTAGATCTTGTGCACACGGATCTGTGTGGACCAATGAAGACAAAGAGCTACCATGGAGACCGGTACTTCATGATCGTTGTAGATGATTTCTCAAGAATGATGTGGACACTCTTTCTTAGAGAGAAATCAGAAGCCTTCCACATGTTTAAAATCTACAAAGCTAGAGTAGAAAAAGAAACCGGTAAAAGCCTGAAGTGCCTAAGGTCAAACAGAGGAGGTGAATACACCTCTCAAGAGTTCACTCACTATTGTGAGGAACATGGAATAAAAAGACAGTTTTTTGCACCAAGGACTCCGCAGCAAAATGTAGTAGCAGAAAGAAGAAATAGGACGCTGATTGACTTTGCAAGAACCTTGTTGATTCAGAAGGATCTCCCTCATCACTTTTGGAGAGAAGCTGTTAGTACTGCTGTCTACACACTGAACTGAGTTCAAGTCAAAAAGGGAATCGGTAAGACTCCTTATGAACTATGGTTTAAGAATATTCCCAGTATAGGCTACTTCAAAATCTTTGGTAGTAAATGTCACATCAAAAGAGATATGTATTCTGGGAAGTTTGATCCAAAAAGCGATGAAGGAACTTTTTTGTGGTACTCCACCAAAAGTAAGGCCTACTGGTGTCTGAACAAGAGAACAAGCAAGATAATTGAAAGCATCAATATTAAAGTTGATGAATCTTCAGAACCGGATAAGAAGACTGGTCATGATGATCATGGCAGTCTTGAAGGTCTAAATGAAGGAAATGCCTTTGAGTTCAATGAAGCAGCTACTGAAGACAAAGAGGAACGCCATGTGAACAAACACCCGGTTTAGGAAAAAGCACCTGAAGAAGAGGGTGATGAACAAGATGATGTTCAGAATCATGGTGAAGAAATTGCTCAACCGGAAGACCCTGACCGGGAACAACGCCCAGTTCTCCCAAGGTATGTCACATATCACTCTACTGATAACATTATTGGTGACAAACATGCTAATGTTTTGACCAGGAAAAAGGCCAAAGAGAATATCTATTTACTTTCTTGTATAGAGCCCAAAACAACAAGGGAAGCTCTAGAAGATGAAAACTAGGTCAAGGCCATGGAGGAAGAAATTGAGCAAATTGAGAAAAATGACACATGGGAACTTGTGCCAAGACCAAAGGACAAGAATGTCATAGGGACCAAGTGGGTCTACATAAATAAGCTGAATGAGGAAGGGAAAGTAATAAGAAACAAGACAAGATTGGTCTGCAAGGGATATGCCCAGGAAGCTGGACTGGACTATGGAGAAACCTTTGCACTAGTAGCAAGACTAGAAGGAGTGAGAATTCTTCTTGCTTATTCTGCACACAAGAAGTTTAAAGTGTATCAGATGGATGTCAATTTTGCATTCTTGAATGTAAAAAACTTATTATTTTCTAGTGCACTTTCTGCAAGTGATCTATTCTACATAAGACTTTATGGAGCATTAATATAAATTAGTTATTTTCTCTAATTTGGAGTTATAGATTTGATCGTTCCTGATTGATCAATCCTTTGTGATTTTATCTCCAGAAGATAAAGCTGCTTTAAAACTTTATGTTTGGAAATTATTCCCATTATTTTTCAATTTGATAATTAGAATTATTAGGCTCTATTAATTCTATCTTATTGGGCTCATTAAGCTTGGGTTAAATTCAATAAGACTAATTGTAGCATAATAAAATAATCAAAGACATTAAAGAGCAGTAGTTGATAGGAGCATTTAGGTGGTGTTCTCTGTCTCACTTAGTTGTACATAGGATTAAAAAGGAACTGTCTCTATTGCCCAATAGAAGAAAGACACTGATCTATTATCCTTAAGTTGAAGTCTCCGTTCAAAAAAATTACAAGCAGAAAGTAGTCATCAGTATTTATTTCAAATCAAATAATACATTATTTTAAAACATTCTTTCATAAGCATTTCTATTATAGCATTTAAACAACATTCAATAATTGTGATACTCACAATTTGATTCCTCTCAAGTTCATTTTCCACTTTGAGAGAATCCAAAAGTTTTATATTTAGTTATCTGCTATAAAAAGCCTTTGAACCAACAGATTTGGTTAAGGTATAAGCCCACCAACCGTGGTTTTGCAGAGCCGGAATTGCAGAAATTCAAATCTTTATTTGGTTGAACTTGTTAGTTGGCAAAAACGATTGGGTTTCCCAGCATTGGATTGACAAATCCATAGGAAATCCAAACCATCGTTTTTGGGCACCAACAACTTCATTCGAGATATGGTACAGAGTGGTGCCATCCAGCTGAAGTACATCAACATTGATGAGCAAGTGGTAGATATTCTTACCAAGCCACTTAATAGGGTGAAGTTTGAATACTTCCGTGAAAGGCTTGGACTTGTAAAGATACCTGCTATTGCTGAGAGGGAGTCTCAACTTCATTGATTATCTTGATTATGTATTTGTATTTACCACCCTCTGTGGGTAATGTAAGGTGGCCATTGTATTAGTTGTACCTTAAATCTTCTTTGAGAGAAGAAATGTAAAACCACCCTCTGCGGGCAATGAAAGGTGGAGATGTACTTATGTATTTTCTCTGTTACCACCCTTTGCAGGCAATGCAAGGTGATGTTGTAATTGAAGTCCATCCTCCGTGGGCAATGCAAGATGGCAATGTAATTAATTTTGTAAGACCACCCTCTGCGGGCATGTAAGGTGGCAAAGTTTTTTTCACTCTCTACGGGCTATGCAAGGTGATCCTCTTTGAGGCTTGTCCTCTTCCACCCTTTGCGGGCAATGTAAGGTGGATCCATCCTCTGCATCTTACCCTCATGGCACATTCTCAATAGCATATCACAATTTAGGTAGGAAGATATAAACCAGTTGAGTTCTTTACTAATTTACAATGTCCACAAATTAGATAACATAGAAAGATTAAAATATAAGTCTTAGACTCCAGTAAGTCACTCTTCATGAGAATAACATGGGGTTAGCCTCATGCTGAACCATCCAGTCTTATCTAACTTGAGTGGTAGACCAGTGTTACTTCCATGCATCCCAAATTTCAGTAAGAATCTATTTTGCCAGGAAATTGCAGGCATAGAAATTAGGCAAGTTATATTATTGAAGGAACTCTTGATGAAAGTTTAGGAATGGCAAAGGGTATCATCAATATTGCTCTATAACGTAGTTACAAAAATTCAAATGGATAAAACCAAACAGAGATGACAATAAGTCACATTTCCAGAAGCTCATAACTCTAGATAATATGGATTATAACCATTAAGATTGTGTATACCTGGAAACAAAGGCACGCCACTGAGAGAGGTCATACCTTTCCATGAGAACCTTCACCAATCAGAAAAGAGGGACTGAAGTTATGAGTTTTTTCTTCAAGCTCTTCTATAGAAAAGGGTGGGTACTATGGGAGACCCAGAGCACCCAGTCTCATTGTTTGAGATATATATCCTTTCATAAAAAATAAAATTAGTTAAAGGAAATCCACATAATTTTCTCTATTCTACAATATTTTTTCTTATTGTTATTCCAAATATAACTAGAGTTTTGTAATGTGATAAAATTGCAATGTTCTACTTTTTATTTCTTGCCAATCAAAAGAGGTACATATTGAGAGGTGTTGATAAACTAAAAATTCCAAGCATTGATTGAAAACTAATTTGTCAACTCTCATTTTATTCGGATTGATAAATGATGGTGGGAAGGGAAATTGAAGCATTTCAAGAAAGTCATCCTACTCTTGGAATCAAAGGCAATATCATACACAACTGATGACAGGATCTATGCCTTTCCTCTTTTGTGATTTGAGAATTTCTCATTAAGCCCTAACCATTACCCAAGCAACCAAACGACATATCATATATACACAGTAAATGAACTAAGTTTAATTGGACATATGTATTCCTTACATAAATTTCCTTTAGAAGATGTAAAAGGTAAATGAAAGCAACAGATATAGAGCTTACTTGCATTAGCTAGCAGATCCAAGGAGAAGCCTGTAGAAACATTTTTGCCAGTAATCTTCTTGGCGGCTTCATTGTTAGTTTTTTGCACTTTGCATATCTAAGTAACACTAATAAAAGAAGTCCCCACACTGCGAAAAATCCCACAATACCACCAATAATGCCCAATACAATAGCTACAGTTATAGTTCTTGATTCTTTCTTTGACTTTTGTGGATGAACACTAGTTGCAGTTGCAGCATTTTTGCAAAATGACTCTAGGTGTTGACCTTGAGAAATGCATAGGATGTGTTTCTTTTATCTCATATTACCAAACATGCCTATTTGGTCAGACCTACACCCAGAACTTCATGTATCCTTCAATGCCAAATCAAACCTTTAACCTTTGTACGACTGCTTTGAAAACAGTGTTGGACATCCAAGTTTGGGCTACCAATCCCAAGTTCCACCTGTTCTTCTTGATTGTCTGTATCACAAAACCACTTGGATTAAGCAGCTCAATGCTTAAACCAGGCCGAAAACCCAACTAGTACTATTGAACACATGAATGAATCAAGTAGATGGAGATAATACAATGAACGCCATACATATGGATCTCAAAATACGAATTTGAAGTCTTTGCTGCTCAAAACATTGAGATCCTTGAGGAAAACAAAAGCTAGTCTGTCTTGGTGTGAACAAAAAGCTGATACCACATAATGGGCCTGGTTTAGGGAATCCATGTCACAAGAAGTGACATGGAAAAGGATGCTTCTCCAAAGCTAACCCGAATTAAATTGGTTCTTTAACTGTAAAAATTGCCATGTTGATCATCACTAATCCCAAATTTGTCATCGTGACAAGTCTAGTTTTCTAATCTCTCTATTGCTTTTTTCCAAGCATGTCTATCTCAAACTACCGACAGCCAGCCATGAAAGTTCTTATGATGCAAGTTAATTGCTTTTTTAATTTGAAAAGTCGCAGCCCAACTAATCTAAGTTCAAATATACCATTTACAAAACATTACTGCAAAATTAAAGTGTGATGTAGACATTAGTAACAAGTGTTGCAGTGCAACGAAGTTCCTACCAGAATGGAAGAACAGTTTTGTAGTTTTGATTTTTTACATAATGTTAGATTTGACTGGGCTATTTCAACAATGACATGCCAAATGCATATGTGAGTGTTTGTCCTTCATGGATGATATCTTCAACACACTTTGCTTCTTTGCCACCTACATATATACAACTTCGTGGGTTGATAAAAAACATCTGAACAATTGATTCAAGGTGTGGCTTGATTTATTATTATTCCCCAAAACAATTTCATTGTGCAAGAGGTATTTTCAAGAAGAATATTTGGTCTAGAGTCTTAGACAGTGCATGGATGATATTATTTACCACCATTGAATTTGGTTGGCCCCACTGCATTTGTTGTCATGTCTGCCAGAACATTTCCCTCTATGAAACAAATAGCAAGGGATATATTGCTGAATTGTTGGGTAAACTTTTACAAGAAAAATATTATTCATGGTTTGAAAATTTTACAAGAAAAAAATATTATTCATGGTCTGATCTGGAAGGAAACTTTGTCTAATTTTCCTTTATCTAATGCTCCAATGTTTATTTGTGAATGTTGTGTGACCATTAACTTGCCTGTCCCACATCTAAGTGTCAAACTTCGACATTCTATCACTGCCAATAGTTTCGCTTCATTATTTCATCGTATTGAAGGTTTGATAGATGTTGCTCTAGTCAGAGATCCATTACAATTAAAAATGATACATCTTGTTCCTGGCATCTCAGGATTGTTGTTAGCCCAGTGGAAACTCAACTTTTACTGTTCCAAGAAGGAAGGGTTTAGAAGAAATGCAGAAAATGTGATCTACAGAAGATTATGTTCTGAAAGAGGAGCTTTTCCCTGTTTACATTACTAATCAAAATATTGTAAGATGGATTAACTATTAAAAAGTTTCTTGCCAAAGGTTAATAGTCGAAGGGTTTAAGAACATGTTCTTTAAAATACCAACACCTAGACCCAAATGGGTGTATGATTAACCCATTAGCATTTGATTCTTTATTCATGGTCAATAAACAATGATTATTTTTGTTCACCCTGATGACAAATCAATGCACTGTGACTGTTTTTCATTCTAAAAGCTGCTAAGGTTGAAGCCTTTTCACCATGATGATGAGTCCTGCAGGGATAACTTAGGATTTGGTTATTAAATGTGATACAAGAGCATATTGAAGAACCTCTATCGGTGGAGATGCTAGGCCATTTGTTAGAGACAAATTTGGTTTCACCTTTTTCTAGAGGTTATAGGCAATTGCAATTATTGAGTAAAATTTTATGAAGTTCTGAATGAGCACTGTTGTGCTAGTAGTGTTTCTCAATTTTGAGTATATAAAATGGCTTAGATTTATAGAATATTGAAGACCAAAACTGTGAGGATAACATAGACAAACCAGGAGACTTTGATACAATAACGGGGGCTCTGTCTTTTGTCCCACTACCCAAATCCTCCAATTTACATCTTCTGGTGACAGTAATTTTTATATCGAACAACCATACCTTTACTTATCTCCTTGTTCAAAATGACCTTCCCATGACATCCTTCTATACACATCTTCTAGTGACTTCAATTAATTTATTAATGTAACATAACCGTGCCTTTTCTGATTTCTTATTGTACCCTGATTCAAAGTGATGTTACTGTTTAGGCATGCTATATTTGTGCACATCTAGGTGACTATGGGGTATAGTTTCATGTAGACATTCAGTTTTGATATTGTGCAAGCAATCTGCATTAATGCACCTCTCGGTGACTTTTGAGTGCAATTTCTTGTAGACATTCAGTTTTTGTTATTTATTGAGATTGTGTCTAAGGAAGTTTCTATCATGTTTTGCATACTGCTGTCCCCAGTTGCTGAGAGCCTGCTATCATTTCAGTCCAAATAATAACATCTTTTTGAGGCATTCTATCAAACATTTCATGAGCTATGTCTCTGCTTCGACATTTGTCATACATGTCTACCAAGGCAGTTGCAACAACAACATTTGACAAAATTTCTCCTTCTTTCATGCTTTGATGGATGTCTATGCCATATTCCAAAGCTTCCATTTTGGCACATAAAGGGAAGATGCTGATAAATGATGTCAAGTCTGGCTTACACCTTTTCAACAAATCCATTTTGAGCACATCCTGCAGTCATGGAATTTCATATGACCACATTTCTTTGAGGCATTGTATCAAACAGTTCAACTGCCTTGTCTATACTTCCATATTTTGCATAGATGTACACCAGGGCAGTTGCAACTACAACATTTGACAAAATTCCTCTATCCTTGGAGCTTTAGGCCTGTCAAAAAGTTAAACATCAAACTTTTGTTTATGTGGTATGCTTGGAACCCTCCCATAGAAGGCACCATAGTTATTAAATGGTTGTAGTTCATATAGTTTGCAGTTCATTGGCAACGCTTTATTACGTTGTTGTAATCTGCAGAATAATTGATATAGTTCCCGAAGGCATCCTTAGCAACAAGGCCGCCTCCAGCACCCCTTTATCTGTAATCAGCAGAATATAAAGCATGTAAAATCATTTGAAGCATTGAAGTTGAAGCAGATATTGGATAAAAGGTACAACTTACCATGGAGGGGCAAAAAGGAGAGCATACGAAGAAATAACTCCCAGCAGTAGCAAATTCATCTATTTTATTTTGTCTGTATCAAGCACCCTATCCGCAGTGAGCCAATAAATCTGAGGGACGCACAAAGGATTACAAAAGCTGAATTGAGAAACAGTCCCACAGGACAAATTGAGCCTTATTGCAAGATGGCATCTATGCAGCAGTAGAGATGAAGAAAGCCAACCTTTTATTTCCTGAAAGAAGAATGTATATGTCAAATGAAGCTGAAAAAAGGCATGGGTCTAACAAATAAGTTTAAGATGCAAGTCTCTTTAAGTAACAAAAAACAATTAAGAAACTTGGCTTCTCGCAAAGAATGCTCCACTTTCCAGCAACACCACCCATGTCTCCTTTGCATGCATGCAGAAATTGCTAATATGCCAACTTCTCAACACAGTTAAACCATAATTGCCAACTGTCCAAACCTTGGATTTGCTGTATAGGTTTGTGCACATTCTACCTGATAATATTCATATGAACCTCCAACCATCTGCAAGGTTCTTGTCTCGATAATCCCACACCTTAATATTTGTGCCTTCTGTTGCTTTGAAACATCTGCAGAACCTCTGACAACCTATAGAGCCGATTGAAAGCCCAATCAAAAACTGCTCAATAAAGCTTTCAACAATAATTGCTTAAAAAATATGCAGTTTAAGAGATACAACTAGCAAAGGTAGAACAAATATTTAAAAATGATTGAATTTGATTGGTTGCTTGAGTATCGATTAATCACTGTTTAAAGCTATATCCTCGGTAATAGTTCCATGGAAGGATCTAATAATGTGCACAAGATAGGAATGCGGAAGCAGCAAAGATTTGTGCGATGGATTCTTCACATCAAATATTTTGTGGGAGAAAAAAACATGTGAATATTATTATGATCAGTCTTGTTTTTCTCATCAATCAACCAATAATAATTAACTTGAATGCAAAGACTTTGATATGCATAGTGAATTGTGTTCAGCAAAGGAGCACAGTTAAAGCAAACGTGTAAGGTGTAGATTCATTCCATAGAGCTTGGAATGTTGTTCCATACGATATTCCTGACAAGAATTTTGAGCCACTGTGGGCAATTTTGTAGGGAAGTACTACAACGTTTTTTTTTGAAAACTTGGCATACTATGAACAACCTTCGGTCTGGTTTATAATTTCCCTTCCTTTTAGTAGTCATTTGTTTTCAATTTAAACCTTGTCTTACTTTTGTAAGTCTGGGTAGTATTCAAGTTCTTATCAGAGGACTGCTCATTATTCCAGAAATCACAAACAAGCAATAGGCTTAAGAAACATGAAATACTAAAATATTTGAAAAGTGTTTTTTGATATTTAAGAGAAACTATTTAATAATTGAGTATTAAAAAAATGTTTTAATACTTGTAAAATGTGAAGGTATTTGTCATATTATAAAAAGGGGTTAATATTAAGATATGTTCTTGAGTATTAGATGTGATGTCAAAACATATTCTTGGATATTTCAATAGAATAACTACTCAGCTCACTGGAGATTTCCCCTTAGCAAACTCAACAAAAAGCTAAAAATAGTAAATTACTTGATGGCTGTTAAGTAAAAACAATTCAAAACAAAAATGCTGAACAAAAATTTAAAATAGCAATCTAAAAGTCCTAAAATGACTGAACAACCACATAACCAACTGATCATGGAATGACAATGTTAGAGTAAATGTTCCACATCAGCAGGCTGTACATTGCATTGGCTTTGATGGTGCTTACCTTTGCTTTGGATCTCCTTTAAAAATACAATAGGGCTCTTTTTCTTGAATTTCTCTGTATGAAGGTGATATCTAAGATTGGTAACTGCAAAATACCTTTGTGACCCCAGATGTCCACACCATGAAATTTTCAATTTTATCAAGTTGATCGTAGGGTAAGATTCTGAGAAGCTTCTGGAAGCATCGACTGGACCACCACCTACACGCATAGACTCATTCAATTCAGCATAGCTAAATCTCCATTCACCATCGCAATTCATATAAGTGTTCGTGTAAGAGCTTAAGAGAAGGGCAAAGATTCATTTTTCTTGTATGTCGTATGACTCATGATTTACTTAGAATAAATATCTGATATTTTATAAAGTAAAGATCGATAAAATACATGGATTATGCAGGCTCCTGGAACATGGCGTTGGATGCTTGGATTTGTAGGGCTTCCTACCCTTTTACAATTTGTGCTGATTGTTGGTTGTACAGAAAGGTGAGCAAATAATGATAAACAACAATAAACAAATAAGAACAAAATGAGTACAAAGGACACAACAAATTATCTTGGGAAAACCCTTCAACTTGAAGGGAAAAACCCAGCCACACCAACAAAAATCTCTCTTTATTAATGATAGAAGTTTATTTACAACGCTTTCACTTGATATGATATGATATGTATATACAAAGCAATCACTCGCATGTATATGATTGCGAGACTCTTTATATCACAACCGAAGGTCTACGCAAGTCTCTTCATATTCCAAATGCATGACCCTTCACACGACACGTCTCTTCATAAATATCTTCTCCAACTGTTGATACAATATTATCTTTATTTCAAAAGATCTTTATCGCAGCTATAATCCTCAACACTCCCTCTTAGCAAGAGAGAGATCTTTAGTATGGCAGACACACATGGATGCAACCAAAGATGTCAATAACAAATTCTCATCACAAATTATCTCAATAAAACATTGTTATCTCAGCATAACATTATTCACCATAGCTACTTCTAGAGGGTGAACCATAAAAACATAAGATTAAAGGTCATGGAGTCACACATATGACTTCCACCATGCCTACTCGCAGAGGGTGGATCCACCATACCTACTCGTAGAGGGTGGAACGAGGGCTTTCACCTCAGATTTCTCCCAGAGAAGAATGCATTTCCACCATGCCTACTTGCAGAGGGTGGATCAAGGGCTTTCAGCTCAAACTTCTCCCAGAGAAGAATGCATTTCCACCATGCCTACTCGTAGAGGGTGGATCAAGGGCTTTCACCTCAAACTTCTCCCAGAGAAGAATGCATTTCCACAATGCCTACTCATAGAGGGTGGATCAAGGGCTTTCACCTCAAACTTCTCCCAGAGAAGAATGCATTAAGACGTATAAGAATGTCTGAGATTCTCTCTCAATAGAGATTCCCTCTCAGTAGGGACAGCTTTGATCACTACAATAGCTTATTCCAATTTGAACAAACAGGGAGCTTTAGCAGTTATACTGCCACATAAGCATGCAAAGAATTTAGATGCAACCTCCCTCTGAATCTGAATAGTCTTCCTCTGAATATCATTTCCTGTATATGATCTCTTAATGGAGATGTATGCCATCAATTTAGTCCCATGACTGCAAGCAGTGTCCACAGTCTGCATATAATCTCCCTTCATCCCATTGCTTCTTGTCCTATAACCATGAGGGATTATTAATAACTCATAAACTCAATTTATTATGAAGAGATATATAGAGATCAATGCTAAAAGCAAACACTATTCTCAGTTATATAACAAAATTCATGATCTATACTTAAAAAGTATTATCATAGAACACTTATCTCTATGCTGATGCCAATCCATAGTCCAAGATTTTCTTGGGAAACACCTCTTGCAATATAAAATTATCTTCCCTAAATTGTTCTTTCTCATCTACCACAAGGTATAGACCTGAACCGCCAACAGGAAAGGCATAAAGCTAAAGTAAGGGATACCCAATATAAGCAGGGTGTCTGGAGAAGCTCCAAGAATTGGAAGAACACAAGCCACCCACGATGTCAGGGCCCATGACATTCAACAAAAGCTTGCTCCCATCGGACAGAAGCGAGGCCGCCTTGTATATGAAGAATCCATACACCACCAACAAAAATAGATTCCTAGCAACAGTTTACATGGCACAAACCCATAAGTCTCTTCACACGATTCAGAAGAAGATTTGGCTTTTACAGTTTCCGACGCAAATAAGAATATTTCCAACAATCCACTTGATTGGATTCATTAATTCAATCAGATACCAAGATTTGATGGGATGTAAGGCCAAAATTTGAGACACCAATACTTGTTGATAAATTCAGAACATATTTGGCACAAAAGTTCCGATTACAAATGACCATACACGATACTTTGAACTTTCCCTCGACCACTGCAACATAGCATACATACGACATGAGAGCACTACCCATGAACATGCACACATCCAAAAGATCAAGTGAAGGAATAGCCAAAGGAATGAATCCATAATGTAACGTATGACTGTTCAGATGGAAGAGCATCCTCTTTGTGAGCAAACACAGTGACTCTTCAGAGACCACACAATGCCACATCTCCCTTACATGGTGACAATACTTGCTACTGCAAAAATGACACATCCTTGGCCACGTAGGATAAATAAACCCGAAGAGTCTCTTGAGATTTACGATCACTTTTAGGACAGTTACAATATCCACCGCTCCAAGGAATGAGAATCGACACACAAGGAACCTGCCAAGAGTCTACGGTTACAAAGCCACTAACAGATCCACATAATACCAAAAATAAATTCCAGCCTCAATTGATGACACCACACGTGCGGGAGTGGATGAAGACCACGATGCCAAGAAGAGAAGGGGCACTCTTAAATCAAAGTAACTGACATAAAGACATACACATTCATAAAGAAGGAAAGCCAAAGCTAATAAGAAAAAGATGATGATACATCTCACAGGAAAATAAGAGTGCCGTTCCCATGGAAGATCGATAGACGGCAGTCATCATACAAGGAGTCGTCTATCGTTAAGGTGCCGGATGAAACACGACACTTACAATCTCAAAAATAGAATCAAGGGCAGGACCACAAACGTCTGCCGTTGAAGGAGGATGACAACGCATAAGAATGACTGACTCAGCAGTCACGTCATTGAAGTCTTCACGGTGAAAGATAGATATGCAACTCATGATGAATGAAGGCAAGCTCTCGAAAGACATGAATGGCAGCAGAAATGAAAAGAGCCGAAGCATCTAAACATTCACGAGGCACAATAATGACCTACGATAATAATCAAGATGCCGAAAAACATACATAAGAAGAAGTTGACCACTATAACCAATAGCAACAATCACGATGATGATAAGCTTCTGTAGCTCTACAAATTATAAGTTACTTCAGAAGACACCAGACAAGAATGCACTTGAGCAACTAAAAAATCAACACCATTGAAGATAATATAGCTGAGAAATGAACATCTTCCAAAATACATGCATACACAGCTTGAAGAGGAAGCACAAGATACTAATGAGATTATTTGCAGGTATGAATGATGACACACTCAGCTAGCAAAAATCAACACATGCAGATGGCCCCAAAAAAAACATTACAAACTGCAGCAGATACACGAACTAAAGAACAAGAGAAACTCTCTTAATTGCTGTTATCCAACCTGGCTCTGATACCATGTTGATGTTCAGCCCATAAATAATGATAAACAACAATAAACAAATAAGAACAAAATGAGTACAAAGGACACAACAACTTATCCTGGGAAAACCCTTCAACTTGAAGGGAAAAACCCAACCACACCAGCAAAAATCTCTCTTTATTAATGATAGAAGTTTATTACAACGCTTTCACTTGATATGATATGATATGTATATACAAGCAATCACCCGCATGTATATGATTGAGAGACTCTTTGTATCACAACCGAAGGTCTGCGCAAGTCTCTTCATATTCCAAATGCATGACCCTTTACACAACACATGTCTCTTCATAAATATCTTCTCCAGCTGTTGACACAATATTATCTTTATTTCAAAAGATCTTTATCGCAGCTATAATCCTCAACAGATCATAGGGTAAGATTCTGAGAAGTTCTGGAAGCATCGACTCGACCACCGCCTACACGCATAGACTTATTCAATTTAGCGTAGCTAAATCTCCATTCGCCATCGCAATTCATTTAAGTGTTCGTGTAAGAGCTTAAGAGAAGGGCAAAGATTCGTTTTTCTTGTATGTCGTATGTGTCATGATTTACTTAGAATAAATATCTGATATTTTATAAAGTAAAGATCGATAAAATACATGGATTATGTAGGCTCCTGGAACATGGCATTGGATGCTTGGATTTGTAGGGCTTCATACCCTTTTACAATTTGTGTTGATTGTTGGTTGTAGAGAAAGGTGAGCAAAAACCATGGATTGATTTATTTCTTGCCATTAGGGATGTGGCCAACTAACTGGGAAACCAGTTCAGTAAAGTCATGAATGACTACTTTGAGGCATTCCAGTTGAGGATGCACGCTAGGGAAAGGGTTCCCTCAACTATTGTTGACTCCTACAAAGACGACGTGTGTTTCCTAGTCTCCGCCGATCATTGCATCATTTAGGTAGTAGAACCGCGAACCGGGTATGCTCCTAAATTGGGGTATGAGATCTCTGCAAAAACAACTAAGGCATATGCAGATGCCCTACAAGATAGTGATCTAGATCTATCAGCGTACTGGTTTGGGACCTTTGAAGAGATTTAGGAGAATCTGAAGAAAAAGGCACCGATTAAGAATGTTTATGTGAAGAGGTCCCCTACACCGAAGAAGAAACTGGCAGCTGAACAACCTAAAGTTCAAAAGAAGAGAGCACAACAAGCACCCATCGCACTAGGGGAAGAAACTGAAGAAATAGAGACTAAGGACACCATTACTCTTCTGCAAAAGAAGAAATCTGCTAAACCAGTGAAGGAGGATGCACCGAGAGGAAGAAAACCCACAATTGATGAATTTGTGACGGGGTTAAAGAATTCAAGTGGTATGGCATCAGTTGGAAGGCGGTACAGTCTTGCCACAGAAGAAGACAGGAGGAAAATAGGAGCGGTAGTCTATTGCATTCATAAGTTCAATCTAACTCCGACTGAACTTCATAAAACATTACCTGACGATCTTCAAGAAATTATCGAAGCAAGATGGAAAGCTTCAATGGAAAGAGAAAAGGAGCTAAAGATTAGGGCTCTGCTTGAAGTTCAGAATCACTTAACTCTGGACGAGGCAACTCACCAAGCAGAATTGCACAAGAAAAATTTCCTGATAAGAAAAAGGATAAGTCAAATGCTTGTTGGAGAAGTTGACAAGGTTTACGAGGAAGGTATGACAACATGGACAAAACTTCGTCAAACCCAACAACAGGCAAAAGAAGCATGCCATAAGAACATTGAGCTATCGGTCAAAGATACCGGTAAAGGAAAGGGAATTCTTGGAGTTGAAGCTCAAGTCAAAGCAAAGGTATCGATTGAACCGGTCATCGTCGATATCACTAACGACAAAGGTGGCGATCTGGCTCCACCAACCATACAGGTTTCTCCAGAAAAAAGGTAAGGCTCGTACAATGACTGTAAATGATATTGTAGATGAAGTCATGGATTTTGGTGAAGTAGCCAATGCGGCTAAATGGTTTAGTGTGTTAGGAGAAGAAGATAAACAAGCGATAATAGTGGCTCTGTTGGAAACCTTCTTAGATTTCAACAGAAGTCCAAGAGACTATAGGTCTAAATTTCCTGCTGAACTAAATACTAGACTTATGAATAAGTGGAGAACCGGTCTAAGCACAAACAATAAAATTGTTATGGAGACATTGTCACAGGTAAAACCTGGTCTTAGTGAAGAAACGATTAAACTTCTACTGGAGGAGGTATCCATGAATCTGGATACAAAGAACAGAGTTGCCAAGATAGTAAATGGTTATGAAAAATAAGTCTATCAAGAGACACTTGAGTTCTGGCAACAATATGATTTTAGTGTTCTCAAGGCAACAGGTCCACAGGAAGAACCTGAGACAGTACAAGAACCGCCGGCTCAATTCACTGCTCATGAAGAACCAACAATCGGTGATTAGGAAGTTTCTCAGGAATAGTTCACATCTGGTGAACAGATGAATCTAGGAGAACAAGTTCTACCAGAGGAACAAGTACTGGAAGAGTCATCGGTCAACATGACTACTAACAATACAACAGGTGAAGTAGAAATTGTTGTGGGTGAGCTACATACAGCTGAGGAGCAGCACATAGAGCCACCACCGGAACAAGAAGTTCTACCGGAAGAGCAATTACATCCGAAAGAGGAAATCCACACAGAGGAAGCCCCACTAGAAGAACAAGTTCAACAATAAGAAGCAGCAAGACCAGAGGAAGAGGTGGTACAACTGGAAGAGGTGGTAATACCAAAAGAGACAGTACAACTGGAAAATGAAGGAAATCAAGAACAACAGAACAAACAGGAATAGGAGTTACCTGTACATATTGAACAAGAACAACTGGTATTGGAACCAAGGCAGAAGGAACAAGTTGATGTTCCAAGCTCGTCCTCATCCAAGAGGAAGTTAACCTTTGCTGTAGAAACTGAGGCCAAGAAGAGCAAAGTTAGCGAGACTGTGGATGACATAAGCAAAATGTCAACTAGGCAACTAAAGGAGCTAACAAAGAGAAAAAAGGACATGGTCCTCACAAGAGTAAAGAACATCCTGTACAACTTTGTACCAGATGTAGATATTGATGAAGATGAACCTGTAATTGATCAACTGGAGATTTTAGCACAAGCAATAGGAGATGTCACCGATCCAGAGACAGTGGCCATTGATCATTATGAGAAGAAGAGAAGAGAAATTCTCCATAAACAGGTTGAAGAAATAAAGGTAACAGTCTCTACAAACATAAGGGTACTCCAACAATAGTTACAAGTTGCAGGAAGTCTAATGAGAAGGACTTCAAAGTTTGAAAACTTTATTCAAGATATCACAGAGAAGTCATCTAAGACTTCTAAAGACATAAGAGTTTTGTCTTCCCAATTTGATGTAAAGAACACATCTGCAATAGATTTCAGTAGGGAAATGACAAGCCTAGCTCTCATTCTGAGAAAGGCATCTGAAGAAAACTAAGAGAATCCAAGATCTCATTGGATTCCAATTATTTATGGCCCCAACATTTGATTTAATGCAGCGGACTGCAATAGAGGCTGAGAATCTGATCAAGGAACTGGACTACAAGACTGTAGAAGACATGGAGAACATAATTGTATTGCTGAAAGCAGCACAGAAAAATCTGGAACATGTCACCGGTCAATGGAATCCTTTTCTTCATACAGCGAAGAAAATTTACAAGGACATCTTCACCAAGTTATAGATGTAATTCAAAAGCATAATCCTTTGTCCTATGGAGGCAAAAAGGGGAAGATGATATAAGAGAAGGTCAGACGGGAGAAGAAGATCAGGACGAAGAGATCAGAAAGAGAAGGTCAGAATACAAAGTAGATTCAGCTTACAGAGCAAAAGCACAAGCACAGGGGAAGTCTACATGATAGGGAATTAAAAATGATGTTTTGCCACCAATGCCAAAGGGCAAGATTCTTGACATATATAAGTTGTCATTGGTTAAGTTAGATGCAAACATCATTCCCATCGGTAAATCGGTAGACCACTCTTAATCCTTAATAGGCACCGGTAAACCTAACAAAGTATATGAACCGGTAGACCAAAAAGAGTGTCTACAACCGGTTTGTTAGAACATACAGGGGATGTATGAACAACCGGGTATAAGATTGATACCAGTCAACTGCATGTTAATCCAAACCGGATTATAAGGAGTTGTCTGAGTTAAAACTGAATTTTACGGAGCATTCACCATTTAGAACTGGAGTTAGCTTTTTAACAGGAGTTAGTTTTATTTCTACATGGATGTTTCAAGGTAAACTCAAGATCATCTTGCAAAGCTTTTTTTGCTACATGATTTATGGGTGAGTTTACAGCTTGGCGGTACTATGAGTTGAACTTTTATTAAGATTAATTTCTTATAAATACAGGTCATAGGACACAAAAGAAGTTGTTGAAGATATAGAGCAGGAGAGAGATATCTTCTGAGAGAAGCTACAGTCACAAGAGGTGAAAGGCAGAGAGGTTCAATAGCCAAGCAGAGTAGAAAGGGTATCATGTATGATCTAATCAGACATAATGTGTCATTAGAGATCATTGCTTTCATATTGGTAAAGCATATTCAAATCCCTTTAACAGGGTGAACCCTAATAGGTTCGTTGTATAAATCCCTTAACCGCGTAACATATTAATTGGTGTTTAAAGTCCTTTTGCAAGGCGACTCCTAATAGAGTCAAGATCTTAATAGGTCTTCTACCAAATCCCTTTACCGGGTAGCACTCTTACAAGTGCTTTGTAAGCTCTTAACAGGGCATCTTTATTACTGCAGTAGTGAAGTTGTGAGCTCTGTCTCACCGTCGTTTTTTTCCTTCTAACCAAGGGTTTCCACGTATATATGATGTGTTGATCTGAGTATTTCTAATTCTGTTTATGAATGGTTGATTACATTTTGTTTATTTTGCAAGAATTTATATTCAAGGTTTAATTGAAATAGAAATAGTATTTACTGATTCACTCCCCCGCTCTTAGTAACCAGTTAGGAATAACAGTCTTTCTATATCAGTTGCTGTTTTCTGCATCAGATCAAATGTTGGTGCAATGAATAATTGAAATCCAATAAGATCTTGGATTCTTTTTGTGTTTTCTTTTGACGCCTTCCTCAGTGAGAGCTAGACTTGTCAGCTCCCGGCTGTAATCTGTTGCAGAAGAGCTCTTAGCATCAAATTTTGATGTTAAAATCTTTATCTCTTCTGTTGTTATTTTTGTTCTCTCAGTTATATCCTTCACAAAGTCTTCAAAGTTAGAAGTTCTTGTGATCAACCTTTCAGCTTGTAGTTGTTGTAGCTCTCTGGTTCTTGTAGTCACAGTGGCTTTAAGTTCTTCAACCTGTTTATGAAGAATATTTATCCTTTTCTTCTCATAATGATCAATAGCAACTGTTTCTGGGTCAGTGACATCTTCCCCAATTGCTTGTGCCAGTACCTCTAATTGATCAATCACCGGTTCGTCTTCATCTATTTCAGCATCTAGTACAAAATTGTACAAGATATTCTTTACACTTGTGAGAACCATATCCTTTTTTCTCTTAGTGAGTACCTTCAGCTGCCTTGTCGATATTTTGCTTATGTCAACAACAATGCCACTAGCTTGAGATGGGATAACTTTGCCTTTTTTCAATTCAGAATCTATTGCAAAAGATAGCTTTCTCTTTGATGTTGATGCAGTCGGAATGTCAACCGGTTCCTTTTGCCTTATTTCCTATGCAGGTTCTTCTACAGGTTTCTCCTCTTCTTCTGTAACAGGCAACTCTTGTTGTTGAGGTATTTCTTGTTGTAGTGCCTCCTCTGGATGCACCTCTTCTTCTGGATGTACTTCCTCTTCTGCATGTACTCCTTTCGGTGGTTGCTCTGTTTCTTTTTGTTCTTCAGCAACCTGTTGATCATTTAAAACAACTTCTGCTTTATCTGTTTCATTTTCTGCAGTCATCTTTCCTGATGACTCCCCCAGTTTTTGTTCCGCTGGTCTCATAGATGTATCTTGTACACCTGTTTGAACTTCTTCACCTAGGTTGACCTGTTCACTGGCTGTGAATTGTTCACCAGTAACTTCCTTTTCATTGGTTGTTCCTTGTTCACCAGTTGTGAATTGTTCAGGTGCAACCATCTCCTTTTCAGGTTCATCTTGTGAGATGTCTTGAGGACCTATAGGCTTGAGAGTGTTGAAGTCATATTTTTGCCAAAATTCTAGTGAATCTTCATACACATCTTTATCTTGACCATTAATGATTTTGGCAACCCTGTCCCTTGTATCCAAGTTGAGTGATATAGCTTCCAACAAAATTTTTATCGTCTCAATGGCAAGATCTGGTTTAACTTTTGCCAAAGTTTCCCTTATTATTTATTGTTTTGAGCTAGACTGGTTCTCCATTTGGTCATTAGCCTGTTATTCAATTCTGTAGGAAAGTGGGGCTTGTAGTCCCTAGGACTTCTGTTGAAATCTAGAAAGGTTTCTAACAGAGCAATCTCAATTTTCTCCTTATCGTCATTTCCCAAAACACTGAACCACTTTGTAGCATTCGACACTTCAGCAAAATCCATAATTTCATCAACTATATTATCTATGGTTAAAGTTTGAGCTTTACCTTTTTCTGGAGAAGCTAGTAGGGTTGGTGGAGTGAGATCACCACCTGTGTCTCTAGTTATGTCCACAATGATCGGTTTTGTTGCAGGCTTTGCTTGGACCGGAGTCTTGACTCCCAGTATGCCCTTTCCTTTTCTAGTGTCTTTTACTAGTGGCTCTGTGGTCTTTTGGCATTCAAATTTAGCTTCATGTTGTTGCTTTAGAATAGTTGTCCATATGGCAACCCCTTCATCATGAACTTTATCCACTTCTCCAATCAGGACTTGACCAATTCTTTTCCTAATTTTGAAACTCTGTTTGTACTGGTTAGCTTGATTAGTTGCCTCTTGCAAGCTAAGATGATTTTGTACTTCAAGTAGAGCCCTTATCCTCAACTCTCTTTCCTTATCTATGGAAGATTTCCATCTACCTTCAATTATCTCTTGTAGATCTTTTGGTATTGTTTTGTGAAGTTCAGTGGGTGTATATTGAACTTGTGAAGACAGTAAACTACAACTTCTTCTAGCTTTCTCCTATCTTCTTCATTAGCAAGCTCATATCTTCTTCCGACTCCACCCATTCCACCTGTTTTCTTCAATCCTTCAACCATTTCATCTATGGTTGGTTTCCTTCCTTTATCGGTTTCCCGTTCTTTCTCTTTCTGAGATAAGTAGTGGTTTCTTCTGTTTCTGTTTCATCCATTTACTCACCTTGTGATGGTTCGGTGGATGCTAGCTGTGTCTTCTTCCTTTGAACCTTTGGTTCTTCAGCCACTGGCTTCCTTTTCCTAGGCATGGGAGTTCATTTCACATAAACCTTCTTAGGTTCCTTAGAAGGCGCCTTCTTCAAATTTGCTAGAATCTCCTCAAAAGTCCCAAACCGGTTTGCAGAGAGATCTAAGTGTCTTTCTAGTAGTGCATCTGCATATTCCTTGGCAACCTTAGATGTAATTTCGTACCCAAGCTCCGGTGCATACTCGGTCCTAGGCTCAACAGCCTGGATAATGCAGTGATCAGTGCTCACCAGAAAACACATCTCTTTCTTCTATTCTTCTACAATGGTTGAGGGAATTCTTTTCCTGTTGTGGATTCTTAATTGATAGGCCTCAAAATAATCAGTCATAACTTTATTAAACCGGTCCCCAAGCTATTTACTAACTCTCCTATCTGAACCGTTACTGCTTTATCTTCTAGCCATGTAACTTTGCCTATCCCTGGAAAGAAGTTTTGATAATAGAAAAATAAACATACTAGCAACGTCCCATATTTGAGAAACTTCTTTTTGACCAAACCAAGCATGTTTAGATTTTCAAAGATTTGGTTCCTCAGCATAGCAGAAATGTCATACCTGGCATTATCCTTTGCGCAACATGAATTGAACCTCCAGGTATGCTATTTAGGTTACTCGACTGATAAACTTTGTAGCCGATAACCGTAGCAACAAACCGAACACCGTCGTCTTCAATATCATTCGCAGTCATCATTTGATTGTCGTATTTGGACTTAGTCAAGTGTGTGACTTCTGCATTTTCTATTGTTCTCAGGGTTAGAGCTTCCCTTGCGGCATTGTACCCAATTACCCTGTGTAAATCTTCTTTAGTGATAGGTGTAACCACGACTTTCGCTAGCCACATCCTTGGTTCGTGAACCCTGCTAAGCACCAGCCTAATCCAATCCGGTCGAAACACGGTTGAATATGTGACTCTGTTGATTAAACCTGATGGTTCTAGCTTAGCGTATTTTGCTTGAAGCTTCCGGTCTTCCCACAGTGAGAGGTATTCACTTTTAATAAATGTTTCGCCCAGTTCCTCTTGTTTGCTGTGGATGAAAGCTGTTACATCCTCAATTAGAAAAACACCTTTAGGGATTGATGAGAGAGCTCCTGCCATATCATTCGCTCGATTTTGAACCGCCATGATGTCGTAAACAGGTCTGTCGAGTTGATTGGCATTAATGAGGCTCAACACAGAAGATGAAGATGTCATATTGCTACACTGGTATGTGCAGAAAGTTCTTGATTAAATTTACGGAATTCGCACAACAAAGATCGTAAATTGCAGCAAGAAAAGATTACTCAAGCTTTTGAAAATAATAATCACAAAACACAATGTAAAGTGAATGAGTAATCGACTTTCCCTTTTATACACTTAGGTCATAACCGTAATTAGCAAACGGTAACTTTTGTTAACGGTTACTGTATTAATTACCCTTACTTGACCTTTCTTTCGACAACCAGTTCATAGGCTCTTTACCTGTTTACAAATCGTCGGTTGCAAAATCTTTCTTGCTGCGTCAGCAACTCTTACCTGTTCGGTTAATATGTTAGACTGATGACTCCTTCCTGATTCCAATTCTTGACTGAGGGAGATCAAAAGTCACCAGTTCCTCCAGGAGCAATAGCTTTGCTACTTGTTCCCCTTAAGCCCTTAGGCTTAATTTGCTGAAGAGATATCACCATCAGTAGATGATGACCTTACCTCAGATTTCTCCTCCACGTAACTCTTTGTCCCCTTTATGGACTAAGTCTTGTTGACTTTCCTATTGGTCTCTTTACTCACGTTATCCTTTTGATTGGGGGACAACTTCTTCTTGACTTGTTTAGCCGGTCCTTTGCCTTTGTTCATTGACCGGTTCTTGTAGTCCTTGGTCAGATGTCCAATCTTGCTACAGTTGTAACAAGCCATTTCGGTTCCTTTTCATGGATTGACCCTTCTTTCTCTGTCCATGGGTGAGTGACAATCAGAGTTCCTATGCCCTGATGGTCCACAGGTAGCACAATTAAATGTGCTCTGGTTTACTTCCTATTATGGAATACCGGTCTCGGTGGAGATTTGAATGCCATTGTTTTGGACTTGCTTTCTTCCGCTTTGTGTCCAAATTTATTGCAAGCATAGCAATAACCTTTGAAGCTTCCCCTGCTTCCACTAGACACACTATTGGAGCGAGACTTGCATTCAAAGGTCCTTTGACCATACTTGTAATAGTTGCTGCAGTAGCTGTTGGAAGTAAATGGTTTCACTGGTGCATTTCTGCGATCATTGGATTTATGACCCAATTTGCCACAATGTTTGCAAGAGGGTTTGAAGATCATTTTATCTTTGTCTTTTGTTGGTTTCTTCTTTTCCTTCTTGCCTTGCTTGTCTCCAGAGGACTCACTAGTTTCATTATTGCTTTGACTGATGTACCCAAGTCCTGTGGGATCCTTGTGCTTCCTTTGAGCTCTCAGTTCCTCATCAAGATTCTTAGAACTGTCATTATACCTTCTGAGTTTCTCATTCCTCTCTTCAAGAGTTTTCAGCTGTTCCTTTAGTTGACCCAATTCAGCAGCCATCATTTTGCATGCTTCGTATTTGTCATGCAAGTGCTCATGCATGATTGCATTTTCCTGATTTATGCCCTGCATCACTACATGCAGTTGCAATATGAGGGCATCACTCTCTCTTAATGCATCTTCAACCAGATTTCTTTCTCTTTTAGCAGTTAGTTGTGCTTCTATGGCACTAGTCTTCTCATCCTCAGCTTTTCTTTTGGCTTCAATGAGTCCACTCATCTTCAGAGCATGACCTTCCTGCTCCCTTTTTAAATTGGAGATTTGATCAGTCAGATTCAGATTCTTCTCCATGAGATCATTGACCGCTTCTTTT
This sequence comes from Chamaecyparis obtusa, assembly GCA_027943335.1. NCBI lineage: Eukaryota > Viridiplantae > Streptophyta > Pinopsida > Cupressales > Cupressaceae > Chamaecyparis > Chamaecyparis obtusa. Next base: position 654,962 of record BSBK01008325.1, on the reverse strand, counting down.
GCTTCATTGGAGCCACTCTGCCCAGAGAGTTCCTCAATGGTTTCATGACTTTCACTCAATTGTAGAGCCAGCTCTTTCCTCTTGGCAAGAGACCTCAGTCTATTCTCCAGAGAGGCTATCATGTCATTGGCCTTCCTCCAGCTGCTTTTGATACTTGTAATCCTCCATGATCTTTTCTTAAGCGGTTAAGCTTACTGTTTCTTAGAACCTAAGCTCTGATACCAATTGTTGTTCCTAACCGGTTATTGAGAGGGGGGTGAATCTGTAAATTCAATTTCTACTTCTCTTTTAAGCAATTAGATATTCTTGTTAATACAAAAATCAAAAGAATATTATGACAACCATAAACAAAAATTAAATGCACAGGTCAACACAACATTTATACGTGGAAAGCCTCGGTTAGAAGGAAAAAACCACGGTGGGACAGAACCCACAAAACTCCACTATTGCAGTAATAAAGTTGCCCTGTTAGAGGCTTACAAAGCACTGGTGAGAGTGCTACCCGATTAAGGGATTTGATAGAAGACTTGTTAGGATCTTGACCCTGTTAGGAGTCGCCTTATCAGAGGATTTAAAAACACTAATAAAGATGTTACCCGGTAAAGGGATTTATACAAAGGAACCTGTAAGGGTTCACCTTGATTGAGGGATTTAAATATGCTTCACAACAAAAGCAATGATCTTATGATGACACTGTATTTGTCGATTCAGATCATACCTGTTCACCCTTTCCTCAGCTTGGCTGTTGAATCTTTCTCTCTCCCTTTCACCTTCTATGACTGTGTTTCCTCTCAGAAGATTTTGCTCTCCTGCTCTCCTTCGCTCTACGCTCTTGATTATCAACAACACACCTTTCATGTCTTTCGACCTATATTTATAAGAAATTATCTTATTAAAAATACATCTAATAGTTCCGCCAAGATGTAAAATCTCCCATAAATCACGCATGCAAAACCCTTGATCAAAAAGCTTGCAAACTGATCCTTAGTTTACCTCGAAATGCTCGTAGAAAAAACAAAGCTAACTCCAGTTCCTTTGAAAAAGCTAACTCCAGTTTAACTGAAAAACGCTCCGCATAATCCGGTTCGGATTATCATGCACTTAACCAGTGTATGATTTGTATCCAATTAGTCATCTGTTCCTTGTGTGTTTGCCAAGATCGGTTGGACAAAATTGGACAGGTATAAGCGTGACCAGTTAAAGTACACCGCTTTCTTGCTCAATGTACCCGGTTCATAATCATGAGTACCGGTGTTCTGGTGGGATTGATGTTTGCCAATGACTTTAGCAATGACAACTAACTTTATGTCAACAAAAAGAATATTGATGCATTGGAAATTGAAACTTTGAAGGTATAAAATTGTAAGATCGATGCTGGGGTTTTCTAGATGACTTGTGGCTTCGATGACTTTTATTGATCACCAACATACAAAAACGAATATTGATGCATTGGAAATTAAAACTTTGAAGGTATAAAATTGTAAGTTCGATGCTGGGGTTTTCCGTCTGACTTGTGGCTTTGATGACTTTTATTGATCACCAGCATTTGATACAAAACTTGTGCTTTGCTTCTCCTGCTTTATCAATTCAAATACATTTGTCTTGGCTTCCAAATGCCACAATACAAGCTATTCTCTGCTTTATGAGCTTTGAAGCAGCATTGAATATCAAAATACTTTTGGTATCATCCACAACGTCCCTGGTTGCTAGGCATGTGGTATAGACAACTATGTTTTCTCTATTAATGGACTGACTCTTAATTATCGTTGCATCTTTTTCTCTTGGATTGAATCTTATACTGCTCTAATACCAAAGTGAATTTGGTAGAGAAAATACACAGATTACTCCATGATTGTAGCCAATAATAACAATTGATAATTTGATATATTATTTCTTTGGGATATCTTTTCCTATTCAGGATAAATTTTACATTTGCTTAGGCTTATAAGGCCTTTGATTTCCCTTAAATTAACCTAGCAATCTTATGGGATCTATAATATATTTGCATCCAACTACCATAACCTACAACTTAAAACTATTAACATTATTTATTTAAATACTATCACTAATATTAATTTTATTTGTTATTAACCTAATAGGCTATAGATTTAATACAAAATCTTCAATACAATCCTGATGGAAAATAAGCTAAGCTTTTTGTGGTTAAAATAGAATGAAAGAAAATCTGAAGAATGAATGCTTGGCTTAAAACATGACAAGAAACTAAAGCAACTGAAAAGGATAACCGGAGAGGAAACTCTTTAGATGGATATGGTACTCACTGATTCAGCATAAACTCATTTATGATAGGCCAATCAAAGACATAATGCGAATCGATAAGCAATTGACAAGCAAAAATGGCAACAAACAAGTTGAGAATACTCTAGTAATAGTGTTTAGCTAGCTAGAGAAGCAGACTAAGTAGAGTACATACATAGACTTCCAAAACATGAAAGAGAGTATTAGATCCACTATAAATGCATTTAATCATAGGTAATATATGTGATAAAAGCATAAGTCACCCCAAATTTCACAACATAAAAAATGTTGAAACACTGAATTGGTAAACCATTTAATAGAAGAAAATCTTGTGTACTGAAATTTGGCAAAATCACAATAATCTCAAGGAAAGCTAAAGATGAGTAAAAGGGAGTGTAGAGAATAAGTTAGACTTATTACAATAATAGATAGTTTCTAATTTTATCTCTCTTTCTTCTATTTCTAATGGTCACTCTTTTTGTAATGTTTCCATAAACTCCTCCTGTTCGTTATGGAAACTTTCTCTTTCACTCTACAAGAATGTTTCTATTTCCTCTCTCCTGTTCATTATAGAAACATTCTCTTGTATCTTGTATATATAGATAATTCATGATCATTGTTTAATAACACATTCATTATTTTACCACAATATGGGATCAGAGAAAATCCTTGGTCTCTTCGAAAATCTTTAATTGCTTTTTTGAAATTATTTGTTCAAGATTTTCGAAGTTTTTTTGCCCCGAGTGTGTTCAAAATTTGCATTTGGTTTTTCCTCACCCACTCATCAAGGGTTTCTGCATTTTCGACTAGGGTTTTGACTCTTTGGTTCAAGTTGGAATTTTTTTTTGATTGCAAATTCCTTGTGGGTTTTTCGAGAGCTCAACTGGGTTGTCGTTCGTTTTTCTAGGTGCCTCGATCTTTGTGCCTCAATTTTCGAGTTAGCGGATCTAGAATTTGACAGCATATTCCTGGTGGGTTTTTGCAAATCTCAACTGGGTTAGTCTCTCTTTTTTCTGGGTGCATCATTTTCCATGCCTCGATTTTCGAACCTGCAAATTCAGAATTTGACAGTAGATTCTATCTAGGTTTTTTGAGCTCTTCATTGGGTCTCTTCGAATTCTCCGGGTCTTCTGATAATCTGCCTTGAAGTTCGTGCCCTTTTTATGATTTTTCACATTTTTTCTTTGAAAAACGTGCTGTGGCGTCTTTCACCAGTCTTATGTTGGAAGGCAGTCAACATTTCAACGGAAAGAATTACCACACCTGGAAGCAGCGCTTGTTGATGATTTTTGAGTACCATCGCCTTGAGGTGCTTGTTCAGGGTACCGAGACTCGTCCTACCACAACCGATGCGACTCAAGACAAGTTTGATGAATGTAATCGTGAAGCGATTATGCTCATTAAGCTTTCAGTTACTGATGATCAGTGCCTCAAATCTCGTCTAGCAAGACAACTGCAGAGATCTAGACAATATTGAAGGATCTCCATGAGACATCAGATAAAAGCAGAGACCTTTCTGATCAACCCGAGGCTGCCTTTTACACTTTCTGAGGATATGCAAATTTCTATTTTTTTGAAGATAGATTGACCATTAAAGGAGGGTATTGTGATAATAGATAGTTTCTGATTTTATCTCTCTTTCATCTATTTCTAATGGTCACTCTTTTTGTAATGTTTCCATAAACTCCTTTTGTTCGTTACGGAAACTTTCTCTTTCACTCTACAAGAATGTTTCTATTTTCCTCTCTTGTGTTCGTTATAGAAATATTCTCTTGTATCTTGTATATATAGATCATTCATGATCATTGTTTAATAACACATTAATTATTTTACCACAATAAGACTTGGGTTTAAGAGAAGACCTATTGAACACTATATGTAGTAAAGCATGTAGGGGTTTTTTGATATAGATTACCGGTTACTGGGGGGGGGTGAATCAGTAAATACTGTCTTACGGAGTTTCAAACTTGTAAAATAATTCTTCAGTTGTGAAACGGAATGTAAACAATCATTTACAAACAAAAACAAAACCACACAAATCAACACAAGTATTTATATGTGGAAACCCTCGGTTAGAAGGAAAAAACCACAGTGAGACAGAGCTCACAACTTCACTAGTACCAAATAAAGGTGCCCTGTTAGGAGCTTACAAAGCATTGGTTAAAGTGCTACCTAATTAAGGGATTTTACACAGATCGGTTAAGATCTAACTCTGTAAAGAGCTGCCTGGATACAGGACTTTGAACATCATCTGAGATGTTACCCTGTTAGGGGATTTTTACAACGAACTGATTAGGTTCACCCTGATATAGGGATTTCGATATGCTTTTAACGCTTTTTAAAGCAGTGATCTATTATGACACTGACTGTCAGATTAGATCATACGTGTAGATCTCTTCGCCGGTCTGCCTGGCTGTTGATCTTACTTTCTTCCCTCACCTCTATGCTTGTAGCACTACTTGGAAGATATCTCTTCTTTGCTCTATTCAATCTTCTACTATCAACAACAATAGCATATATTTTGCATCCTATGCTTTATATTTATACAAAAGTGAACCTCTTGACTTGTAGAATTGCCAGGGAGTAAACTTAGCCATAACTTATGCAACGCCTGAGAATTGTGCGTTGTGATCTAGAGTTTACCTTGAGATCATCCGTAGAGTTAAAGCTTACTTATGTTAAAAAGCTAACTCCACTTCTGAGCGGTGGATGTCTCACATAATCAGGCTTTTTAACTCAAACTATAGTTCAGACTGATCCACAAAATCCGGATTGAATCTATCTTGTAGGTGAATCGGTATACCCTTATGCCCGGTTTGTCCTGGTTGTTTCATAAGACCGGTACTTAATACTTGGTTCGGTCTACCGGTGCATCTATCTTAATGGTCAACTGGTGCTTACACTTTGTTTTTCATCTACTGGTGTTTTCCAAGTAATAACAGTGACCGGTGACCCGTTACCGGTGTGAATGGGGTTTGTGAAATGCACTAATGACAACTTAAATTGCTAACAATCTTCCCCTTTGTCATTGGTGGCAAAACTATTCATAAACTTCACTCACTTACTAATCACAGTGCTATGTATCAGTAGAACATACTTCCCCTGACTAAATGCTCCCAGATGCTGCTCATTCCTGTGTACCGTCATTGTCTTGCCTACTCTTTATTGCCCTTCACTCTTCACTGTCTTGCTTGCTCTCACTCTTTATTGTTCTGCTTGCTTATTCCTCTGTCTCTTCCATTTCCATCTTCCCCTTTTTGCCTCCATAGGACAAAGGGTTTTGATTGATAAGATTACAGTTGTAGAGTTGTGAAGATATGCTTATAGATGTTCTTTGCAGAGTGTAGGAATGGTGCCCATTGACCTGTTATATTTTCAATGTTCTTTTGGGCCGCTTTTAGAGAAACAATAATAGTTTCCATATCTTCTATTGTTTTGTAGTCCGGTTCTTTGAGCAGAGCATCTGTAGAAGTAGCTGTTTGATGCATGATATCCAGTGTTGGGGCCAGAAGCATCTGAAATCCGATGACATCTTGGATTCTCTTATTTTGTTCTTCAGTAGTCTTTCTCAAGACTTCAGCAAGACTTGTCATTTCTCTGCTAAAGGTTGTCGCTGTTTTATTTTTGATGTCAAATTGTGTTGACAAAGTTCTTATATCTTCTGAGGTCTTTGCAGGTTTGTCAGTTAAATCTTGCAAGAATATCTCAAAGTTCGAGGTTCTACTCATCAAACCTCCTGCAGCTTGTGTTTGCTATTGAAGAACTTTTAAGTTATCTGTCAGAATAGCCTTTATATATGCAGCTTGTTTATGAAGAATCTCCACTCTTTTATTTGCATAGTGGTCAATTGCTACTGTCTCTAGATTTGTTAGATCCTCACCGATTGTTTGAGCTAACACTTCCAGCTGGTCGATGACTGGTTCGTCTTCATCTATATCAGCATCCGGTACGAAATTGTAGAGGATATCTTTTACTTTGATTAGAACCATATCTTGTTTTCTTTTAGTAAGCTGTTTCAGCTGTTTTGTTGACATTTTGCTGATGTCAATTATTGTATCGGTTATCTTGCTTCGTTTTGCTTCAGATTCTTCAGAGGATGAGGGCTTTCTTTTGGAGGTGCTAGCAAGAGTTTCCTGTGCCTTTGGGGAGGTGCTAGCAAGAGTTTCCTGTGCCTTTGGGGCTTGCTCATGTTCGCCTTTATCCTGTTCGTCTGGCTTGTTACCCTCTTCCGGTGTGGTTTCTGGTTGCTGAACTTGTATTTCAGGCATAGTATCGTCTTTTTGATGTGAGGGTTCTTCTGGTGGGGCTTGGTCGTGTTGCTGTTCTTCAGCTGTATGAAGATCCTTTGCAACGATTCTTTCATCTTCTTTAGCTGGACTTTTAGTAGTAATATTGACAGAAGTTTGTCCCAATGTGACTTGTTCACCAGAGGTGAGCATTTCTGTAAGAACTTCATGTTCTTCAGTAATTGGAATCTGAGTTGTAGTAAACTGAACAAGTGGATCATTAATTGTTGCGGTGTGATCTTGAGGACCTGTTGCTTCAAGAGTATTGAAGTCATACTGCTGCCAGAAATCTAAAGTTTCCTTGAAGACATCATTCTCGTGCCCATTGAAAATCTTGGCAACTCTGTAATTTGTATCCAAGTTCATAGATGCTTCTTCTAATAGGAGTTTTACTCTCTTCATCCTTTGCAGCGATTCCTTCATCTTCTTTAGCCGGACTTTCAGTAGTAATATTGACAGAAGTTTGTCCCAATGTGACCTGTTCACCAGAGGTGAGCTTTCTATAAGAACTTCATGTTCTTCAGTAATTGGAATCTGAGTTGCAGTAAACTGAACAGGTGGATCATTAATTGTTGCGGTGTGATCCCGAGGACCTGTTGCTTCAAGAGTATTGAAGTCATACTGCTGCCAGAAATCTAAAGTCTCCTTGAAGACGTTATTCTCGTACCCATTGAGAATCTTGGCAACTCTGTAATTTGTATCCAAGTTCATAGATGCTTCTTCTAATAGAAGTTTTACTCTCTTGTCGCTTAGACCAGGTCTAGCCTTTTCCAGTGCTTCCCTATTGATCTTAGAATTTGTTTCTAGACCGGTTCTCCATTTTGTTTGAAGCTTACTGTTTAACTCAGGAGGAAATTTGCCCCTATAATCCCTAGGAGTCTTGATGAAATCCAGTAGACTTTCAACAAGAGCTTTTTTAATTTTCTGTTTGTCCTCATCAGCTAGCACACTATACCATTTGGTTGCATTACCTATCTCTTTGAAATTTGTAATTTCAGCTACAATATCATTTATAGTCATAGTGCGACCCTTACCTTTTTCTGGAGAAACTAGTAGTGTTGGATTTGTAGGTTCATTGGTTATGTCAACAATAACCGGTTTATCTACTCCGAATACTCCTTTTCCTTTCCCGGTGTCAAGGACCGGTGATGTTGTTACCTTTCGACGTGCTTCTTCTACTTGTTGAGTCCGAAGAAGATTGGTCCAGATGGCCACTCCATCATGTACTTTGTTTGTTTCTCCAATTAGTAGAAGACTTATCCTTTTCTTCGTCAGGAAATTTTGCTGATGTAGTTCAGCTTGTTGAGTTGCTTCTACCAGAGTGAGATGATTCTTGACTTCTAACACAGCATGAATCCTAAATTCCTTTTCTTTGTTCATTGAGGCATTCCACCTATCTTGAAGGATGTCCAAGAGGTCCTTAGGTAATACTGTCTGAAGTTCATCAGGATGTAAATGAAACTTGTGAAGGCATATAACTACAACATCTTCAATTTTTCTTCGATACTCATCATTTGCCAGAATGTATCTTCTTTCGACATTAGCCATTCCTCCATGTTCTTTCAATCCTGACACAAATTCTTCAATTGTTGGCTTTTCTCTTCTTGGTGGATCCTTCTTTGCTGGTATACCGGTTTTCTTCTTTCTTTCGATGAGTGTAATTTTGTCTTCGGAATCGGTTTCTTCAGCTTCTTCCTCCTGTGCACTTCCCACCGGTTGAGCTTTCTTGTTTTGTGCTTTAGGTTGTGCATATTCTGGTTTCTTCTTTGGTGTAGGCGTTCTTTTCACATACACATTCTTGATTGGTCCCCTTTTCAGATTTTGGTCTATTTCCTCACAGGTTCCAAACCGTTGAGCGCCGAGATCCAGGTGTGCTTCATCCAAGGCTTCTACATACACCTTTGTGATCTTTGCAGTGATTTTGTAACCAAGCTTTGGTGCATACTCATCTCTTGGTTCTACCGCTTGAATAATGCAGAAGTCAGTTGATACCAGAAAACATACCTCATTTTTATATAGGTCAACAATAGTCGACGAAATTCTTTGTCTGGCATGCATTTTAGCTAAAGTGCCTTGAAATGATCGGTTATAGCTTTGTCAAACTGGTCTCCTGGTTGGTTGGCATAGTCGCTGATTTGCATCATGACCGGTCGATCTGTTGTCCATGTTACTTTTGCTATTCCAGGGAAGGAATTAGAATAGTAAAAGTAGAGACAAACCAGAAGTGTGCCAAATTTTAGGGATTCCTTTTTGACGATCCCTAACTTCTTCATGTTCTCAAAGATCTGTCCTCTTAGGATTTTGCACATATCATATTGTGCATTATCATGTATAATTTTGAAGGCTGCATGTATGCCTCCACTCGGTATGTTGTTTAGGTTACTGGATTGATATACTTTGTAACCGATCACAGCGGATGCGAACCGAACAACTGGATCTTCAATGTCAGTTACTGTCATCAATCGCTTATTGGATTTTGATTTAGTCAGATTGACCACCACTGTATTGGATATTGTTCTCAGGGTTAGGGCTTCCCCTTTATTGTAGAACCCGGTTACCCTATGGAGATCGTCTTTTGTGATCGGATTGCAGACTCCTTTTGTGACCCAAAATCCTGGTTCATGCACTTGACTCACCACCATTCGAATCCATTCTGGTCTGAATATGGTGGGGTAGGAGACTCCATTGATGATCCCAGATGATACCAATTTTTCGTAGCCATTGGGATATTTTTCATCTTTGCATAGCAAGCGATACTCGCATCTTATGTACGCTAACAGTTCCAACCGGTGCTGAGAGGGGAGGGGTGAATCAACACAACAAAATTAAACTTTATCTTCTTGATAATCCAGTGAAGTATACTTGTAGCACAAAAGGCAAACAGATCTAAGCAAATAATAACAGTAAGTAAACAATCACAAAGTGACACCAGATTGATCACGTGGAAATCCGCTTAGGGTAAAAACCACGGTGTGAGGAGACATCACAAATTTTGTACTCTCTTGGAGTACGCCCTGTTAAGAGCTTTCCCGGTTAAAGGCAAAAAATGCACTTGCTAGATGCGACCCGGTCAAGGGATTTATTACAATAAGGTCTACTAGGACCTGCCTGGTTAAAGGAGTTTTGAACACCTTGAAAGATGTCACCTGGTTAAAAAATTTCGATACAAGGGACCTGTTAGAGTCCACCCAAATACTGAGATTTGTCTATTGTAGTTTGCTAGAAAACAATAGAAGGGTAATCTTCACAAATGGCTTTGCTTAGCTAGATAAGATCTCTATTTACGCTCAACTGAGAATCAACACCGGTCGCCGCGGGTGTATTCTCATCTACTGTTGTGCTGTTTTGCACAATCTGTAGTCTCTCTTTCTTTACTTTCTTTTACCTCTTCTTTGTAGCATATAGGTTCACTCTTTTTCTTGGCAGAATGAAGGCATCTTTTCTTCACAACAGGCATAAGAATATATACAAATTTGTTGCCCTAACTGCGCCTCAAATGTATGATCTGATCCTGAGATCTTATGATTACAACACTTAGTGAAGTAATCTTTTACTGAGCAAGCATTCGATGCATGCTCTAGCTTTATTTGCTGCATGAAGAAAACAACAATTGCATGTCAGGCAACTTTCCTTCATAGGAGATAACATCTTGATTTAAAGCCATTGAATCCGTCTTTAAATCCTTTAGTTGCGCCTCAAGTTCCTTTACCTGTGCCTCAAACAGATCACCAAGACAACTCAAGATTACTTGGATGTACTGCAATAAATCCCGATAGACTGAGCTGGTCGAAACAGATAGTTGACTATGACTTCCTCGGTTCATACCGAAGTCTTATAATATATCCGTCCTTCCTCGATTCATAACTGAAGTCTTATAATATATCCGTCCTTCTTCGGTTCATACCAGAGTCTTATAATACTTCTTTCTTGTCTCACCGGTTGCATTGTTCTCGGTGTGTTTCCTCTCGTGTGGATCACCGGTTATATTGTCCTGGTTGTGTTATATTGCTTTTAGCTGCTCTTGTCTATACCGGTTTTAGCTCGGTTCTTGGTTGAAACTAGGATACTCTAAGCTTAGTGTATAGACTGGTTACAATGAAATTCAAACCAGCCCCTCTTGATGTAGATTTTCTTAGAGCTTCAGCCTGTGTAGAGATGACAAATCTCTATCCTTTTTTTGTCAATCAATGACAATACTTGGTCCCATAGAGAGCTTACCGGTTACCATCATTTGATGCTAACAATCTCCCCCTTGGCATTGATGGCAAAAATGTGAAGGGCGTTTGGACTCTTGCATTACTTCCCTGGTTCACCAATCGGTTAGATTGCCGATTGCCAATTCCCACCACAATCTCTCCCCCTTTTTGACAATAATGCCAAAATGGCTAATCAGAAACATTTTCATTCTCTACTCTGCTCCCGCTGCAAGCAGCAGTCCTTTTCATCAGCTCATGAAAGATAAGGTGTAGCCTTCTGTTGAATCATAATGAATTGATGACTCTCGGTAGATGATTACTGATGGTCTAAGAGGGGTACAACCCCTAGTCTACCTCTGAGATACTCAAAAGTACTCTTTGGTAATGGCTTTGCAAATATGTCAGCAATCTGTTCTTTGGTGGGGACATACTCCAATCTTACTTCTTTATCCTGTACTAGTTCCCTCAAGTAGTGATACTTGATGGCAATGTGCTTGGTCTTGGAGTGCATAATAGGATTTTTGGATATGTTGACGGCACTTGTACTGTCACAATGAATTGCGATCGGTTCAGGTACCTGTTTTTGAATACCTTCCAGCAGTTGTTTGATCCAAATCACTTGTGTGCAGTTGATTGCAGCAGCAACATGTTCAGCTTCAGCAGTGGATTGTGATATGCAATTCTGCTTCTTACTTGTCCATGATACAATCCTTCCACCTAGAAAGAATGTACCACCGCTTGTGCTCTTTTTGTCATTAATGTTGCCAGCCCAGTCTGCATCATTGTAGACATTTATTTGGAACTCTCCCTTGTGTGGAAACCACAAGCCATATTCGTCGGTTCCTTTTAAATATCTGAAAATTCTCTTTACTGCTACCAGATGTGTTTTTTTGGGATTAGCTAAGAATCTTGCCACTATGCCAACTGTATGAGCAATGTCCGGTCTTCTATGAACAACATACTACAATTTTCCTATCATGGACCGATACATTGTTTCATTTACTTCTTTGGCTTCATCCTCTTTTGATAACTTGAGATTAGTTATCATTGGAGTTCCAACCGGTTTGGATTCTTTCAATCCAAAAGTCTTAAGAATTTCTTTTATGTACTTGGACTGAGAGATGAAGATACCTTCTTTCAGCTGATGGACCTATAATCCGATAAAGAATTTTATGGGCCCAATCATAGACATCTCAAATTCTTTCTTCATTTCTTCAGCAAAGGCTTTGCTCATCTTGTCCTCTCCCCCAAAAATGATGTCATCAACAAAGATTTCAGCAATTAGATTTCCATCTTTTCCGGTTTTGAGATACATATTGCTGTTGTCACTGGTTCTTGTGAATCCGATGATCAGAAGGTATGAATGCAACCTTTCATACCAAGCCCTTGGAGCTTGCTTAAGCCCATAGAGAGCCTTTTTCAGTTTACAGACCATATCAGTCTTTTGAGCAGATATAAACCCTTTCGGTTGCTCAATGTAGACTTCCTCTTCCAGTATTCCATTGAGGAATGCAGACTTCACATCCATCTAATAGACTTTAAATCTTTTGTGAGCTGCATAGGCAAGAAGAATTCTTACCCCTTCCAATCTAGCCACTGGTGCGAAAGTTTCTCCATAGTCTAGTCCAGCTTCTTGAGCATATCCTTTGCAAACCAGTATTGTTTTATTCCTGATGACTTTACCGTCCTCATTCAGTTTGTTTCTGTAGACCCATTTTGTCCCAATGCCATTTTTGTCCTGAGGTCTAGACACGAGTTCCCATGTATCATTCTTTCCTATTTGTTCGATTTCTTCATCCATGGCCTTGACCCAATTCGCATCTTCCAAGGCTTCTCTGGTGGATTTTGGCTCAGTACATGAAAGCAGACAGATGCTCTCTTCCTGGTCAGGACATTCCCATGTTTGTCACCATTTATATTATCTGGGGAATGATATGTGACATACCTTGGAAGAACAGGTCTCTATTCCCGGTCTGGTTCTTCCGGTTGAGCATTGTCTTCATCATGGTTTGGGACATCAACTTGTTCGCCTTCTTGTATCAACTTGTTGGGTTCAGGTACGTTCTCTTGCTCCAGATGTCTGTCCATGTATATTTCTTCGTTATCCTTAGTCATATCTTTGTTGAATTCAAAGGCATTCCCTTCGTTTAGGCCTTGAAGACTATTGTGATCATCATGATCGGTCTTTATTTCAAGTTTCTGAGGATTCATCAACCTTTACATTGATGCTTTCAACTATTTTCCCTGTTCTTTTGTTCAGACACTGATATGCCTTACTTTTGGTAGAGTAACCCAAGAATGTTCCCTCATCGCTCTTGGGATCAAACTTTCCAGAGTACATATCTCTTTTAACATAGCATTTGCTACCAAAAGTTTTGAAGTAGCCTACACTGGGAGTATGTTTGAACCAGAGTTCATAAGGAGTCTTATCGGTTCCCTTTTTGACTTGAACTTGGTTGAGTGTGTAGACTGCAGTATTGACAGCTTCCCTCCAGAAGTGATGAGGCAGATCTTTTTGAATCAGCAATGTTCTAGCACAATCAATCAGCATTCTGTTTCTACTTTCTGCTACTCCATTTTGCTGCAGAGTCCTTGATGCAGATAACTTTTTTTTATTCCATGTTCCTCACAGTAGTGAGTGAACTCTTGAGAGGTAAATTCACCTCCTCTGTCTGATCTCAGATACTTCAAGCTTTTACCGGTCTCTTTTTCCACTCTAGCTTTGTAGATTTTGAACATGTGGAAGGCTTCTGATTTCTCCTTAAGAAAGAGTGTCCACATCATTCTGGAGAAGTCGTCTACAAAGAGCATAAAATATCGGTCTCCATGGTAGCTCTTTGTTCTCATTGGTCCACACAAGTCAATGTGCACTAGATTTACAACATTCTCAGTAGAGGACTTACTGTTGAAGGATGTTCCGGTTAGCTTTCCCAACTGGCAGTCTTTACAAACGCCCTTGATGGGCTTTGTAATCTTAGGAAGTCCTCTTACCATCTTCTTTTTGCTCACTTTGACAATATTGTCAAAGTTTATGTGGCAGAGCCTCCTTGCTATAACCAGCTGTTGTCTTCTTTGGTCATAAGACAAATTTTGCTTGATTCTTCTTTGACCGAGGCTATGAGACAGGCTCCTTCCATTGAGTCAAGATAGAAAAGATTGCCTTTGCTCTGTCTACCGGTTGCGACATGAGTTCCAAATTGATTCTTTACTATATAGGAACCCTGTCCGAATTCAAGTTGGAATGCTTTGTTGTTTAGTTGTGCAATACTCATCAAGTTGTACTTGAGTCCTTCAACCCAGTACACATCTTCACAGACGATATTGTTGGAAAGAGCAATAGAACCTTTACCTTTGATGCCACATGGAGCATTGTTCCCAAAGGTAACTGATCGGCTGTCATTAAGCTCAAGGTTGATAAACTTGCTCTTGTCACGGGTCATGTGGTGAGTGCATCCACTATCAATTATCCAGTCATCATACTGATGAGATCTTGATATGAGTGCAACTTCTTCTATTTCTGGGCTCTCCTCTATTGCAACAAATGCAATTTCTAGATCCTTCAAGTCTTCAGATTCGTTATTTGTGACTCCTGCAAGATAGCACTCCTTCTTTGCTTTATTTTTGAACTAGTCTCTTTTATCTTTATGTTCATTATCAGTACATCTTGCAGCAATATGACCTATTTTATTGCAAGAGAAATATTTCAAAGGGAGCTTTCCCTTGTACTTCCCTTTCCCTCTGGGGAATCTTCTTGCAATAAGTGCTTCAAACTCTTCTTGCTGCATCTCTTCTGAGAGTAGATTCTTAGTGAGGTTGCCAATCTTTCCGGTAGAGTAGTTACCGGTTTCTCTTCCCTTTTTACTGGAAGAAATATTGGCAGAGGACTTGAAAGCCGCTTCTTGAATAGATAAGCTATTGTCAAAATTACTTAACTTAAAGGCAACTAGCTTACTGATAAGGTAGTCTAAAGTGACTTGATCTTTGGTCACCGATCTGAGCTCTTGAATGGCAGAGATCTTGATAGCATACTGAGGTCTGAGAGTTCTCAGTATTTTGCTGATCACTTCCTCTTCACTGAGCTTTCCTCGGGCGCATCTGATGGAGTTGATCACTTCTTTGATCCGGTTGTTGTATTGCTCGATGTCTTCTCCTTCATTCATCTTCATATCGTTGTACTTTCCTTTGAGGCTTTCGACCTTGGCTCTTTGAACATTAGGATCTCCTCCATAGACTGTTTGCAGCTTTTTCCACATTTTGGAGGCAGATTCAAGGTGTTAAATCTCAGCATAGACATAATTAGGTAACGTGCTAGCTATCATATCCATAGCAGCTGTGTCTCAGTCTTGATCTTTTCTTGATCAGGTGTCAAGGTGCCAGTGGGCTCACTGTAATCGATGGTGACGTGATTCCAGTACTGGTCACTGATGGTCTTCATATACAGCTTCATTCTGCTACACCATAAGGTGAAGTTTTTTTTGGAAAACTTTGGTGCTTCCTTCCTCATCATCTTGACTTTTTCCTTGTGCGGTTAAGCAGCAAACAAGATAGAACTCAGGCTCTGATACCAATTGACAGTCCCAACCGGTGCTGAGAGGGGAGGGGTGAATCAGCACAACAAAATTAAACTTTATCTTCTTGATAATCCAGTGAAGTATACTTGTAGCACAAAAGGAAAACAGATCTAAGCAAATAATAATAGTAAGTAAACAATCACAAAGTGACACCAGATTTATCACATGGAAACCTGGTTAGGGTAAAAACCACGGTGTGAGGAGACCTCACAAATTTTGTACTCTCTTGGAGTACGCCCTGTTAAGAGCTTTACTAGTTAAAGGCAAAAAATGCACTTGCTAGATGCGACCCGGTGAAGGGATTTATTACAATAAGGTCTGCTAGGACCTGTTTGGTTAAAGGACTTTTGAACACCTTGAAAGATGTCACCCGGTTAAGGAATTTTGATACAAGGGACCTGTTAGAGTCCACCCAAATACTGAGATTTGTCTATTGTAGTTTGCTAGAAAACAATAGAAGGGTGATCTTCACAAATGGCTTTGCTTAGCCAGATAAGATCTCTATTTACGCTCAACTGAGAATCAACACCGGTCGCCGTGGGTGTATTCTCATCTACTGTTGTGCTGTTTTGCACAATCTGTAGTCTCTTTTTCTCTACTTTCTTTTACCTTTGCTTTGTAGTATATAGGTTCACTCTTTTTCTTGGCAGAATTAAGGCAACTTTTCTTCACAACAGGCATAAGAATATATATAGATTTGTTGCCCTAACTATGCCTCAAATGTATGATCTGATCCTGAGATCTTATGATTACAACACTTAGTGAGGTAATAGTTGATTGAGCAAGCATCCGATGCATGCTCTAGCTTTATCTGCTTCATGAAGAAAACAACAGTTGCGTGTTAGGCAACTTTCCTTCATAGGAGATAACATCTTGATTTAAAGCCATTGAATCCGTCTTTAAATCCTTTAGTTGCGCCTCAAGTTCCTTTACCTGTGCCTCAAACAGATCACCAAGACAACTCAAGATTACCCGGATGTACTGCAATAAATCCCGGTAGATTGAGCTGGTCGGAACAGATAGTTAACTATGACTTTCTCGGTTCATACCAAAGTCTTATAATATATCCGTCCTTCCTCGGTTCATAACCGAAGTCTTATAATATATCTGTCCTTCCTCGGTTCATATCGGAGTCTTATAATACTTCTTTTTTGTCTCACCGGTTGCATTGTTCTCAGTGTGTTTCCTCTCGCGTGGATCACCGGTTATATTGTCCTAGTTGTGTTATATTGCTTTTAGCTGCTCTTGTCTATACCGGTTTTAGCTTGGTTCCTGGTTGAAACTAGGATACTTTTAGCTTAGTGTATCGACTGGTTACAATGAAATTCAAACCAGCCCCTCTTGATGTAGATTTTCTTAGAGCTTCAGCCTGTGTAGAGATGACAAATCTCTATCCTCTTTTTGCCAATCAATGACAATACTTGGTCCGGTAGAGTGCTTACCGGTTAACATCATTTGATGCTAACATACACCTCACCCAACTCTTCTTGCTTTGCATGGATGAATGCAGTTACATCCTCTGTCAGGAGCACTCCTTTAGGTACTAAAGAGAGTGCACCATCCATGTCGATCTCCCTGTTCAGATTCGCCAAGATATCATACAGAGGACGATCGGCTTGTTTTGTTGGAACCAACTTAACTTTATATGACGAAGATGCCATTTCTCTTAATCGGTTGCACGGAGAGATGATTGATCGGTTCTCACAGACAGTCTCGCACGATGATCAATTTGCAAGAATATTGCTCAAGCAAAATAAAGTAAAACACAAGATTGCAAGGTAAAAGTAAATGAGTAATCCTTCTTTCCTTTTATAGGATTAGGGCATAATGGTAATTACCAAACAGTAACTATTGTTAAACGGCTACAACATTTAATGCCTTAGCTAACCTTTCTTGCTACCTTTGCTAACCGGTAGTCCGACCCTTTAGACTAGACATGCCCCGGTTGATCACCTTATGCTTCTTCGGTCTGACTTGTGGATTGAGTGAGAGTGAAACTCACCAGTTCCACTGGGAACGGTAAGTGCACTACTGGTTCCCCCTAAGCTTTGGAGGCTCATTTTGTAGAAGAAATATCAGCATCGTGTGATGATGATCTTGCCTCTGTTTTCTCCTCGGCAGAGTTCTTTGATTCTTTAACGAACCATATCTTCTTCACCTCTTTCTTGGTGTCCTTATTTCTGTTGTTCTTATCAGAAGTCATGGATTTCATTACTGGTTTGTCCGATTTTTTGCCTTTGTTCTTGATCTGGTTCTAGCAGTCCTTAGCTAGGTGACCGACATTGTTGCAGCAATAGTAGACTATACCGGTTGCTCTCCATGGGTTCATCCCTCTTGGATTAGGGGATTTGCTCCATGATTCAATGCTGCAGTGCATGCCTTTGTTTGTATGAATGGTTGCATTCCGATTTTTGCTTTTCTTGGAGAATATAGGTCTTGGTGATCTGAATGCCATTGTCTTTGATCTGCATTCTTCGGCCTTGTGTCCAAACTTGTTGCAGGCATAACAGTATCCCTTGAAGCTTCCCCTGCTTCCACTGGACAACGATAAGGGGTTGGACAAGCACTCATTAGTCTTGTGGCAATTTTTGTAACAGTTCTTACAGCAACTGCTGTTGATTCTTACCAGTTCATTTCTGCAGTCATTAATGTTATGACCCAGTTTTCCATAATGCTCACAAGAAGTGTTAAAGGTATTCTTACCCTTTTGTGCTAGTGTCTTCTTTTTGTTTTTCTTGCCTAACTTTGCACCAGTTGACTCACCATTCCTTTTGGTGACTTCACCGGTGAATCCAAGACCGGTGTTATCGTTATGCTTTCTTTGAGCTTTGAGTTGCTCATCAAGCTTAACCGAGCTTTCATTGTATTTTCTCAGCATTTCATTCCTTTTTTCAAGAATTTTTTTTTATTCCTTTAGTTGATATATCTCGATTGCCAACTTTTTGCATGCTTCATCCCTAGTCTGCCATGCTTTGTGCATATTGGCATTTTCTTGGGTGAGAATTAGCATATCTTCTTGAAGTTGCATAATGAGGAATTCATTTGCCCTAACGGCTTCTTCTGCCCTGTTCATTGCTTTTTTTGAGGCTGTGGATGTCTTGACTGCTGTGTTTATCTTTCACTTTCAGTTTTTTGTTTTTGCTCAGCCAGTTCAGTCATTCTCAGGGCATTTACCTTTTTCTCCCTTTTGAGATCAGCAATCTGACCGGTTAGGATCTGATTCTTTTCCGTAAGCTCAGAGACTGCCTCCTCAGCCTCATCAGATCCACTTTGTCCAGAGAGTTCATTAATGGTTTCATTGCTCTCGTTTAGTTGCAGAGCCAGCTCCTTCCTTTTTGCAAGTGATTTCCTCAATCTACTCTCCAGCGAGACAATGATGTCGTTGGCTTCCTCTAGCTGTTTCCGATTCGGTAACCCTCCATGATCTTTTTCTCAAGCTATTAGACTTTGTTGTATAGAGAACCTAGGCTCTGATACCAATTGATATAGCTTACTAGTTACTGAGAGGGGGGGGGTGAATCAGTAAATACTGTCTTACGAAGTTTCAAAGTTTTAAATGATTCTTCAGTTGTGAAACAGAATGTAAACAATCATTTACAAACAAAAACAGAACCACACAAATCAACACAAGTATTTATACGTGGAAACTTTCGGTTAGAAGGAAAAAACCACGGTGAGACAGAGCTCACAACTTCACTAGTACCAAATAAAGGTGCCCTGTTAGTAGCTTACAAAGCACTGGTTAAAGTGCTACCCGATTAAGGTAGTTTACACAGATCGGTCAAGATCTAACTCTGTTAAGAGCTGCTTGGATACAGGACTTTGAACATCATCTGAGATGTTACCTTGTTAGGGGATTTTTACAACGAACCGATTAGGCTCACCCTGATATAGGGATTTCGATATGCTTTTAACACTTTATAAAGCAGTGATCTATTATGACATTGACTGTCAGATTATATCATACCTGTAGATCTCTTCCCCGGTCTGCTTGGCTGTTGATCTTACTTTCTTCCCTCACCTCTTTTCTTGTAGCACTACTTAGAAGATATCTCTTTGCTCTATTCAATCTTCTACTATCAACAACAACAACATATATTTTGCATCCTATGCTTTATATTTATACAAGAGTGAACCTCTTGACTCATAGAACTGCCAGGGAGTAAACTTAGCCATAACTTATGCAACGCCTGAGAACTGTGCGTTGTGATCTAGAGTTTACCTTGAGATCATCCGTAGAGTTAAAGCTTACTTCTGTTAAAAAGCTAACTCCACTTCTGAGCGGTGGATGTCTCACATAATCAGGCTTTTAAACTCAAACTATAGTTTAGACTGATCCACAAAATCCGGATCGAATCTATCATGTAGGTGAATCGGTATACTATTATGCCCGGTTTGTCCTGGTTGTTTCATAAGACCGGTACTTAATACTTGGTTCGGTCTACCGGTGCATCTATCGAAATGGTCAACTGGTGCTTGCACTCTGTTTTTCATCTACCTGTGTTTTCTAAGTAATAACAGTGACTGGTGATCCGTTACCGGTGTGAATGGGGTTTGTGAAATGCACTAATGACAACTTAAATTGGTAACATTTTTAACTCTCTCATAATAGGTGCCAACATTCTAAATATGTGATGTACATTTGTGACTCCCATGTTCCCAAATTTTGGTAATAAGTCCTCAAGTGAGGGCAAAATAATTGCGGGATATTTCATGACACTTTAGGACATTTGATTACTCAAATAAAAGTCAATTTCCAAGAAAACATGACCCTTTCATAAATCTCTCATGTAAGATAGACATAGGAGGTGGTCGAAGACAAGGTTTTGGGGTCTCTCCTACAGTTGCCTTTTTTATAAAACTTGTGACATTACTGTTTGAACTCATATTCACTCTGTGAACCCCAAAAGTTAAGACCAGATATTAACATATATTGCTGAATACTTAATGTTACTGTTACATGGAAATATGAAAAAATGTAATGTCAAAAGGTCATTAAAACACCGATGATTGAGTTTGACAGTAGACGGTGGTTGTGTGAGAAGGGCTGCGTATATGTATTAGAATTGGGCAAGCAGTAAGGCAGGTAGATTCTCCATGCTGTAGGGAGATCATAAAATGGTAAATTGTTATACTCAGATGCTTAATAGAGCTTTGGAAGATGTAATGCTAGGTTCATAATATTCTTTCACTCCTATCCAAATCTAAAGTCTCATTGCCCTTGGGTATTAGAATGCACTCTAGGAGGAATTCCTTGGTTCCTCCTAGGAATGTGTAGTCTGCGCCCCTTAGACCTAGACATTCATGTATGTGCATTTTTTGTTTTTGCCTTGGACCGTTCATAGCATCAGATGGTGACAGTATCCATTAGTCTCGCCTGAGATTTTACTGCAAACATGCGATAATGATGCTTCCCTGCTTTGATTTTCATCAGTTCCTTGTTTCATTGAGGGTTTTTTGTCACATGCGTATTCATACTTGTTCTAGATCACAAAGTAAAGGTGTAGCTGCTCCGTGACATTTCAGAGCACGAGGCTCTTTTTTCTTTCATACTTTATAGTTTATTGACTTATTTGTATCTTAACGTACTTTTGAATCTCCTTGACTTATTTTGGTCACTAGTAGACATTATCAGGTTTTCTTTGTTTCTTTCTAAGAATTTTTGCCTGAACAAGAGTCTGCACATTTTGTTGTTGAATCATTCTTAAGTTTTTTATTTTCTTAGCTATTTTTGCATGAAGCCTTTACTAAAAAGCTAAAGATCCAAAAAAGAAGATTTTCCATTTGAGATTAATCTTCTAAAACAACTGTGTTAAATGAAAATGATCTTTGTGAATAATATTTTTTGTTATTGTTTGCCACACAGGCATCTCTCTGTTGTGGAATAAATCCTAACAATATTAAGATCATGATTTTTTTCAATTGGTGTTGATTGCTTAGAGGAATATTATTTGTTTGTTGACATTCGCCCTCTCCCCCCTCCTCCCCCAGCTTTAAACTCAACTAAATGTTGCTGCATTAGAACACATCTATGATATATGTAGTATTTTTGTTTGAGGACACAAAATGGAGTTAAAATTTCTTATATTTTACTTAACACCAATTTTGAAGATTTGCTACTCTGGTTTTGTTGCTAAAATGCATGCTATTTCCAATGTTATGAGTACAGTGGATATAGTGTTCCTGGAGCCTAATTTCACTGTAAATCTAATGCTTTTTGTTACAGTTTAGAAAGTTCTAACTCTTTTGGCTTATAGATAGATTGATTTTGCAAACTGTCATTCATTAAACATGTTCTCTTTAATTCTTTCAAGACTACCAAAGTTGAATCGATATTAATACATCATATAACCTTCTAACACTGGAAGCATTGACTGTAGATTAACATTTTTTAATTTTTAGTCAATAATTTAGTTATCGCTTGTCATTCTACTCTTAATTTTTTTTTATAAAAAAGGCTGCTGTTGAGTTTGAAAATCAGTATTAGATGTTCTTATTGTCTTTCTTTTTCTGTTCTTTGCAGAGCATACTTTTCCTACATGTCTTCATTACAATGGCCGAAATCTTTTATCCTATTTATTTCATCGAAAGGCAAGATCTTCAAAATGCAAATTTTATTTCAACAGGTTATAAAATTCTATCTCATGAGCTTTTCTTGCTTTATTAAATGGAAATGTAGTAATAAAGGTAACATATAGTCTGCCTTGTTGAATTCTAATGACTTTATGGTAGACATCTTTTGAGTGTTGAATTCTAAGTTGCACAACTCCAAAATGGAGTAATAGGGAATAAACAAGTGGGGAGAACAAATTGATGAAAATATAAATTTGATTGATAACAAAAAAAATGCCAAATAGATTTTGCCAAATGATATACTTAATATATGGTAGTGTTGATGGGTGTTTTATGACCACACCAACATAGAATAAAGTGCCAAAAACACTCTATCCTCTCCTGATCAAAATCACCACATATGCTAAGACTACACAAAAGATCATAGAGGCGACTCCAAGGTTCCAACTAGGAACTTGCGACTTTAATGTGGAGATGAGCTCTTTTGGCTTCATGTACTATTGTTCATGCAAGGGGCTTTACGTATTGACTTAGACTTGTAACTTTTCTACAAATGATATGG
Organism: Chamaecyparis obtusa; assembly: GCA_027943335.1. Taxonomy (NCBI): domain Eukaryota; kingdom Viridiplantae; phylum Streptophyta; class Pinopsida; order Cupressales; family Cupressaceae; genus Chamaecyparis; species Chamaecyparis obtusa. Next base: position 632,515 of record BSBK01008325.1, on the reverse strand, counting down.
CGTTATGAGTGAACAAATTACTTCTTAACTTCTATTTTAAAACAAAGCGCAAATGGGATATTGGTTTAGAAATCTAGATTATCTCTAATTTTACTTCTACTCATGCAAGACTATGTTGATCTTATGGTGAGAATGAACTAGTCCTAGCTTCGCCTAGTCAATGTTAATGTTATTGTAGCTATGGTTGGATTCCTTCAGGCAAACATAGATAACATAAAGGTTGTGATAATATAATTATTGTGATATACTAGTTATATTGATAATTATTGAAAATATAATAATTATATTATCAATATAATTATTATATTATAATTATGGTATAATTATTATATTGATAATAAAATATAATTTCATTGGTAATATAATAATATTATATTATTATGATAACATAATTGGGGCCAACTTGGAAGGGGCCAATTTTGGTGAAGGGACACCACCAATATGTATAGAGGAAGGGTGCAACTTCCTCTTTTGGAATTAATTAATATATAAACACAATCAGAAAAACAACATGGTATCATAGTAGGTTCTCCACCTAGGCCTGTGAGGTTCAGAAATATTCTACAGGATAAACAATGCTTGTGATTTACCTCTGTTATGACCGCCAATGTCTCTGAATGCTTTCTCAGCTCACAGGGGGTTCTGCTCGGCTTGTTGCTTGTTGGGAGCACTGGACAGTGCTTTTGAAGAATGTTTGTGCACTCGGGAGACAACTCAAAGCTCGGTCTTTGCAATGCGCTTTAGGCAGTTTGCTAAAAACAATAGATATGAATTTGCTTCTACATAAATAAGCACCTGAACTTATTTGCAGCATGGATGAATATGAGCTTTGTCAGATATGACCACCTTCCGAAGGTCTAACAATAGACTATGAGCTAATATATTTGCCTAGCCTGATGGTATCGCATTAATATATTCGACAAGGATATGATAACATCATATGCTCGCACCAACAGGGCCAATTATATTGCAGCGCTAGCATAAGGAAGCCTGAATCATATTTACCAAATGATTTTAATTAATGATATTGACTGCTGGGAATTACTCCAAAAACATAAGGATAATTGTTGACTCTTGAAAGAAAATTTAATTGTTTAGAAAGATGAAACAAGTCATCCACAGTTCGAGCACGACGATGAGACAATATTTTATTATGGAAACATTTAGCTTTAGGGCTTTCGTTATTTGTTTTGGGTGAACAGATACATTGTTGATTTTATTAGAAGGAGAATCGATCCACTTACAAGGGAGTGGGGGGAATTAATATATTGCCCTTTGTCCTTGACATGAACATTGATAGTGAATCATGGAAATAATAATTGTGGGTGAATAATTGCAAATAAAGTAATAGCTTCTAGACATTAGTTGTGGAATTTTCATATTCTCTTGTCTCTTTCCGTTGGAGCTCCTTTCCTAGCTGAGTCTTTGCTCTCAATGTGGGAGCTTTTACTTGGTGAGAACCTTTCCTTCCTTGGTGCCAGTATAGGATGGCAGTCGAATTGAAGTTTGAGTGTGGTAATTGTGAGTGATACTATGGGTGCAAATAATTGGTGAGCGACACTTTCTTTGTAGAGTGGCGCTTAGTAAATGCTAGCCATGTGAAATACTGTAGGTATTCATGTGGGAAGCAACAATTGTAGGCCATTTTGGAATCTGCCAGCATTCTATACTTTCTATTACAGACCTGTTCCAGTCCATTCTTTGGTGCTTCAATGTTGTTTGAAGGTTTTGAGTGAGTTTTCTGAGTTTTGTGGAGAAGTTAATTGCATTATTGGAGGCTAATTTCAAGAGCTACACCTGTTGTATGAGACTAAACAGATAAAACTCAGAGCTGCCCATTTTAAAAAATAACTATAAAGAAATCTTTAGCAATTGGGTAGATCTACACATAGCTAACAAGAATTGGATCCCAGTGTTTTGTGATCCATTTGTGCAGAATAGGCAAACTAGGCCACAACCCCCTAAAACGACCAATAAGTCCAAGATCTGAAAAAATGACCAAGTTGTGGTTGACCTCCTCCATTTCAGCCTCCAACGCTACAAAGCACACATTAGTCATTGGTGGAATAGCAACATCCCTCTGCGATGAGTCCAGTTTGAGGGGTCTTTGACCCCCATGAGAGTCACACATAGGGGATTTGTGAGGAAAGGAGACCCTATGCCCACCCCACAATATCTCCAAGCCTACGCCTAGAAATGGCTTCTAATAACCATTCTTCTGCCGTTTTAAACCCTGTTCTTGGCCACGATGTTCAGCCTTGCCAAACACTGAGTGGGAGGTTTGACCAGATTCAAAAGCCCGAAAATCTACTCTTAGCATTTGTCTCTCCAAGCAATCATCGCTGTCCAAATCTTTGCTGTGGAATGGTGTTCTCCGCACTGAAAAGCCCTATCATAGGTCATTAATTAAACCATCCCTTCACCCCATGCAAATTCTTCACATCGTAGAAGTCAACTGCCAAAGCACCATAAGGTTTCAGGGCAATCCTAGCGCCTGAAATGAAACCGCAACCCTGAAGCACCATTCTTTAATACTCTTTACACATTCTTATGCATCCACAGGAAAACTGTTTATACTAGAGAGACAAACGAGATTTTCATCAATTTTTCGAAAGAGCATTGACTTGGATATTTATGGATCTGGAACAAGAAAATACTATGCAATTGATTCCAGAGGAACATTGCCATTTGATTTTTTGCACACAAAGCATTTCTCAAGAGACATAATAAACTTATTTTGATTTTTATCAAGAGTTTTTCAAGTTTACATCAAAGGTATTGCCTGTTACATCAGTGATAGTTATAATAGTTGTAGAAAGACAAGCATGATATTCATCATTTTTTCGAGAGAGCAATGGGTTGGATATTTATGGATTTGTAACCAAAAATACTATGCAATTGATTTGAGAAGAACATTGCCATTTGATTCACCGCAAACAGCTTTCTTCAAGAGATAAAATAAGATTTTTTTTTTATTAACAGTTTTCAAAATTTATGTCAAAGGTATTGCTCATTATGTTAGTGATTGTTATGATAGTCCTAGAAAGATAAACGAGATACTCATTAACTTTTCAAGAGAGCACTCGCTTGGAACTTTATCGATTTGGAACTAAAAATACTATTGCCATTTAATTCCCAGGAAAAAAAGCATTCTTCAAGAGACATTAATAAGCTTACTCTTCTTTGTATTAACAGTTTTTTAAAGTTTACCTTAAAGGTATTGCTCATTACATTCAGTGATAGTTACGATAGAGGGTGCATTGTTGTCATCTCAAGACAGTTTACTTGATTTCGCATGATATATGACCCAACTCGAGGGATGCCTATATATGAAAAGGAGTTAGACTATGATGCTGAAATCTGGCTTTACAACATTTAAATTGTAATGCCCAATTCTAATCAAAGCATTAAAACATCAAACCTTGCAAACTTAGATTCTGGAGGTGGACTAAAATAGGGTTTTCAATCCACCTATGAAGCATCCAATTAGTAGCTGCATGATCTTGCCCACTATGTGTCATGAACTGTGGACCAATCTCCGAAGTTCATGCCACCTCTTCATCCTCTGCATTCCTCTTTTGCTGGACTTATTTCCCATTGCTTCTTGAGAATTGGTAGGCCCATCTTCCTCTATTTTCAGTAGCTGCAAAAGCTCAGCCATACTCATATCCCCTTTTCCCGCTTTGGCTTCATATACTTTGAAATCAATGTGAAGTTTGGAGACAAGGCATCATACATTTTTCTCTTTTGAGCATCAAATCAGTCATCCCCTTCTAAAACCTCTTAACTTTTGTCCAGCTGCAGAGTCTCGTCACCTTTAAGTTGTGCAACATTCTCATGGATTTGACTAATTTCTTCCCCAACTAACTACAATGTTCAAATGGGCTGCACAAAAATCCACCTGAAAAGAGCACTTGAGCATCATTTATGAAGGCAAAAAAATAATTGGTTCAGAGCTACATTTAGTGAAATGAGGAGAGAAGGGAAGAAAGGGGGATTTAAAATCATGAAGAGTCCCTCACATTAGAGGACGAGGAGATGACCGTGACACTCTGTTTCTCAAAGTTTTTGGGATGGTAAAATTTTTTCAGGGCATCTAGACATAAGAAGATAATAAAAGAACTAAAAATATAATCTCTAGCTTTGTAAAATGATAAAATTCTATCATGTCAAACAGTCAACATTGACTATAGAAAAAAAAATTGAACTTGAAAATATAGTCTTACATTGAAATATTGAACATTACTATTTAGTCTTTATTGTTTATTTTCAATTTGAACCAGTTCTGTGGAACATTTGTTTTAGTTTTAGAATTAATTACAGTGGTTTCATGTATAGCTTGATCATGTTGGTCAATATTTTCAGTGATTTTGGACCTTTATTGTATAGGTAGAGATTTAAAAAGGGACCACTTACTAAATGATAGGAAAAATTCTTCCACATGCCAAAACCAATGCATCTTTATCAACAGGCAAGATGTTTATACTAGAAAGACAAATGAGATTTTCATCATTTTTTTGAGAGAGAACTGACTTGGATATTTATGGATCTGGACCTAGAAAATACTATGCAATTTACTCCAGAAGAACATTGCCATTTATTTTTTGCAAACAAAGCATTATTCAAGAGACATAATAAACTTATTTTGATTTTTATCAATAGTTTTTCAAAGTTTACATCAAAGGTATTGCCTGTTACATCGGTGATAGTTATGATAGTCCTAGAAAGACAAACATGATATTCATCATTTTTTCGAGAGAGCAATGGCTTGGATATTTATGGATTTGTAACCAAAAATACTATGCAATTTATTTGAGAAGAACATTGCCATTTGATTCACTACAAACAAAGCATTCTTCAAGAGATAAAATAAGCTTTTTTTAATTAACAGTCTTCAAAGTTTATGTCAAAGGTATTGCTCATTACATTACTGATTGTTACGATAGTCCTAGAAAGATAAACAAGATACTCATTAACTTTTTAAGAGAGCACTCGCTTGGAACTTTATGGTTATGGAACTAAAAATACTATTGCCCTCTAGTTCCCTACAAACAAAGCATCTTCAAGAGACATTAATAAGCTTACTTTACTTTTTCATTGCCATCTAGTTCCTTGAATGACCAGCTTATCATTATCATTGATACCATCAAAATCTGCTCTACTATTTTTTGCTCTTTATCTTTGTCAGAAGTACCTTCCTCTCCTTGTACTTGCATTACCTTTCTCTTTCAATTTGCACAACACCAGTTATGCATTTGTTCATCTTTTTCCCATCTCCTCTAGTTACAACATCTATCTGTACCTGCAATTGTTCCTCACTGATAAGGTGTATACATAGTTGCATCATCAATCACCAATTGTGATCTTAACATCTTCAATTTTTTTTTCTTCCTTAGTACGTGCAATTTCTAGTTCCACTTGTGCTTGTTCTTCTTCAATATCATGCACTTCTTTGTCTGGTTCCTTCAATTCAACAAACCTCTTCAACAAAGCTTCCATCACATTATGTATTGATTGAGTCTCACTATTTTCACACCAACTTACACAAGATATAGCATGCAATCACTTATCACAACACAATGCAACACCACTGGTTATCAATGTAACCATAACACTAACTATTTTCACCACCAACTTCCACAAGATATAGCACACAATCACTTATTGCAACACAATGCAACACCACCGGTTACAGATTTGACTGATAGTTCCGAGAACTTCCTCTGCCTTCCACTAAGTAATCTTTTGCCTACTATAACTTTGTCCACCGATCAACAATCTTGATGCGATTGCACCAACAATTTAATAACATCATCAATATTACACATCCTAAATCGTAACCCTTGACTCCACATTGATTTGACACTAATTAAATCAACACTCATGGGTTTCAACGTGTTGTTCCTATTTTCCTAACAACCTTCAAACAATCGTACTAACGCACAACACACATAAGATAAACTAGTGCGGTCATAGATATCTCATCTTTAGACATCACTTGATCTTCCTTTACGATCACACACTCCAACTCATACCATAACACGAGATTCAACCTCTTGAACATATCTCATCATAACAGGAACACGGTCAACCAACAACCACTAAGTTGACATCAACGACGAACTCATAACTGATCATCCTATCATCATACCTGCATCAAACACATGTCGTAACATACTCATTTGATCTTTGCATCAGTTACATCAGTTATGCCAACAATCTCCCCCTTTGACATTAATGGCAACACCAAATAGTATCAACACCAACAATCCCAAGCAAATAACTCTTGCCTGTTCTTTGTATCCACTTTACTTGTTACTTCTCTAACTTTGATTCTTTACTAATTCTTCTCCTCCTTTGTTGTCTCATCTATTTGCTTGCCACTTCTCAGTACATCTCTCCCTTCTTAGTACAACTCTCCCCCTTTGACAACAATGCCAAAGATGCAACATGCCTTTGTCTTCATCTGCTGGCTTTGTCACATTTTGATTTCTCCCCGTTAGCTGATCACTCACTGTCGATTCAAGTGTACAGAAGCTACTAAAACTTTCACTCAACAAAATTTGTCTTCAATGCTTGAAGATCATCCTTCCAGTTCTTGAATAGGTTTTACAGTAAAAACAATGTGTCCTTACATAATGCTTACTCTTCTAATGTATCAAATGCACACATATCGAGTAGAACTAAGTCTAGCTCAATAGTCACCATGATTTCTTTTTATGTCTTGACTTTCTTCTTCTCAAGAATCTCAACAAACTTTAAACATTCACAAGTAATGAGAAGAATCTTACCATTTCCCTGTAAGACTTTGTGACTTGATTCTCACTCATTGATAAACCGACTCTTTCCAATGTAATGGATGAAATAAATTTCTTTTGTCCTTTAATGTTCAGGTCTCTTGATTTCAAATCAATTGCTGTACCTTCTAGACTTTTCATTTGCTCTCCTACAACAATCACCAATAATCAGATTTACCAAATAAATGTGGCATATTCGTCACAATCAACCTCTGGCAACAAATCTGCCAATACATCTCTTGCTGACTTGAGCTTCTTTCATTTCTTCCTTAATCACTTGTTTCTTAGCCTTAGATTTCAAAACAGTAGAAATCTATATCATCACACTCAAGCTAAGAGCATAGATATCAATAGGTCCTTGAATGACCAGCTTATCATTATCATAGATACCATCAAAATCTGCTCTACTATTTTTTGCTCTTTATCTTTGTCAGAAGTACCTTCCTCTCCTTGTACTTGCTTTACCTTTCTCTTTCAATTTGCGTAACACCAGTTATGCACCTGTTTATCTTTTTCCCATCTCCTCTAGTTACAACATCTGTCTGTACCTGCAATTGTTCCTCACTGATAAGGTGTATACATAGTTGCATCATCAATCACCAATTGTGATCTTAACAGCTTCAATTTTCTGGTCTTCCTGAGTATGTGAAATTTCTGGTTCGATTTGTGCTTGTTCTTCTTCAATATCATGCACTTATTCTTTGTCCGGTTCCTTCAATTCAACAAACCTCTTCAACAAAGCTTCCGTCACATCATGTATTGATTGAGTCTCACTATTTTCACCACCAACTTCCACAAGATATAGCATGCAATCATTTATCACAGCACAATGCAACATCACCGGTTATCAGTGTAACCAAAACACTAACTATTTTCACCACCAACTTCCACAAGATATAGCATGCAATCACTTATCGCAACACAATGCAACACCACCAGTTATAGATTTGACCGATAGTTCCAAGAACCTGCTTTGCCTTCCACTAAGTAATCTTCTGCCTACTGTAACTTTGTCCGCCGATTAACAATCTAGATGCGATTGCACCAACAATTCAATAACATCATCAATATCACACATCCTAAATCGTAACGCTTGACTCCACATTGATTTGACACAATAATTAAATCAACACTCCTGGGTTTCAACGTGTTCTTCCTATTTTCCTGACTACCTTCAAAGAATCATAACTCACAACACACATAAGATAAACTAGTGCGGTCATGGATATCTCATCTTTAGACATCAGTTGATCTTCCTTTACGATCACACACTCCAACTCATACCATAATGCGAGATTCAACCTCTTGAACATATCTCATCATAACAGGAACACGGTCAACCAACAACCACTAAGTTGATATCAACGATGAACTCATAATTGATCATCCTATCATCATACCTGCATCAAACACATGTCATAACATACTCATCTGATCTCTGCATCAGTTTCATCAGTTATGCCAACAATCTCCCCCTTTGACATTAATGGCAACACCAAATAGTATCAACACCAACAATCCCAAGCAAATAATTCTTGCCTATTCTTGATGTTTGTATCCTCTTTACTTGTTACTTCTCTGACTTTGATTCTTTACTAATTCTTCTCCTCCTTTGCTGTCTCATCTATTTGCTTGCCACTTCTCAGTACATATCTCCCTTCTTAGTACATCTCTCTCCCTTTGACAACAATGCCAAAGGTGCAACACGCCTTAGTCTTCATCTGTTGGCTTCATCACATTTTGACTGCTCCGCCTTAGCTGATCACTCATTGTCGATTCAAGTGTACAAAAGCTACTAAACATTTCACGCAACAAATCTTGTCTTCAATGCTTGAAGATCATCCTTCTAGTTCTTCAATAGGTTTTATAGTAAAAACAATGCGTCCTTACATAATGCTTACTCTTCTAATGTATCAAATGCACACATATCGAGTAGAACTGAGTCTATCTCAATGGTCACCATGATTTCTTCTTATGCCTCGACTTTCTTCTTCTCAAGAATCTCAACAAACTTTAAACATTCACATGTTATGACAAGAATCTTACCATTTCCTTGTAAGACTTTGTGACTTGATTCACACTCATTGATAAACTGACTCTTTCCAATGTAATGGATTATATAAATTTCTTTTGTCCTTTAATGCTCACGTCTCTTGATTTCAAATCAATTGTTGTACCTTCTAGACTTTTCATTTGCTCTCCTACAACAATCACCAATAATCAGATTTACCAAATAAATGTGGCATAGTCATCACAATCAACCTCTGGCAACAAATTTGCCAATACATCTTTTGCTGACTTGAGCTTCTTTCGTTTTTTCCTTAATCACTTGTTTCTTAGCCTTAGATTTCAAAACAGTAGAAATCTATATCATCTCACTCAAGCTAAGCGCATAGATATCAATAGGTTCTTGAATGACCAGCTTATCATTATCATTGATACCATCAAAATCTGCTCTACTATTTTTTGCTCTTTATCCTTGTCAGAAGTACCTTCTTCTCCTTGTACTTACATTACCTTTCTCTTTCAATTTGTACAACACCAGTTATGCACCTATTCATCTTTTTCCCATCTCCTCTAGTTACAACATCTATCTGTACCTGCAATTGTTCCTCACAGATAAGGTGTATCTATAACATTGTTCCTCAATTTTTGGTTCTTCCTCAGTATGTGAAATTTCTAGTTCCACTTGTGCTTGTTCTTCAATATCATGCTTTTCTTCTTTCTCTGGTTCCTTCAATTCAACAAACCTCTTCAACAAAGCTTTTGTCACATCATGTATTGATTGAGTTGCACTGGTTGACAAACTTATCAACCTCTTTTTGATCTTGAATGCTGAATCATATCAGATGTCACAGTCTTCTCCATAGGGGAACTAATAACTATGGACTTCTTCCTTGTGGTCTTCAGTTCTTATTGACCTTCATATGATTCAGTTCACTTTTATCCTCATCCTTTTCACTTTGTGCTATCTCCTTTTTTCTTTTTTCCATTAGGCTTCACCGGTCCAGAGATCTATTCATGCTTTTGGAGGACTCAGGTGTATCAGCCTTAACGATCTTGCTTTTGCACTCCATTGCCAACATTATAGATGAAATGATCTTTTCCCGTTTAACTTTTGCACTCCTCATTTGTCTACCAATAGGGACTTTACCAGTTGTTGAAGATATCACTTCAACCTCTTCATCATTAACACTTGCAGTAGTAGATCTGTCTACATGCTCTGTTTGATAAATTCTCATTTTCTTTATCTATTTTACTTCTCTTGTAAATCCTTCAGCAAGGCGAATTGCTTCACTTCTCATTTCCTATTTCTCTGGTTACCGGTTGAGCATAACTAAGCACCTCATAACATTTCAAATTTGTTTATTGATAGGTAATACTTCATATACAACCAAACTTTGCATCACATCAAAATTCATCATAACTCAACACATCAAATGCATCTAAGTATGCAGATAAAACTTAATCACAGTTTCTTCCTGGGGATTTAAAATTGATCTAACCTCAATTGCCCCCCCTAAGCCAAAAGTAGGCTTCTTTAACAGATGAGCTCTCCACACCTGATGGAGATGCGAATCCTTCTGATGTTTTACTCTCATCCTTCTTTGTCCATACTTCACTCATTTGCTTTCTGGTTTCGTCTACATTCATAGTATGTTTTCCTTTCTGATCATCTACCTTGTTCACCGATTGGTTTCCTTGACTTCTTGACCTGCAAAATCTTGCAATGTGTCCAACCTTATGGCAATGAAAACATGTCGTCACAATACATCTCCAAGGTCCAGAATTACTTCTGTTTGTCTTCAATCTACACTTAATAGCCACATGCCCATATTTGTGGTAATGTGAACATTGAACATTCCACTGATTCTGATTTTGATAAGGACTCTGCCAGTTCACAAATGATCCCTGATTGTTCATCTTAGTCTTGCACTCATTAGCTCTATGACCATACTTTTTGCAGTTATAACAATGACCATTAAACATATTAGGTTTATTTCTGCAAACTCTAGCAATATGACCTTCATGACAAATTGAACATGTAGGAGTAGTATGTCTAAACTTGCATTCTCTTGCAACATGTCCTACTTTATGACAATAAAAACAGACGTGCTTATATCGTTTCTTACTAGGACTTTTCCTGATCACCTTGGGTGGAGACTTGTCATCTTGATTGGGCTTCTTAGATTCAGATGATTCTTCAGTTTCAAAAGTAGTCTAATCGATATAGCCTAGATCGATTCTATCATTGCTTCTTTGATTTTTTAGCTGCTCACCAAGTTTCTCAGAACTCTCATTAATTTTTTTCAACAACTTGTTTTCATCATCAAGTTCTTTCTACAATCTCTCATTCTTTTCGCATAGACCTTCATTCTCTCTTCCCAAATCTTTATTACTCATCATTAGATTGTTGATCTCACCTCTTAGATCTTGCATTTTATCTATGGCGTCGTGAAGATATACCTGCAAAGTACCAACCTCTTGTTCAGATCTAGAAAGTTCACTCACTTTCTTTTAGGGCATCTTCTGCCTTCTTCTTAGCTTCTATTGCGACTTTCCTAGCATTTATTTCTTGACTCATCTTAATGGAAAATCTTCCATTTCCCTCTTGATATCTTTCTTGTCCTTGTACAATTTTTCATTCCCTTGAGACAAGGCTTCTAGGGCTACTACAGATTCCTCAAATCTACTTTGCTGAGATAGTTGCTCAATATTGTCTTGACTTTCATTTAGTTGTTCAACAAGCTCTTTTCTCTTATCCCTTGAGATCTTCAATTGTTCTTTAATCTTTTCAATCATGTCTTGAGCTTCTTCAAGTTGTCTTCATATCTCAAACCCTCCATATCTGCCTCAAGGATTTTTCCAAGCGGTTAGGCTTCTTCAAGGAAACTCAACTCTGATACCAATTGTTAATACTAGAAGACATTGAGAGGGGGGAGGTGAATTAGTATAACCAAAACACTAACTATTTTCTTCACCATCCACAAGATATAGCATGCAATCACTTATCGCAACACAACATAACATCGCCAATTACGGATCCGATCGATAGTTCCAAGAGCTTCCCGTGCCTTCCATTAAGTTATCTTCTGCCTACTATAACTCTCTCCACTGATCAACAATCTTGATGCAATTGCACCAACAATCCAATACCATCATAAAAATTAGACATCTTGAATCACAATACTCGACTCCACACTGATTTGCCACAATAATTAAATCGACACTTTTGGGTTTCAACTTGTTCTTCTTGTTTTTCTGACAACCTTCAAACAATCATAACTCACAACAAACATAATATAAACTAGTGCGGTCATGGGTATCTCATCTTTAGACATCACTTGATCTTCCTTTACGATTGCACACTCCAACTCATACCATAACGCGAGATTCAACCTCTAAAACATATCTCATCATAATAGGAACACTGTCAACCCACAACCACTAAGTTGACTTCAATGACAAACTCATACCTGATCATCCTCTCATCATACCTGCATCAAACACATGTCATAACATACTCATTTGATCTCTGCATCAATTACATCAGTTTTTCCAACACACCTCTTCATCATATCTGCCCTTTGCAATCATCTCAACTTTTCACAATTGTCACCTTTCGAAAGAGTCATAAACCTACATTATTTTTGTCCTTAGTGAGTGTCACAACCTTTCGTAAGTTTTCCTTTTAAAGGACCCACTTCCTTATTTTTTTTCTTATTCTTTTTTCTCTTTCATTAATTCTTAGAGGGCTAGTCTTGCCTCAACTTACCCCTTCTTGAACCCCAACTTGGCAGTATGTAAGACCAAGGTAAGACAAGTTGGACATTGAGCTGAGTCACGAGGATACCTTTAAGTTAACAAAAAAAAAATTTAGTCACCACTTTTCATTGTTGCCTTTGCAAATAATATATTATATCGCACATTGATTTGACTTAAATTTCCTCCTAAAATGAAATTTTCTCCCCTTTATATCTTTGAGTGAGAGAGAGAGAGAGTCGCACCTCATCATCATGTCTACTCTTTGCACTCATCACACCTTTTAACAATTGCCACCGTTTAAAAAGAGTCAGAACCCTTCTCTAATTTTATCCTTTGCGAATGTTACAAGCTTTCATAACTTTGCCTTTTGAAGGAGTCAATTTCTTATCTTTTTCTTATTCTTTCTTCGCTTCCATTAATTCTTAGATGACTAGTCTTGCCTGAGTTCACCCCTTCTTGAACCCCAACTTGGCAATATGTAAGACCAAGGTAAGGCAGGTTGGACATTTAGCTGAGACATAAGGATATCTTTGAGTTAACAAAATAAAAATAAAAATTTAGTCACCACTTTTCATTCTTGCCTTTGTGAATAATTTATTATACCGCACACTGATTTCACTTGAATGTCCTAAAACTAAATTTCTCCACTTTATATCTTTCAATGTGGGGGAGAGTCACACCTATTTATCATGTGTTTCTTTTGCAATCATCACAATGTTTCACAATTGCCACCCATCCAAATAGTCACAACTCTTTACGATTTTTGTCCTTTGTGAGTGTCACAACCTTTCATAACTTTGCCTTCGAAATAGTCACTTCCTTATTTTCTTGTTAATCCTTTTTTTTTCAATTATTTCTTAGAGGGCTAGTTTTGCCTTAGCTCACCTCTTCATGAACCCCAACTTGGCAATATGTAAGACCAAGGTAAGGATTGTTGGACATTGGGTTGAGTAAAAAAGATACCTCTGAGTTAATAAAAAATAAATTATTAAATAATATATTATACCTAACATTCATTTCACTTGAATCTCTTAAATTGAAACCTTTTCCCCTTTGTATCTTCCAATGGAGGGGAGAGTCATATCTCTTTATCATGTCCGCTCTTTGGAATCATCATAATGTTTCACAATTGCTACCCTTCAAAAGAGTCACAACTCTTCACCATTTCTGTCATTTGCGAGTGTCACAACCTTTCATAAATTTTGCTTTTGATAGTCACTTATTTTTTGCTTATTTATTTTCTATTAGTTTTTAGAGGGCTAGTCTTGCCTCAACTCACCTATTAATGAATCCCAATTTGACAATATGTAAAACCAATGTAAGGCAGGTTGGGCTTTAAGTCGAGTCACATTTATATCTTTGAGTTAACAAAAAAAGAATTGAGTCGCCAATTTTCATTATTGCCTTTATGAATAATATTTTATACAAAAACACTAACTATTTTCTCCACCAACTTGTAGAAGATATAGCATGCAACCACTTATCGCAACACAGTGCAACATCATCGGTTACAGATCTAACTGATAGTTCCAAGAACTTCATGTGCCTTCCACTAAGTAATCTTTTGCCTACTGTAACTTTGTCCATTGATCAACAATTTTGATGCGATTGTACCAGTAATCCAACAATATCATCAAGATCACACATTCTGAATCGCAACGGTCGTCTCGACACTGATTTGACACAATAATAAGATCAACACTTCTAGGTTTCGACTTGTTCCTCCTGTTTCCTTGACAACCTTCAAACAATCATAACTCACAACACAAATAAGATAATCTAGTGCGATCGTGGATATCTCATCTTTAGACATCACTTGATATTCCTTTACGAGCACACACTCCAGCTCATAGCATAATGCGAGATTCAACGTCTGCAACATATCTCATCTTAATAGGAACATTGTCAACCAACAACCACTAAGTTGACATGAATGATAAACTCATAACTAATCATCATACCTGCATCAAACACATGTCATAACATACTCATTTGATCTGTACATCAGTTACATTAGTTATGCCAACACACACCTGTTCATCATATTTGGCCTTTTCTATCATTTGAACCTTTCACAATTGTCACCATTGAAAAGAGTCACAAACTTACACTATTTTTGTGCTTAGCGAGTGTCACAACCTTACTTAACTTTACCTTTTAAAAGATTCACTTATATTTTTTCTTATTCTTTTTTCTGTTTAATTAATTCTTAGATGGGCTAGCCTTGCCACAACTTTTTTCTATTTCATTAATTCTTAGAGGATGCACTCCCATTGGTTCACTACCCACAACTTCAGCTGGAAAGGTTCCCCTACACATTTTATTGTTTAAATGATAACTTTGTATATAATCAGATAATAAGGCTCACAAGTTATGTGGGGTATTTGTTGTCAAAGGCAGCGATGGCCCTAGTTGAGCCATGGGAATGTTGGTTTTTGTAGTTTCGCTAGCGCACCTACATTTGTGTGTCCAGATTTTCTAGGAAGTCCTTCCTCCCGCGACACTACAGTGACCAAGTGGTCTTACTTGAATTTTTTAGGCACATTTTGGAGACACCCTTTGATGACCGCAAAGAAAATTAAGGTGTTCGAATTTTGCTTTTCTTATGGCAACTATAAGGGCAACCTTGTCGTTGTTAAAGAGGCAAAGTATGTGTTGAAAACCCTCTGCTTGGAGAAGTTTTACTAATTGTGACCACAATATGATCCCCGAGGAAGAATAAAGAAGGCACTCCCTTTCACTTTTGAAGGCTACCTCCCTCATCTCAAGGATTTTTGAGCCGATGGCTAGGATGATTTTGATCTATGTTGCTGCCAATATCACCGGCTCACCGCACAACAAATGGTTGATTATGAGTTGTGTACATTTTCCAAAGGTTTCACAGATACCTCAACCATTTTAGTTCCCATCTATGCCCCAAAAAATATAAGAGACCATCTCCTCTTGAGAATCATTTTGGACGAGTCATAAGTTTTAGATATCGAGGAAGTCACCTGAGAAGTCGTGGAGAAGAGCCATAGAGTTTTTGATCTTAAGTATCCTAGAGGTAGTTTCGGGCGAAAGCAATAAGACAAAGCCCAACCATCTCAGCAATATCAGAGGCAAGAAAAGAATAAATGAGGTACCTCATCCAGGCACCCAGATCCCCTCAGCATAGCCCCAATGGAGATAATTTTTGGAGAGTTGGGACAACAAATTTACTCAGTGCTGAACCCCTTTCAGCTGCACAACCTTCCTAAACAACAATGAGCTCAACTATTTTTGTTTTGAATATCCAGCATATTAATGTTGCTCAAGAGTCGGATGTTCAAGACGAGGAGGATGTCCAATTACAGCATCCTATAAGGAAAAAGAAGAAAAGAAAATAGGTGGTGGATGACTCTCCCATTGATCCCAACCCCGATCCCAAAAGAGGGAAATATTTTGATGATATACAGGTAACCAAAGTGCTCACAAAGGAGTCGGTGTCCGAGCAAGTCCTAGACTTTGAGTACCCGGTTAATATCGCGTCCCTTAAAATCCCAATGAGGTTTTGGCACTAGAAGATGAAGATCTCTTCAAGCAAATAGAAGACGAAAAATGTGAGACTGAATAGGAGAGGGAACAGTTGGAACAGGTGGGACTCCGCGGGATTGAAGAATGGAAGATGTGCGTTGAAGAGGAGGCCAAAAGGAAACAAGAGGCCAATGAGCGTGCCAGCCAAGAGTACGCTCGCCTCAATGTGCAGGAAGAGGCAGAAAATAACAAGGTTGAAGAAGAGAAACGATTGAAAGAAGAACTGAGAAAGGTGGCGGAGCATGCAACCCAAATGTAAGCAAATGAAGAGGCTCGTCGTAGAGTAGTCAAAGCTGCAGAAAGGAGACAAAAAGAAGATGGTTGGAAAAGAAAAGAAGAAGAAAAGAAAAGAGCAGAGGAGCAAAACAAAGCACAAGGGGAAACCAGTTCTTCGAGAGCAACTGTACCCCCATACATCTAGCACTCCTTTGGGTAATCCATTACCCAATTCTCTACCGAGTCAGTAGTCGGATTTACAACAAAACCCATTGCCCAATTCACAACTGAGTTGGAAGAACCCTCAGAAGGGTTCTAAAAAAGAAATAGAATCACAACAGGAGGAAGCAACAATATCAAATACTGGGAATCGTCCTTCTGAAGATGAACAAGCACCACCCCATGAAGAGGTGCACGAGGAGCAGGGTGGCGAGATGTCTAATTTGGAAGACACTACGAATGTCGAGGTAAATGTCCAAGATCCACCTGAATAGCTAGTAGATACACATAAGAGGAAACATCCACATGAGCCAGTTGTTGTGCCCTCGCCCTAAGATATAATTAGCGAATTCATGGCCCTTCAACCCAAGAAAATGAAGAAAGCGTGTTCTATTTTTGTAACTAGGAAGAACACCAAAGGAGAGACGGTGGTGACAACAACTGTGTCGTCTGAGGATAAAGTAGAATTTAAGATTACTTCTAGAGACTATCAGATACGTGAGGTCAACCTCATGAATAGAAATAAGTGGGCCAACCTTAAAGACGTCAATGACGTGGCCGATGCAGTGAGTGAGAGGTATGTAAAAGAATATCAAAAGAAGAAAGATTTGCAAACCTTAGTGAATGAAATGAAAGAGTTAGTTCGGGAGCTCACATTGCCCATTGCATCTATAATGCTTGAAGCGTCGACCTTAGGAACAATCTTGCAGGCTGAGATGAATTCTTTAAGGAATCTAAAGAAGAAAGCGTTAGTAGTGGATGACTAGGTCACCTTTCAATTGCGGATAGTCTGAGGCTTTCTTGTCAAGTTCATTTTGGAATACTTGCAACCAATAAAGATTTATTTTTATGTCAAAGAAGAAATTAGTGATTGGGAAAATCAAATCGCCCGACACACCAAATAGGGAAGCCTAATAAAGGAAATTGTCAGGTTAGCCATCAAAAAGTTGAATGAGATTGATATCCTTGGTAACAAGACCTTTGCATACCTGGGGCTTGCCTATGCCAGTTGGGTGTTAGGCTAGATTTCTTGGACATGGCATGCAAATCCCTTACATTGTTTCTTGCATCCATTTAGCGGTGTGCCTCCAAGTATGCCAGTTTTGTGAAAGAGATTGCGGCATTGAAACCCGATGAGGTAGATGGGTTTACGACCATAGATTCATTGCTCGGTGCATATAAAAAGTAGAGAAAAGGTTTGGCCCTTCTCTAGAGTTCGATAATGTAATAATGGATGAGTGAACCAAGCTCATTATAGTCACACATGAAGTCCAAAGGGTAAGAGCCCGGTTGTGCAAACAATAAGACGAAGCTCAGGATAAACTTAAACAAGCCAAAGTCCACCTCTAATGTATGTAGGAGATCGATGAAGATACTATTAACGAGTGCATTAAGGCATACAAGAAGTATATGAAAGGTCGAGCCCCAGGAAAACGAGTTCTTGCATTACCCCATCCTTCATTCTTTTCTTCATTTGAAGTTTAGCGGTGTTAAGGTTTTAGGATCATTTTAAATGTAATGGCACTATCTTGTATTGTCTGTGTTTTCCAAATGTAACAATCTCTTGCATTTATATTGAGAATGAGCCAAGAAGAGACATGTCTATTCATTATTATGTAATTAATATAATGAGAATTATGATTATATATATATAATATCTCTTGAGTATTATATTAATTTCTCTAATATTTACATAATAATAATAATAATAATTATTTTATCAATTTCACTATTTAGTTATTATGAGAATAATTATAATCTAACTTTATATATACATATATATCAATGTATATAGTAATATCAATTATTATATATATATATATATATATAATAAATCATTTCTCATAATAATCATATAGTCAATATTATTTATCTGAACGATGCTACATACATCAACAATTGGATCCCAGAGTCTGGGATCCTAGTGAGTGTACGATTAGTAGATTTCTTTATTCTTTGATTCTTTGTTTATACATTCATTCTTGTGGTATGAGTTGATGGCTTCTTGTAGAGCCGATCGACCGCCACCTAGATAGTGGTGTCTACTGTGCATTGTCAGAGCTTTGGCAGGTGTAGTCTGATATAGAACTGATAGATGGGATGGGTCTCATGCAAACACTACTCCTCAACATTAAGGGCACTGGACTTTCTTTTAAAGATCATTTAAGGCTCAACTATTGGTAGTTGAGATTCGTGTTGCGCACCGAACAAATACTGATTGCTCAAACCTCGAACATTGAACACATACAAAAATTAGATGGGTTTGTGTATAGGTGGATTTCCTCCTCAAGAATCGGAGTTCCCGATTTTCCTTCCCTTTCTCCTCTTCTCGCTTCTTTCTTCCCTTCGAGTTTGTAATTAATATAGTTGGTGTGCATTTGTAAAGGATGTGAATAATTATAAAATATTATAAAAATGGGTAATGTACATTATATGTCTATATATGTTCATTTTTGGACCAGTTTTTGTGGTGCACAAAATTGATGATTTTGAAGGCCATAACTCAGAGTTAGATGGTTTTTCAAATCACTCTCTACTTTTTCTATTCTAGTTTAAGTTCATGCTCCCTTGGATAATTGTAAGCCTCGGACCAATGATAGTTGGATATTTACATTGATTATCGAATGAAGAATCTGTGATTAGCTTACTATTTTCTTGTCTTTATCTAGGTTGTTGGTAATATTGTATCATTTGTTTACAATTTTGTCCTTTGCTCAAGAGTTAGTTATCAGTTTATGGATGGAAGTTATGTTAATGGAATAAATCTCTTTTGCTTTTGCATATCATCGTTGTTGATCATGTATGTTTAAAAGTAATTTGTTTTCTTGAGCATTGTTGATGGTATTGTTTACGAAGTGATTATAGCTAGATTAATTTTTCTGCACCTATTTTTTCCCTTTTCTTTCAAATCTTGTTCTAAAGTTTACTCATAGGATACCTTGTATGCGTTAGAACCTTCACATAACTTAACAGGTCCAACATCGTCGAGACCCAAT
This sequence comes from Chamaecyparis obtusa, assembly GCA_027943335.1. Taxonomy (NCBI): domain Eukaryota; kingdom Viridiplantae; phylum Streptophyta; class Pinopsida; order Cupressales; family Cupressaceae; genus Chamaecyparis; species Chamaecyparis obtusa. Next base: position 612,966 of record BSBK01008325.1, on the reverse strand, counting down.
AACTAGGTGCTTGGGAGTACGAGAATTCATTCTCTGGTACCCTCCTTCATGTAGAGTTTGTTGGTGCCTCCGCACTCAATGACATCTCATTCTCTGTTGTGCAACTGTGCACAAGAGTTGCATCAACAGAAGTTGGGGCTAGAACGAGGGCCTAAAGGTTTCGACCTTACACCTACAGACATCCTTGATTAATCCGTCTAACCACGATTTCTAATGTTTAGGGTCTATTGACATAAAGCTTAGTTGTCATCATTGGCAAACTGTTAGGATTTGGTAACACTGAGAGGGGGGGTGAATCAGTGTTACAGTACTTTGCAAAATTCTAAAACTTCTTAATCTTCTTCAAGCAACATATAAAGATATAGCATAAGATAAGTAACCATGCAACATGGACAAACATAGAAGAACTCATAACACCATATTTGTTTTCAAGGAAACCCTGTTAAGGGAAAAACCCCGATAGGGATGGTACCCACAAATATCTGCGCCATAAGTATAATAACCCTATTAGGAGATGAGTATTAAAATAGGCAGGTCTTGGTTAAAGGATAGACCCTATTAGGAGTCTTTACAATGTGATCCCAATTAAGGAATGGACCCTGCTAGGAGTCCAGCCCTGTTAGAGGCAATCAAGCACTGTTAGGGGTGTACAATAGGTGCAACAACACTTACAATCAATCTGCTGTCCTGATTACAAAGAGTTAACAAAGTATTCCTTGAAGAACTCCTCTTATTCTCCTTTCTCTTGATCTCTGCTCTGCCTCTTAGATGCCTTCATAGTTCGCATCCATTTATATCATCATTGACATCATCACAAATTTTACAAGTGTGTATACTTATACCTTGTTGGAGGTATATTTACAAAAGTTAGTCGGCATTATTCTAGCTAAACATCATGTTATATAATGCACAATTGGACGCTTTATCAACATCCTTAGTTGGCCTTAGATCCAAGAACACATCCAAAAATAACTTTCCAATTGCTAACAAAGTCGGCCTTAGTGATTGCCAACAAGTTATACTCTGTTTACAGTCTTCGCATCCAATCTATTGAACATATCTCTTCGATACCTTAATATTAACACGTGTGACCTTACACATGTATTCATTTGTGTCCTATAAGCATGTAACCACGATCGCATGCCTTAATGAAGCTCCTGTGAAGTTCACTATGCTTTTTTGTCAGAATGGATCACAGGAATAGTCTGTGGACTTAAGCATTTTTCCTTCATCAACTGCATACAAACATATTCATGATATCCAATATGTGCGATCATAAAACTGATAAGTGTTGTCATAAATGGCAACATTCCATATGTGCATGTGCTTGCATGTGCATATGTGTGCATGTGCTGACCACTTGCCAACACAAACATCAAACACATCGGTACTCATGATAGAACAATAGTGGTGATCCGGTAGAATGACTAAGTGAACAGTGTACCTTAACTGGTCACGTTTATACCGGTCCGGTCTTGTCGAACCGGTCTCGGCAGACACCACAGGATGTAGATGACTAACAGGTTGCACACCAGTTTGCACTCCATTGCAAACTTACCAGTTAGTGCTTTATAATCCAATCTGGATTATGCGAAGCGTTTTTCAAACAAATTGTAGTTAGCTTTTTCAGATGAACTGGAGTTAGCTTTATTTTCCGTGAGCGTTTCAAGGTAAACTGAAGATCTGTTTGCAATCTTTTTGATCAAGAGTTTCGCATGCGAGATTTTTGGGTGAGTTACAGGTTGGCTGCACCGTTTGGTGAAATTTTATTAAAGATAATTTCTTATAAATTCAGGTCATCATGCACGTGAATATATATTGTTTAAAATCGAGAGCAAAGAGTGAGCAGAGCAGAAGAGTCTTTTGAGAAGGATCGCGGTCACAAAGAGTGAAAGAGAGAAAGATTCAACAGCCAAACAGAGGAAAGAGTGAACAGGTATGATCTGAATTGATAGATACAGTGTCAAAATAAGATAATTGCTTTTCTTATGTGAAACATATTTAAATCCCTTAATTAGGGTGAACCTTAACAGGTTGTATTGTATAAATCCCTTTACCGGGTGACATCTTTGCTGATGTTTTAAGTCCTTTGATAAGGTGACTCTTCACAGGGTCAAGATCTTATCTGATATTCTATTAAATCCCTTAACCGGGTAGTACTCTGACCAGTGCTTTGTAAGCCTTTAACAGGGAAGCTTTATTACTGGAGTAGTGGAGTTTCATGGGTTCTGTCTCACCGTGGTTTTTTCCTTCTAACCAAGGGTTTCCACGTATAAATCTTGTGTTGACCTGTGCATTTGATTTCTGTTTATGATTGTGAAAGTATTCTTTTTTTTCTTAGTATTAACAAGAATATTAATTTAAAGAAAAGAATACAAGAAATTTAATTTACTGATTCACCCCCCCTCTCAGTAATCGGTTAGGATTAACAAGGTCCTCTTCCCTTATTTGGTTTGGGAGCAAGGCTTCAAACTCATTTTCGAGGTTCGACACCCAAAATATATCGTCTTCCTAGCCAAGCGTGGGAACAAACGTCACACTTGCTAACTCTATTATTGGACTTCCACTGATGACAACTTACTTCAACTAGAATCACTCCCCATTGGGGATATTTGCAAGTGGAATCCATGATCTCCCGTAACACCCGGAGAAAAGTTTCCCTAGGTATGAACATAATGGTCTCCGCACCGCAAAAGAAAACCTCCAAGCCTTCAAGGACTCAATGTCTCGCCCAAACATGCAACACGAGGATGTGCTTTGTAGGCTATTTCCCTACTCCCTAGGGGCAAACGACCTAAACTGGTATCTGTCAATGCTCGTCGACTCAATCCATACTTGGTGGGAGATAGAGGATGCCCTCCTATTACATTTCTTGGTCTATGTGGACCCGACAAATCTTTATCACCAGTTCGCTTCCCTGTGAAAGGAGCCCAATGAGTATAGCTTGAACTTTATGGTTGAACTTTATGATCGGTGCCTCAATGATGAATTTGGTGCCCTTGTATGGGCATAATTACATGGTACTGGTGCAACAAGAATTCCTTTGAACTGAGGGTAAGTTTGCAACCCCTCAAGTTCCTAGAAGTTCTTTCTTCCAAATGGTTGCTCCAATCGGACATCAACCTACCCCAACTCATACCAAGATTGTTAACCCATCTCCACGTCTAGCACACTTTGACCAATTGAATCATATAAACACAAAGATGGAAGCCATGAGAAAGATGCTATAGCTTTGAGTTAGAAAGTTTTTTAAATCACTGTCTACTTTTACTATTCTAGTTTAACTTCATGCTCCCTTGAAGAATTGTAAGCCTCAAACTAGTGATATCTAGATATCTACACTGATAATGGAATGAAGAATCTGTGATTAGCTTACAATTTTCCTTTCTTCATCTCGGTTGTTAGTAATATTATATCATTTTTTTTTAGTTCCATCCTTTTCTCAAGAGTTGGTTATCGGTTTGTGGATGGAAATTTTGTTAATGGAATGAATCTCTTTTGCTTTTTCTTTTGCATATCGTGGTTGTTGATCATGTATGTTTAAAAGTAAGTTGTTAGTCTCGAGCATTGTTGATGGTATTGTTCACTAGATTCATTTTTCTTCACCTTGTTCTATTTTTTGCCTTTTCTTTCAAATCTTGTTCTAATGTTTACTTGCAGGATACCTCGTACTCGTCAGAACATTCTCATAACTAGCAAACCCCTTGAACAAAGAGCCTCGTGCCCAACTTATCTCATCCAACATCATCGAGACCCGATAACCAAGTTCTTGGGAGACCCTCCTTCATTTGGTGTTGGCTGGTGCCTCTGCACTCGATGACATCTCATTCTCTGTTGCATAATGCTGCATAAGAGTCGCGTCGACACAAGTTGGTGCTAGAACGATGGCCTGAAGATTTCGACCTTATACCTACTGACTATCTCGAGTAATCCCTCTAACCAAGACTTCTGACGTTTAGGGTCCTTTTCCTTGATTTGGCTTGAGAAAATCCTTAGGTTGACCCAAAACCTAGGAGAGTTTGTAGAGGTAGGACCTCCTGTTTGAGCTAAAAGAACTACTAGGAAGAGCAAGGCTTCAACCTCATATTTGTAGTCTGGCACCCAGAATATCTCTTCTTCCTACCCAAGTGCAGGAACAAACGTCGCACTTGTAACTCTGTTATTGCAATTTCCCCGATGGCAACTTGCTTCAACGAGAATCACTCCCCATTGGGAACATTTGCTGGTGGGATCCATAATCTCCCACGCTATCGGGAAATTTTTATTCCTAGGTATGAACATAATGATCTATGCACAGCGGAAGAACACCTACAAGCCTTCAAGGACTCAATGTCTCACCACAACATTCAACATGATGATGTGATTTGTAGGCCATTCCTCTACTCCCTAGAGGAGAACGAATTGAACTTGTACCTCTCAATGCTCGCCAACTCAATCCATACTTGGCAGGAGTGAGAGGAAGCCTTCATATTACATTTACTGGTCTATGTGGACCCGGAAAATCTTTATCACCAACTCGCTTCCCTACGAAAGGAGCCCAATGAGCCCTTGACCATCTTTAACAGTAGGTTCCAACGAGCCTACAAGCAGCTTATTGGTCCTTCTGTAGTAGCACAGCCTCTTGCCATCAAGATCTATCTAAATGCTCTTGATCCCTTGGTCGCCACCATGCTCACTCGAACAAGCCAATCTAGCGATCGTGATGCTCTAAGGTATATGCCATAGCTCTTTGGATCAATTGAAAACTCAATCAAGCCCCCAGAGGTATTAGGAATAGTTTACCTTTCAATATGTAGCCTAGGTTAACCACAAATGACTAGATACAGCCTAAATGTTATGATCGGTGGGCCAATAATGAATCTGGTGCCCCAGTATGTGCATAATCATGGCGTATTGGTGCAACTAGAATACCTTTTCCCTAGGGTAAGTTTGCAATCCCTCAAGTTCCCAAAAGTTCTTTCTTCCAATTGGTGAAGAGAAGCTTGCGCTAGGAGTTCTCGAATGTTCTAAACTTACACCTACTGACTCATCCCCGAGTAATCCCTCTAACCAAGGCTTCGGACGTTTAGGGTCCTTTTCTCTGATTTAGTTTGAGAAAATCCTTAGGTTGACCATAACCCATGAGAGTTTGTCGAGCTAGCACCTCTTGTTCGAGCTAAAAGAACTACGAGGAAGTGCAAGGCTTTAACCTTAGGTTCAAAGTTCGACACCCAAATATCTCTTCTTCCCAACCAAGCCCGGGAACAAACGTCCCACTTGCTAACTTTGTTATTGCACTTCCACTGATGGTCTCTTATTTCAACCATAATCACTCCCCATTGAGGACATTTGTGGGTGGAATCCATGATCTCCGGTAGTATCCAGAGAAAATTTGTCCTAGGTATGAACATAACTTTCTCTGCACCTCAAAAAAACACCTACAAGCCTTCAAGGACTCAATATCCCGTCAAGGACTCAATATCCCGCTACAACATCCAACATGAGGATGTGGTTTGTAGGTTATTCCTCTACTCCCTAGGGTAGAATGAAGTGAACTGGTACCTCTCAATTCCAACCGACTCAATCCATACTTGGCAGGAGTCAGAGGATTCCTTTTTATTACATTTCCTGCTCTATGTGGACTAGCAAATTTTTATCACCATTTTGATTCCCTGCGAAAGGAGCCCAATGAACCCTTGAACATCTTTAACAATAGGTTCTAGCAAGCCTACAAGTGCTTCACAACTCCTTTTGTAGCAGCACAACCCAATGCCATCTAAACCTATCTAAATGATTTTGACCCCTTTGTCGCCACCATTCTCACTCGGACAACCCAATCTAGCGATAGAGATACTCTTTCTAAGGTATATGCCCTAGCTCTCCGGATCAACCGAGAACTCAATCAAACCCCCAAAGGTATTAGGAGTAGTTTACCTTTGAATAGGCAGCCGGAGGGCTAACTACAAATGACTGGGTATAGCCTAAATGTTATGAGTGGTGCCCCAATATGTGCATAATCACACGGTACTGATACAACTAGAATACCTTCGGCCTCTGGGTAAGTTTGCGACCCCTCAAGTTCGCGGAAGCTCTTTCTTCTAACCAGTTGCTCCAGCCGGACAATAGCCTACCCTGGCCCATACCAAGATTGTTAACCCAACTCCACCTTTGCCACACCCCGACCAATTGAATCATACAAACATGCAGATGCAAGCCACAAAAATGATGTTATAGCTTAGAGTTAGATAGTTTTTCAAATCACTCTACTTTTCCTATTCTATTTTAAGTTCATTGTCCCTTGGAAAATTGTAAGCCCCAAACCAGTGATAGCTGGATATTTACACTGATAATGGAATGAAGAATCTGTGATTAGCTTACAGTTTTCCTATCTTCATCTCAGTTGTTGGTAATATTGTATTGTTTGTTTACAGTTTTGTCCTTTGCTCAAGAGTTAGTTATCGGTTTATGGATGGAAGTTATGTTAATGATATGAATCTCTTTTGCTTTTGCATATTGTCATTGTTGATCATGTGTGTTTAAAAGTAAGTTGTTAGTCTTGAGCATTTTTTATGGTATTGTTTACAAAGTGGTTAAAGCCAAATTCACTTTTCTGCACCTTGTTCTATTTTTTTGCTTCCTCTTTCAAATCTTGTTCTAATGTTTACTTGCAGGATACCTCGTATGTGTCAGAACCTTCTCATAACTAGCAGATTCCTTGAATGAACAACCTTGTACCCAACTTATCTCGTCCAACATTGTCGAGACCCAATAACTAGGTGCTTGGGAGATAAGAGAATTCATTCCCCGGTACCCTCCTTTATGTGGTGTTGGTCGGTGCCTCCGCACAAGATGACATCTCATTCTCTATTGTGTAACCCTATACAAGAGTCACGTCAAAGGATGCTGGCACTAGAAGGAGGGCCTAAAGGCTCTAATCTTACACCTATTTACTCATCCTTGAGTAATCCTTCTAACCAAGATTTTTGATGTTTAGGGTTTGTTTCCCGGATTCAATTTGAGAAAATCCTTAGGGCGACCCAAAATGTAGGAGAGTTTGTAAAGCAGCGACCTCACGTCTGGGCTAAACGAACTACTAGGTAAAGAAAGGCTTCAACCTCAGGTTTGAAGTCCGATACCTAGAATATCTTTTCTTCCCAACCATGCGTAGGAATAAATGTTCCACTGGCTAACTCTGTTATTGCACTTCCATTGATGGTGGCTTACTTCAACCAGAATCACTCCCCATTGGAGACTTTTGCAGGTGGAATCCATGATCTCCTGTGGTACCTGGAGAAAATTTGTCCTAAGTATGAACATAACGGTCTCTGCATCACGGAAGAACACCTTCAAGCCTTCAAGGACTCAATAACCCGCAACAACATCCAACATGAGGATGTGGTTTGTAGGCTATTCCTCTAGTCCCTAGGGGAGAACAAACTGAACTTGTACCTTTCAATGCCCACAAGGTCAATCCATACTTGGTAGGAGTTAGAGGATGCCTTCCTATTACATTTCCTGGCCTATGTGAACCCCAAAAATCTTTATCACCAATTCTCTTCCCTAGAAAACGAGCTCAATGAGCCCTTGATCATCTTTAACAGTACGTTCCAACGAGCCTACAAGCGGCTCATTGCTCCTTTTGTAGCAGCACAACCCGTCGACATCTAGACCTATCTAAACGGTCTTGACCCCTTGGTCACCAACATGCTCACTTGGACAAAACAATCTGTCGACCGGGATATTCTTTCTAAGGTATATGCCCTAGCTCTCTAGATCAACTGAGAACTCAATCAAACCCCTAGAGGTATTAGGAATAGTTTACCTTTCAATACGCAGCCCAAGGGCTAACAACAAATGACTTGGTATGGCTTGAATTTTATGATCGGTACCCCAACGATGAATCCGGTGTCGTAGTATCTACATAATCATGCGGTTCTGGTGCAACCAAAATACCTTTGGACCCACGTTATGTTTGCAACCCCCCAAGTTCTTGGAAGTTCTTTCTTCCGATTGCTCATGTCAAATAGCAACCGACGTTGGTCCATAGCACAATTTTTAACCCAAATCCACCTCTGCCACACCTTGACCAATCAAATCATATAAACATGGAGATGGAAGCCATGAGAAATATGCTATCCTAGGTCACCTTTGAGCTAGGTGAAATGAAATTAGGGTCCTCGGTTCATCAGAACCCCAGTCCTTCCCAACAACATGGCACTTACAAGGGAAGAGGAATTATTAGAATTTTGACCTATGATACAATAACAATCAACACTCTTACAACAATCGGCAATGGAATACCATCCCCAACAGTGGTGGGGTGAATGCCAACACACTAGAGACCTCGGGGAATGTTAACCACCCTCATAATGCAAATATTGCAGATTTCGATGCCTTGACCAATTTCTGTATACTCCATAACACGTCTTCACACTCGGAGGTGAATTGTGCCATGATGGAGAAAATATTTAGGATTGCCCAATTAGATAACATCCCTCCTGATCAGTCATCGTCTCCGCCTCCAAATAACATTAGCTTAGTCTTTTCTTGTGAGACCCTCTTCTTTGGAAAAGAAAAGGATAACGAAGAAGAGTCACATTTAGGATAGTTATTTCATAATCCCCCCTTTGAATATGAGGCTCATGCCTTCCAAGCTACAAGAGATCCTTACAACATTCAAAGTCAAAATAAGTGTCCTTTTACCACTTCAATCCTTTTGAAGGACACCCAAGTTCCTCCAGACCCCAATGCCAATAACAACCCCCTGCACCCTACCATGGGGACCATTGTTTCACTCGTCGCAGCTTGGCCATGGAAAAGCCTCCTAGACTCCTAAGGGAAGGTTTGAGGTCACTAGGGTGATGGAAGACACCACTACTACCATGTATCTCAGGGAATTACTATGCAGTTGTCCGAAGCAGAAGGAGGCACTCCTTAAATATTTGGAACAGCTCGAGCCTTGACTCAATGATGCTAAAACCGTCACATTTGATGAGTTAACTTAGTAGTCTACTAGGGAAATACTGAAAACCCTCCCTTCTCGGCCTAAAAATCTACTGGAAAACTTGCATAAATGCATAGTTGACTCCGGGGTGTTAGGAAATGTCATGCCCTTGTCTATATGCAAGAAGCTCGGGCTAACCCCCATGTAAGAAAATGACGCGGTGGTCCAACTCGATAAAAGTCAAGCTAAAATGATTGGTGAGCTCAAGAACGTTCAGATCCAACTCACCACAGACCCTCGTGTCACCGGTCTTATCAATATCCAATTGGTGGACATCCCTGAGACTTACAAAATGCTCATGAGTCGGAATTGGTCTAAATCCCTAAACGGGTATATCTCAACTGACGTTTTCCACTTATGTTTTCCATGGAAAGGTGTAGCTAATCAAATCAAGGTTGAAAATGAACCTAAAATGAAAGAACTTGTTACTAATTATGGACAAACAAATGAGGTGGCCTATGTTAAGGTTGAGTTGGGCCTCTATAGAGATAGGGAAGTGCTAATCCTAGAGTTTTTTCTTGAAGGAGTTAATTCTCTAGAGGGCATTTTGCTAGCACAGAGAATGCAGGACCTAGTTTTGCGATTAAAACATGACATTTGAACCCTTGATGTCATTACAACTTCGCCAGACCTTTCGTCGCAATAGTGTTGAGTCCACTGTCAAGCTCATTCTAAACTTACTTGTGAGGTGTGCTTGGCCACCATTGCCAACTTACCCCCTTCCCTAGAAGAGGATGATGAAGAGCAATAATAATCAGAATTTAACCCGCTAATGCTTGAAACTGAAGGGCTAGTCCTTGAGGAGCCGATGTCGGTTCCTCCTCTTCAAACCATTGTGGAACCTTTGGTTCCTCCCCCTAAGACTACACCGTAACCTTTGGTTCCCACCCTTAAAATACCTTTGCCTACCTCCAGTCCCTCGAGTGCATACTCTCCTAACAATGATATTTGGACCCCAAAATTTGATTGTTCGCGGTCCAAACAAGGAAATGGGGGCGGATGTGGAATTAATCAACCCCCGAGAAAGATCTTTCCTTGCGTCTCATTGACTTCAGTTTGAATGTACGAACAACGTGACCAAGCACGAGGCCTTAGTCTTAGGTCTCTTATTCGCCCTCAGAAAGGGAGTTACCCGCCTTCGAGCATTGGGCAACTCAGAACTGATAGTCAAACAAATTCGGAGTCTATATAGATGTCATGACAAATGATTAGCAGCGTATCGCAATAGGGTGTGGAGATTGATTGAAGACTTCGATGCCTTTGGTATCAATTTTTTCTCCAGAAATCTAAATACGTTTTGGATGCCCTAGCTATAGATGCCAATACCTTGTAGCCAATGGCTGGTTCATGCCTTTGACGATTCTTTGTTGAGCTGGTCTCAACCCCGACTATCCTTGACAATGGCACCCATTTTGAAGTTTTCGAAGATGAAAAACATATCCTTTCCTTTTTTGCTAATGTCGGTGTCTTCGAAGACCAGGTAATAGAAGAACAACACCATTCCCAAGGGAATGGCAGACCTAGAACACATCTTTGACTCAGATCCCCGAGTTAAGGTAAAGCTCCCCTATTCTGCGAATGGGGGCAAATATGTAAAGATCAACATAGGGCAAGAGAGAGAAGGAAAATTGTGTTCATAGGAACATCGTGCTCATTTGAAGAGAAAGGAAGGGTCCTCATTGTCTTAAAAAAATATATCAATGTTATAGCATGGAGCTATGAAGATGTCAAAACCTATGACACTTCTATAATGACCCATACAATCCTCCTCAAACTAGATGCTAATCCTTTTAGGCACAAAAAAAACCAGTCAATTCTTTGGTTGAACCCCTGTTCTTCCAACAGGTACAAAAACTAGTATCCACTAGGATAATCTTCCCAATCAGGCATACAACTTGGGCGGCCAATTTTGTCTTGGTCAGAAAAAGAGCAAGCAAATTAGACTGTGTAGATTTCCGAAACCTGAATAAGGATTCGAAGAAAGATGATCACCCCTCACCCTCCCTAGATAAAGTGCTCCAAATAGTGAATGGTTCCCAAATTATTTCTTTCCTTAACAGTTACTTTGGATATAAGCAAGTTATGGTTATACTTGGATTGATTTAAAACTACATTTACCACCAAGTGAGAACATCGCATTCGAGGGACTGGTTAATAAATGCATAATCATCTACATGGATGATTTAATAGTTTTCTCTCGGGATAGATGTGAACATCCTGCCCATTTGGAGAAAAGTTTCAAGAGATGTGCTTACGTGATTTCCCTTAACCCTAAGAAGTGTATATTTAGAGTCACCGAAGGAAATTACTGGGTAACATAGTTTCGGAGAAAGGAATATCTATTGACCCAAACCGAGTGGAGGCATTGCTTAAGTTACAAATGCTCGACAATAAGAAAGAAATGTGGTCTTTCTTTGGAATTATCAACTTTGTCCATTGCTTCATCACCGAATTTGCCGAAGTAGTGAAACCTCTAAATGAGATGATGAAGAAGAATGCTAAGATTGAATGCAGTTAGGAAGTTAAGGACAGATTCATCCAGATCAAAAATTCTATAGTGGAGGCACCGGTTCTCACAAGCCCAGATTACAGTCTCCCCTTTTATATTTATTCCTTTTCCTCCTTGCATTCTACAACTTCCGTACTCACCCAGAGAAGGGATTGGGATGAGTGACCCTTTGCCTTCATGAGAAAACTGCCCTTTCAAAAATGTAGAAATCAAATAGTCTTCTTTGGAAGAATAAGCTTTTGCCCTAGTCAGGGCAGTGAAAAAATTTAAATATTACATCCTCAGGAGTAAGGTGCATGCCATTATACCCGATGAAGCTGTCAAATCCCTACGCCTCATGAGTGAACTTGGGGAACGCTGTGGAAGATGGATGGCTACTCTCCAAGAGTTTGACTTAGAAATGCAACCCATGAGACATGTCCATTCACAAGGTCTTTCACAAGCTATGGCTAAAGTGGGTATGTAGATTGGATGCCAACAATACACAGTTAAATCCTTCACTCAAGATCCTTGGTATGTAGATCTGGTATACATGTTGCTCAACAACAAATGCTTGCAGAACTTACCCCTGCTAAATGTTGTGCGCTCAGACTCGAGTGTCCATTTCATGATAAAGAACATAACCCTATTTTGGAATAAATTTGAAGGCATCTACCTTCGATTCCGAAATCACGAACAAGAAAAGATGATCAAAGAGTTCCATGGACATTTTAGGATAGGACATAGTTCTGCCGGTGCCACCACTCACCAAATTCTTCGAGCTAGTTACTACTGACTTTGAATATTTAAGGATGTCCATGACCATGTCGAACATTGCTACACTTGCTCAGCTGGTGCATCGAGAGAGCGGAATCTCGCAATGCCCCTCCAACTAGTTTATGACGACCTTTCGCCCAATGGGCGCTTGACTTCATCGGAGTAGTTAATCCTAACTCCATAGGACACAAACACATCCTCACCGCAACAGACGGTAGTACGAGGTGGACCAAAGCCATAACATGCAAAAATAGCACTGCGAATGTTGTCATCCGCTTTTTGGAGGACCATATTGCCACACGATTGGGAATGCCTTTTTCCTTGCTGTGTGATAATGGTTCAACATTTTCTGCTGCCTAGGTTATGCAGTGGGCTTATTAGTATAAGCTAAATCTGAAGTTTTCCAGTAACTATTACCCTCAGGGTAATGGAGTAGCCGAGTCTACCAATAAGAACCTCCTTGAGCTCCTCAAATGCCTACTAGAACAAAATCCTCGAGACAAACACCAAAAGTTGAAGCATGCCTTATGGGCAGACTGAACCCGAGTCAAAGTCGCTCTCGAGACTTCCCCTTATTACCTAGTGTATTGCGAGAACCTAGTTTTCCTTGTAAGCTTTCAAATCCCAATCTTGTAGTTTATGCAAGAATTTGATAACCAAGAAAACACAATGGAGGTATGCCTCCTCAATCTTCTTCGATTAGAAGAACAAAGGGACAATGCCCTTGAACGCCTTGCTAAGCATCAAGTTGTTGTCAAGCATTAGTTTGACAAAAGAGTCCAATATAAAGCCTTGCAGATTTTGGACCTCGTTGTCCTGTGGAATAAGGCTCAAGAAAAGAAAGGAGATCATTCTAAATTCCAAAGGATGTGGTTAGGACCCATAAAATTGTAGAAATCTGTGGATCTAACACATACCGTACTAGCTCCTTGATTTGAGAGCTAGTCCCCTTGCTAGTCAATGAGCAGTTCTTGAAACATTACTTTGAGTAATGATGTGGAGTTCCACCCCATGTATTCTATGTATATGTTGTATGTTACGTATATTCCTTTGTATAGTCCCTTCTTTTGTGTGATTTCATTTTGCTTTGCTTTGTTTTTCTTTTGCTTTATCCCCTTTTGTGCTTTGAGGGGTTTGGTTTGTTTGGCATGATAAGTAATCAATGTGTAGGGATACTTGCCTTACGCATTTTCCAAGCTTGGTGTCCACTGAGTATGTGTGATAATTAATTCTACATTCATCCAATGTATGTTTAAAGTATTGATTAAAGAGGATGATGGAGAAGTATTGAGCATGGATGGATCTAGTAATTGGAAAGTAGAGAGGGATTTGAGAAGCTATCTGCCTCATTTTATTCAAGACAGAAAGGACATGCAAATTAAAGGAAGTAATCAACTAAAGGGAATAGATCGATGACACTCAATTTGAGCCCAATTACAAAAGCTTGTGCTACCATGAGACCCCAGGTTCTCTCTACCTTGGATCAACTATAAAATGATGGATTAGTGAAAGAAGTACCGTTAGTGCAAGCAATTTCAAAGCTCAGTGAAAGAAGTATCGCCTATTCCATTATGCCAAACAAAAAGAAAGGAGAAAAGTATCAAAAAGGATTACCAGTTCGACAATCCAGTTGCACAATGGCCATAGAAACAAAGAAAGAAATCTTACGTATGTGTCATCTCTTTGTTTCCCTGCAGTCTAAGCACATCAAAAGAGTCTTTTCTCAAAGCACACACGACACTTTCAGTTATAGAAATACTCCAGACCTCTTTGACTTGAGCCCTTTCAGAATTCGAATTCACAATGATGAACATCTATCTTGAATTACAATAGTATTCTTTATCTATCATCTCACTAGATCCTGGAATTCTAAAATGCACAAGGTGTTTTTCCCAACGAGTTGCCATTTGTTATGGCTTGCATACCAGTCCCTACATTTTCCCTTTGGCAAAATGTTGGGTCCCCTCTTTCTTTTTTTCCTTTGTTTTGCTTTGTTTTACTCCAGGGTCCGAGATCCCAGAGTCTTCCCTCTTTCTATCTCAGTTTTGGTTGGGCCTTGGGTTCCCAGGTTCCAGAAGGCTTCGTTTAGCATTATGGAGTTTGGATCCTCGACGCCCGAAATGTGCTTAAGCACGAAAGAGTGTGAAGCATTAAAAGCACCTAGCCCTACCAAGCTTTAAAAGGACCTTTTGAAGGTCATTTTTACTCACCAAGTGATTAAAAATTATTGTTGATTATGCTCCTGCGACCAAGTTTCCAACCCTACAAATTCGTGCGTTTATGAGGGGATTTGGTTGCAAACGAATTGTTTTCTTAGAATTCCTTGGCCAATGTGTGTGTCATTCTGTTCAAGTGAGTTATTTTTCACTTTTTTTGTCAGTAGAATTACGGTTTGCTTTATTTTTTTTGTTTTTCTTGCTTTCCGTTATTTTTAGTTTTCCTGTAGGGTAGTGTAGTAAGGGATTTTCATGGAATTTCTCATCCTTGAACTTAATTTAGGGAATGGGATTGTTGAGTTCTAGGGTTCCTTCGTGCCCTAGTTGCAGGCGTTAAGTGTTCAACCCTGCGAATGTTTGGTTGTCGTATAATTAGGGCTTTTTATTTTTTGACATTTTTGTGTCATGGTTCATGCGTCATTTTCGAAAGATACCAAGCTGCGTTTCATTTTTGAATGTTTAATTAGGGTTTGATAGGGTTTCAATCCTTACTCAGTTTGGCCTAAATGCAAGCCAAGTGTCAAGAACCCTCATTCTAAATTTCTGGTTTGACACCCTTTTGTTCAAATGATCACTAGTCGCCAGCTAGTTGTTGGCCCCCTTGGCTTGGAACTTTGGTTCTCGGCATACCAGTTGCTTTCGTAGCCAGATTTTCAAAATTTCCTAGAGTTAGTCAGTTAGCAGGTTGTTTTGATTGAAAACCCTTTCACTTGCTTGCTTTTTTGAGCTTTTTGGCTAGCTCCTAGTATTCATTATGGTAAAATGTTTGAAATTGTTAAGGAACCTCCTGTTTTCAGGCTCTGGGGTTCTTTCATCTTGTTTAGCATCCAAACAAACAAAGAGGCTTCTTCAAATTAAGGGTGAAATATTTTTGGCCCCTACTCTTAGTAAAATTGTTTGTTAAAAGTCATAATTCTGGGTTTTGGGATTCCATCTTACCCCATGTTTTCATTTTTGAAGAAACCCACATAGATCTTGAGAACCCGACTCTCGAAATATGTTAACGTTTAAGTAATTTGTTATATCATTAAAGAATTGATTGTGATTCATTGTTTTGTAGGGAAATACAAAGGACACTATGGCATCCTCATCATCAGGTTAGGAAGTTGAGCCTGAGGTAGCACCCGTGGGGCTGTTGGGAAAGAAAACTAAACCAGAAAGGGATATGGAGGAAACCGCTCACCATGAAATACAAAGTGATTGGACAGATAAGAGTTTGCGAGTTAGCGACTTAAATAAAGAACATAGCAAACACCAACCTTGGTGATTATGACTTAGAGGTGATTAAGACAATGATAGAGATCGCACAGACTTTTGGAGATGGAACATGTCGTCATCTCCTGAAGTTTGGATTGATGTCGGCTACTTCTGTTCTGTTTGCACTCTAGTATCTGAAGTTCATTTGTATCTTTGCAGATCATTATTCAGAAGCTACTCGCTCATCCGCCCTACAGGATGGTACTCGAATAGTCACTTTTGATGTCGCCTGCATCCGCATCATCCTTGACGTCCCCAAGAAGTCAAAGGATGTGAAAGTGGAAGGGGCATTTTCCATGGCCTAATAAAGAGGAATGAAGGCCCGAAACAAAAAATATTTGAATGAGAATTGGATCACAAAGTCGTGGAAGGACGCCTCAAAGATGTCTGAAAGAGTTCCGCGAGTTGACTTCATTTTGCCTATCTAAGAGTATAATTGTAATGTTTTGTCGCATCTTCGGGGAGTCAAGTGCTAAGGAATATGCCCCTGGGATGTATTACTTTATTGTCAACATTGTCACAGGTACGACCTACTTCAATTGGGCCCAAATTATCATACACAACATAGACTTGCATCTTTGGGAAATCAAGGACGCAAGGCGATTTTATATGACATCTTATGCAGACTGGTTGATTGCTTGCTAAAAGGACATTGAGGGTGTGGAGGTTAACCACCAAGGCGACCAGTTGGAGGATGCACCCCATGGCTTTACTACTCACAACTTAAGATGGAAAGGTTCCCCAACGCATTTTGTTGTGTAAATGATAACTTTGTATATAATCAAATAATAAGGCTCACAGGCGATGTGGAGTATTGGTTGTGAAAGGCAACGATGACCTTGATTGAGCCATAGGGGTGTTGGTTTTTGCAGTTTTGCTAGAACACCTACATCTGTGTGTCCAAATTTTTCAGGAAGCTCTTCCTCTTGCAACACTACAGTGACTGAGTAGTCTTACTCGAATTTGTTAGACAGATTTTGGAGACACCTTTTGATGACCACGAAGAAAATCAAGGTGATTGGATTCCCCTCTTCTTGTAGGGAGTATAAGTGCAGCGTTGTCATTGCAAAGGAGGCAGAGAACGAGCTGAAAAGCCTCAGTTTGGAGAAGTTTTACCTATTGCAACTGCTGTATGATCCTTAGGGAAGAATAAATAAGACACTCCATGACACTTTGGAAGGCCACCTCCCTCATCTTGAGGTTTTTTGGGCCGATTGCCAGGATGGTTTTCATCTGCATCCTCGCTAGATAACCGGATCACGGTGCAAAAAATTGTTGATTATGGGCTGCGTACATTTCCCAAAGGTTTCATAGATACCTTAGCCATTTTGGATCCCATCTATGACTGAGAAAAGGTAAGAGACCAACTCCTCTGGAGAATCAACTAGGACAAGCCAAAAGATTTGGATATGGAGGAGGTCACCCAAGAAGTTGTGGAGAAGAACCACATAGTGTTTTATCTTAAGTGTCCTAGAGGTAGCTCTAGGTGAAAGTAGAAAGTTAAACCCCAACCCTCTCAACAATATGAGAGGCGAGAAAAGAATAAACGAGGTACCTCATCCGAACAGCCGGATCCCCTCAGCGTAACCCCAACAGAGGTAATTTCTGGAGATTTGGGAGAACAATTTGACAAGTTGCGGAATTTCGGTTTTGCCACGCAAAAAGGAGTC
Organism: Chamaecyparis obtusa; assembly: GCA_027943335.1. Classification (NCBI taxonomy): domain Eukaryota; kingdom Viridiplantae; phylum Streptophyta; class Pinopsida; order Cupressales; family Cupressaceae; genus Chamaecyparis; species Chamaecyparis obtusa. The sequence continues at coordinate 595,575 of BSBK01008325.1, read as the reverse complement.
ACCATTAGACTCAGTGCAGAACCCCTTTTAGTCGCACAACCTTTCTCGGCAGCGATGAGCTTAGCTGTTCTTATTTTGAATATCCTAGATATTAATGTGAATCAAGAGCGAGATGTTCAAAATGAGGAGTACGTCCCATTGCATCATCCCAAAAGGGAAAAAAGAAGAAAAGCAAAGGGTTGGTGGATGATTCTCCCACCGGCCCGGCCTCGAAGGAGGGGAAGATTTTGATGATATATAGGCCCTTGAAACTGAAGTGCTTATAGAGGAGTCCATGTTGAAGCAGGTCCTATAATTTGAGGACCTGGATAATACTGCCGCTAAAAATTCCAACGAGGTTCTAACACCAAAAGATTAAGACTCCTCTTCAAACAAATAGAATGCAAAAGACATGAGGTCGAAGAGGAGAGGGAACGGTTGGAATAGGTGGCGAAGGTGAAGGAAGAGCGACTCCACGAGATTGAAGAAGAGTAGATGCGCGTTGAAGAGGAGGCTAAAAGGAAACAAGAGGTTGATGAATGCAACTGCCAAGAGGAAGCTTGCCTCAAGGAAAAGGAAGAGGCCAAAAATAAAAAGGTCAAAGAAGAGTAGCGACTAAAAGAACAAAGAAAGGTAGCCAAGCATGCAGCCCAAACACAAGCAAATGAAGAGGCTTGCTGCAGAGAAATTGAAGCTGCAGGAAGGTGACAAAAAGAGGAGGATGCTCAGAATTACAAAGAAGTACAAGAAAAGAAAAGCGTAGAGGAGCAGAAGAAATCACAAGGGGAAACCAAAGCTTCGGGAGCATTCATACCCCCTAGATCTAGCACTTCTCTGGGTAATCCATTACCCAATCCTCCGTCGAGTTTTAAGCTGAATTCGTACCAAAACCCATTGCCCAATCCACCCCCTGGCCCAAAAGAGAACCCTTAGCAAGATTCTCCAAAAGAAACAGAATCACAACAGGAGGAAGAAATAGCATTAAATCACAGGAACTCTCCTCCCGAAGATGAACAAGCACCACCCCATAAAGAGGTGCACCTGGAGTAGGTTGGTGAGATGTCTGATTTGTGCGATATTGTAGATACCTAGGTAAATATCTCAGATCCGCCTAAATGGCTAGTAGATACACACAAGAGGAAAATCCAAATTAGCCTGTTGCTATGCCCTCGCTCCAAGATATAATGAACGAGCTCATGGCGCCGCAACCCAAGAAAACTAAGGTGTATTCGATTTTTGTAACTAGGAGGAACACCAAAGGAGAGGCAGCGACGAAAATGGTTGTGCCACTTGAGGATATAGCAGAATATGAGGTTACTCCTAGAGAGTCAGATACAGGAGATCAACCTCGGGAAGAGAAATAACTGGGCCAAGCTCAAAGACCTCGTTGATGTTGCCGATGCGGTGAGTGGGAGGTATGTAAAAGAACATCAGAAGAAGAAAGAGGCACAATCTTTAGTGATTAAAATGAAAGAGTTAGTTTTGGAGATTGCATTCCCCATTGCATCGACAATGCCTAAAGTGTCCACCTCGAGAGCACTCCCGTGGGCTGAGATGAATTCTTTAAGGACTATGAAGAAGAAAGCCTTAGCAATGGATGATTGGGTTGTCTTTTAATTACAGACAGTTTGAGGTTTTCTTGTGGAGTCCATTTCGAAATACCTGCAAGTAGTAGAGATTGATGATGTCAAAGAAGCAATAAGTGAGTAGAAAAATCAGATCGCCTGACACCAAATAGATGAGCCTTTTAAAGGAAATTGTCGGGTTAGGCGATAAAATTTTGAATGAGATTGACATCCTTAATACCGAGAGATGTGAATACCCAGGGCTCGTCTATCGCCAGTAGGGTCTTAGATTGGATCCCTTGGATATGGCATGCTAATCCCTTACGTTGTTTCCCACATCCATTCAGCAACGTTCCTCCAAGTATGCCAATTTTGTGAAAGATGTTATGGGGTTGAACCTTGTAGAGGTAGACGGGTTTACGTCCGTAGATTCATTGCTTAGTGCAAATGTTGAGGAAGTAGAGAAAAGGTTTGGTCCTTCTTGGGAGTTCGACAAAGTAATAATGGACGGGTGCACCAAGCTCATTATGGTCACACATGAATTCTGAAGGGTGAGAGCTCAATTGCACAGACTATCCAATGAAAGTTGGGATAAACTTAAAGGAGCCCAAGTCTTCCTCTAATGCATGAAGGAGATCGAGGAAGATACTATAAATGAGTGCATTGAGGCATATAAAAAGTATATGGAAGGTTGAGCCTCAGGGTAACGGGTTCTTGTGTTCCCCCAACCTTCATTCTTTTACTCATTTGAAGTTTATCAGATTCCTGGAGTCCCGGATTCCGGTGAGTGTACAATTATTAAATTTCTTTGTTCTTTGATTCTTTGTTTATTCATTCATTCTGATAGTATGATTTTATGCCTTCTCTTGAAGCCAACTGATTGCCGCCTAGATAGTGGTAACGATTGTGTAGTGTTAGAGCTTTGGCAGGTACAACTCGACATAGAACTGACAGATGGGATGGGTCTCCTATAGACGCTACTCCTCAACATTAAGGGTGCCAAAATTGATTTTAAAGATCATTTAAGGCTGAATTTCTCGTAGTTGAGATTCATGTTGACCACCGAATAAATATTGATTGCTTAAACCTTGAGCATTGAACATGTAGAGAAAATAACTGGGTTTGTGTACTAGTTGATTTCCTCCTCAAGAACCAGAGTTCTCGATTTTCTTTCGCTTTCTCCTCTCTTCTTTCTTCCCCCTTCGAGTTCGTAAATAATGAAGTTGGTGTGCATTTGTAAAGGATTTGAATGATTGTAAAATTGTAAAAATGGGTATGTACATTATATGTCTATATATATGCATTTTGGGACCAGTTTTTGGGGTCTACAAAATTGATGATTTTGAAGGCCATAGCTAATAGTTAGATAGTTTTTCAATTCACTCTCTACTTTTCCTCTTCTAGTTTAAGTTCATTCTCCCTTGGAGAATTGTAAGCCGCGAACTAGTGATAGATGGATATTTACACTGATAATAGAATGAAGAATTTGTGGTTAGCTTATTGTTTTTGTTAGTCCTAAGGTCCTAGATTACTGAGATGGGGAGTGAATAAGTAATTTAAGTATCTGATACTTTTCAACTTCTTTAATTTCAAAGATAACATTAATAGGTATACTGATTGATAAGCATATGAAACTTAAATAGATAAACATCAACCACCATAAAATATGCAACATAAACATATTTTTCCCGTGGAAACCCAAATGGGTGAAAACCACGTGTGTGATGAGACTCACAAATTTTGTACTCTCTGAAGTACACCTTGTGAGGAGCTTAACCTTGTTAGGAGTTTACAAAAGACACTATTAGGTGCCACCTAGTTATGGAATTTACCTCTAGCCTTGTTAGGAGCTTTACCCTGTTAGGAGTAGCCTTGTTTAGAGGACTTCAAACACTAGTTAAAGTGTCACCTTGTTAAAGGATTTATATAAAAGATCTGTTAGGATCTACTCGGTTAAGGGATTTCGCCTATTGTAACAAGTAGGTTGTTCTCGAAAATAATTCCTTTTCTTGATCAGATCCTTTGAAATGCATTCAATCTATCCTCAGATAAATCTAGAATACCCTAGCTTGACTGTACCTTCACAACCACGATCTCCACAAACAAATCTTCAATTTCATGATATAAATATCATTGCTTGAGCCCTAAAACGTATCACCGACTTAACACCTCATCCAGCACATTGGAAACGCTTTTCCAATCTTTGCACCCAAAAAGATTACGCCAAAACACTCATTCCAATGTAACAATCATCTTTACCTAACGTGTCGACTACAGGATATATCCAAATAATTAATTTTATCAAGAACAGTCAAACACATTTTGACCAACTCAACCTTCATCTTGATAAAACGATCTACGTCGATCAATGAAATGACAACTCATCACCATAAATGAAATTAGACATGTCAACATAATAGTTGGAACAAAAATTGCTCATCGCAATATGATCATCGATCGCCAACAAAAAATCTACCATTGGTAATACAACACTGTCACCGGACATTAAAACAACTTCCGTACCCACAAAACATGCTAACCGGTCAACCAAATCGGTTGCGGTTGAAGCTATAAGCTCAACATAGCATCAACAACATAATTCTATGACCGCGCCCACTGAATCATCATAGATATGATAAACCAATCAAATCACTCGTTGACAGTCATAGACTGCACTAGCACTTGCCCTGTCATACTTCAATCAATCATAACTCACTCAAATCACACAATCAATAGTTGCGATTATATGGTTAACATCTAGAGACATCCCCAAGTCTCCCTTAAGAATCGCAACCATTGGAACTAGTTGAATCACACTGTTCATCCTTCTCACATACTTGGCAACACACTAAGAACATTAGGTCAATAGTTGACATCAATGACAAAACAATAACTAATCATCTCGTTCACCAAATATGTACCTTCACTGTACCATCTCCTCACTTACCATCATTAGTTATACCGACAGTTTTTATGTCTTCATTTCGGTTGTTGGTAATATTGTTTTGCTTGTTTATAGTTTTGTCCTTTGCTCAAGAGTTAGTTATTGGTTTATGGATGGAAGTTATGTTAATGGAATGAATCTCTTTTGCTTTTGCATATCATGGTTGTTGATCATGTATGTTTAAAAGCAAGTTGTTAGTCTTGAGCATTGTTGATGGTATTGTTTACGAAGTGATTATAGCTAAATTCATTTTTTTTGCACCTTGTTCTATTTTTTGCCTTTTCTTTCAAATCTTGTTCTAATTTTTACTCCTAGGATACCTCATACATGTTGGAACTTTCTCATAACAACCATGCCCCTTAAACAAGCAGCCTCATACCCAACTTAGCTCGTCCAACACCATCGAGACCCAATAACTAGGTGCTTGGGAGATAGGTGAATCCATTCCACGACACCTTCCTTTAGGTGGAGTTGGTTTGTACCCTTTCAAATTTACCCAATCTATTACCTATAGTCTTTAATATGACACTATGCATTAATTCTACAAGTAAGTTGGTTAGTATAATCCATCTAGTAATTTCAAGCTTCCCAATTTTGTAAGGATGAAAATTAGGAGGCCAATCCAACAATAGGAAATTATGCCCTCTAAAATTTGAGCATTTGTCGACTAAAATTTATTTCTAAGGGATAAATCTTAACAATCAATAAATAAAGAATCTTTAGACAAGATAGTTATACCTACTTGGCCTCTATAGACATCTTGAAACCAACCTGCAACTTCCTCTATAGAGGAATCCGTTCCATGCCATCGAGCAAATAGACCATGAGTTTTACAATATCGGTGCATTCCATCTGCATATTTATTATTCATGTTGACCATTATCCTTTCTTCCTTTTCTACAAAATGCGGCCTTGAAAGATTTTACTGAGGGCATGGCAGATTTTTAGGGCCCTTATTAGATTGAGTTACACATTGGTTATGATGCCTCTAGTGACTAGTAGAAACCCTAAAACTGTTGGTAAATCCCATGCGGCGGATATCCCGGAAATGCTTCCTCCGTTTAGGGTTTTGAAGAGATGCATCATTATTGAGATATACAACTTTAGGGGTCAGTTTTAGAGAACACTCCCCCATATTTTCAAATAGATGGAATTGATTGCTACTAGAAGGGATTGATTTTGAGATTAACCTAGGGTTACCTATGAGAGTGAGAGGTTGAGGATTTTGCCTACCCAAAGAGATTCGATTGGCTCTTGAAGTAAAGGAAAGGATTTTTTATGTTAATGGGATTGCCCAAATTTTGGGTGCCCTATCCATGGATCTCCTAACTTCTTTGCAACAATTCATCCTCTCGGACCTCCTCGTTCTCCTTGATTTAACCGTTTCCCATCCGGATTCAGCCTTAGTAGGTGGAGGGGGAGCTCGGCCCCTTTGTTCCAAAGCAGAAGGTCTTTCATATTGGAAAGTGTTTGTAAAATTTTGTGTGTTTTGTGTCTACTGAGCATTCGTGAATTCACAATTTCACAGAGACATCCTTTTTTATATTTCCTGTGATTAGTCTTTTGATCCACAAGTATTGTTTTAGTGCATCAACAAAGCCTTTATAAATATAGTTAAAGAATATTTACTAGTTTGATGTTTTGTGAAATGGGTTAAAGGAAGTTTGCATGGGTAGCAAAGTTGGCTTGAGGCTGTAGGTAGTTCCCCATGGTCTCGAGTTCGACTCCAAGGCCTGGAATCACCCGATGGATATAGCTTGTAAGCGGCTTGGTCCTTCCTCAGGGACTAGTCTCGCCTCATACTCGCCCCTACGCAAACCCCAACTTGGCAATAAGTAAGCCCAAATGTAATGTCCCCAATTTAGCAGGTACCTGTGCTTGTTATTGTCAGTTCATCAATGCGATCCCTGTGAGCTGACGGTATGTTTTAGGGATCTCTGTGTCACACTTACTATTTTTAGTAAGTCAATTGAACTTGGTTTCTATTTCGGGTAAGGCAGTTGTTCTCTAGATTGATCTTCAATCTTCTTCAATGTTCATTCTTAATTTACGACCTTCTTCATATTCTATGCAATTAAGCTTGGCTTAATTTTATTATGATGACACTTTAGTGTTTTAATTTAAAAGTGTGAGCTTGACGATTGAAGACACTTAAGTGAAAAGTGTGTCCTTGAAGCTGAAATGTGGTGTGATGAAGAAGATTTGATATTTTTTATAAAAGCCTTAGATGTGCGTTTGGATTCATTATGTTATGATTATCAAATTTGTGGAATTCTGGAAGAAGTTCGAAATGTTGTGAAGCAAGGGTTTGTATGCAGCTTTGCAGAAACGTCCTTTCTCCCAAGAAATGCACTGTGAGATAGATCTATATGCTATCGAATGGTGATAGAATGCCATAGTAATTGATTCGCAGCCTGTTGTTTTTATTCTTGGGCCGTACGGTTGTTGTTTATTGGCTGTGTGCACACGGGCTGTGTGTTGACAGAGGTCTACTTCCATACGCAAGGCTCAAGCATGTAATGTGAACACCAAGCATTGTCTACAGCAGCAGCCGCTTCCAGGAAGGAAGTTGCGTGAAGACATCAACCTGGAGTCACGCATTTGCAGCCTGGAGTTTCACGTTTGCAGACTGGAGTCTCACGTTTGCAGCTGGTGTAATTATCAGGTGCTTAAATAATTGCAATTAGTTTTATAGTGATTGATAAATTGGAAGTGTGAATGTTTGATTGTAATGGAAGTCAATTCAATTAAATACCTTAACATTATAATCTGAACTGAAATTCAAAGATAGTGAAATTGTTGTTTTTGAGAAGCATAAGAATTCGAATTGTCAGTTTTCATTGAATTTCATTATTGCAAAATAAAGAGCTACAAAGGCTCTTTACAGTGGTATTAGAGCTTTGATCCTGCCAGCCTAAAGTTTGGGCCCAGCTATGGCAGAAATATTTGCACCGGGATTTCATTATGCCCGCAGGGGTAGAGCTTCGCCACCTCTTGAAGGGAATGAACAACATCTGTAGGTTGATCACATAGGTAACAGGGATAGAGATAATGTGGGGAATGACATGGACAGGGAAGCCAGAGATGCTTTCCGAAATATTGCAGATGGACAACATCATGTTGCAACTGTATTACAACAACTATCTGACACTTTGCAACGCATGAATGTACCAAGAGATCGCGACAGGGGTACTAGAGGTGCGTCAGTTGGTTCACACAGATCTAGGATTGTGGATAGACAGGAGACCAGAGATGATCCTACAAGCATTTAGATAGACCATTATGTCCTACGTTCCTGAGGCCTGAAGAGGACACAATTAGTGTTGATTATGAGCCAGCTCCTTTTGTTGATGATATGGTAGCTCATTATGCTAAATTGGATGCATTACCTGAACCCACTAAGAGGAACTTGAACTTTGATAGGTTCCTGACTCAAAAAAGAGAGCATTACAGAGGCAGGCCTAGTCCAGATATGAGATAGAGGCCTAGACAGACTGAACTCAAACAGGCGACCAGTAAACTCACCATGACTCATTTTGATGGAAGTGGAAAGATGACAGCCAAGGCCTGGATCCATAAGTTGGATACATATCTTGCATTACGCCCTATGTCTGAAGAGGACGCTGTTCGATTTGCTGTTTTGCACTTAGATGAAGCTGCTCATGATTGGTGGTATCATGGTCTTGTGTCTTTACAACATGATCAGGTAAGAACCTATCATGAGTTTGTGCATACTTTGGTTGAGAGATTTGACAGGAAAGATCCCGAATCATATTTTTGTGATTTGGCTCAACTCAGACAGACTGGTAATTTGAAGACTTTTATTAATGAGTTTCAGGAGGTTTCAGTGATGGTTTATGATATTTCAGAGAGAAGACGGGTGATGTTGTTTACAAAAGGATTAGTTGAACCTCTCAGAGGTTGGGTTAAGTCTTTTGACCCCCCTCCTTGCAAGCAGCCATGAAGAAAGCATGAGACTTAGAGTTTTCAGCTCTACGCACTCGGTTCCCTTCAAGACCATCTAGTTCTTCACAGGATAATAATTCTGGCCCAAAGAAAGAGGACGGATCAGATTCTAAGCATCCTATGACGGGACCACTAGATCAGGAAACTCTTAATGATTTGAGGAGAAAGAGGTTATGTTTTTATTGCAGGGATCCCTATGATGAGAAACATGAGTGTCCATTGAGGCCTAAGGGTAGAAATAGGCTTATGAAATGGTTTTATGAGGATGAGCATATGTTTGATTTTTCAGAACAGCAGGTTGACAATGAACAATGAATAACTACAGAGAGGAAAGCCGGTGAAGATCCTAAGCTTAAGGTGGTTTATCTTTCTAGCATGCAAAAGGAGGGATCTTTCAGACTACGTGGGCTCTTAGTAGGACAGCTTGTCATTGCCTTATTGGATACAGGGGCTACACATAATTTTATTGATTCAGAGTTAGTATCCCGGAGAGGTTTGTAGACTGAAGATTTTGAGGGAATTAGTGTCAAGGTTGCTGATGGTTACACTCTTTAAGTGTGATAAAATGATTTCGGATCTGCCCCTCAGGTTAAATAATTATGACTTTAAATCTGATTTTTCTGTAGTTGATATGGGCGGGACAGAATTGGTTCTAGGCATGAGTTGGTTGCATTCCATTGAGGCATTTTACCTCAGCCTTAAGGATATGGAAATGAGTTTTGAACTGGATGGAAGGAAGCTTATTTTGAAAGCCATCAAAGAAGAGAACTTGAAAACAATTACATTCAGACGTATGTTGTGTCTTATTAATCATGATGTAGTGGAATGGGCAGCAGAGTGCAGGATGTTACCCACTTTTGAGGGGGTTGAGAAGCTAGTCTGTCAGCCTGATATACAAGAACTTCGGGTTAAACACTCCAAAGTGTTTAGTGATTTACCATATGACAGACCACCTGACAGAGGCATAGAGCATAATATTGAGTTAGAGGAGCGTACTAAACCCATTATGATCACTCCCTACCGGCATCCCAAGCGGCTGAAAGATGAGATCGAGAAGACTATTGAGGAGCTGCTCTCTATGGGTCACATTAGGCCGAGTAAGTCCCCTTTTGCTTCATCGGTAGTTTTGGTGAAGAAGAAGGATGGCACCATGATGATGTGTATTGATTATAGAATGCTGAATCGTAAAACAATTAAGAATAGGTATGCTATTCCTCGTATGGATGAGCTGATTGATGAGTTGCACGGAGCTGCTTTCTTTTCTAAGATAGATTTAAGATCTGGATACCATCAGATTCGGGTTCGGGAGGAGGATATAGAGAAGACAGCCTTCAGATGTCATTATGGACACTTCGAGTTTTTGGTCATGCCTTTTGGGTTGACTAACGCTCCGGCAACATTTCAGTCTACCATGAATAGGGTCTTCCACAGACAGCTGAGGAAGTTTGTATTGGTCTTTTTTGATGATATCTTGGTTTACAACAAGACGTGGGAGGAGCACCTGATGCATTTGGACACTGTGCTGGGTATTTTGGTTGAGGCTTCCTTGTTTTCTAAGGAGTCTAAGTGTGCTTTGGGCATGTCTGAGTTACTGTATCTGGGGCACATTATTAGCATAGAGGGAGTTCGTATGGATCCAGATAAGGTTCGCGCTATCATTGATTGGCCAGTTCCAGAGAGTTTGGCTCAGCTTAGAGGGTTTATTGGTTTGTGTGCCTTTTAGCGCAGATTTGTTGCAGGATTTTCCCGACATGCAGCTCCCCTTACTGATCTGACTCGTAAGGGTGCTTTCCAGTGGAATCCTCAGGCACATGAGTGTTTTGAGAAGTTCAAATTGATTATGACTTCTTGTCCGGTTTTGGCTATGCCTGATTTCTCCAGACCTTTTGATTTGCATTGTGATGCATCAGGTGAGGGCATTGGTGTCGTTCTCTCACAGGACCATCATCCTATTGTGTATGAGAGCAGGAAGCTCAAGGGTCCTGAGAGGACTTTCAGTGTTTATGATAAGGAGATGTTAGCCATCATGCATGCTTTGGCTAAATTCAGACAATACTTGGTTGGCAACAAATTCTGCATTAAAACTGATCATGATAGTTTGAAATATTTCTTGGGGCAGCGTGATTTGAATGAGTAGCAACAGAAATGGGTCAACAAACTTTAGTGTTATGATTTTGATATCGCCTATATCAAGGGGACGCAAAATGTTGTTGTTGATGCTCTCTCTAGGAGACCACATTTGTGTGTTTTGATAGAGGTTTCTGAGGATTGGAAACATTTGATTGTCGCTGCGTATGCGAAGGATTAGTGGGCCACTAACTTTCTTGATGGGACCATCCAAGATGACAGGTATGCTCTCGTGAATGAGTTGATGATTTACAAGGGGAGGGTTTGGTTGGTGGCCGGTTCGAGTGTTATACAGTTAGTGCTGAGAGCTTTTCATGATTCCCCCTTGGCTGGACATTCGGCTTTCTTCAAAACCTACAGGCAGGTGCGTGAACATTTCACATGGAGGGGGTCTCAAACATGATGTTCAGAGTTATGTTAGAGAATGTTCTGTTTGTCAACAGAACAAGTAGGAACATACATATCCAGTAGGTTTATTGCAGCCACTACCTATCCTTGACCGGAAGTGGGAGTGCATTTCTATGGATTTTATTGTGGGCCTACCTGAGGTCCAAGGTAGAGACTGTATTTATGTGGTAGTGGATCGCCTTACCAAATTTGCTCACTTCTTTCCTATTACTACTACCTTTTCAGTGATACAGGTGGCAAAATTGTTTCTCAAGGAGATTTTTCGGTTACATGGGTTACCGCGGAGTATTGTGAGTGACTGGGATAGCCGTTCCATGAGTCACTTTTGGTAGGAGTTGTTTAGGTTATGTGGTACAGAACTGACTCCCAACACTAGCTATCACCCGCAGATTGATGGTCAAGCTGAGATTGTTAATAAATGGGTGGAGGGCTATCTACGTAACTATGTTTCCGCTCAGCACAGGGCTTGGGTGAAGTGGATTTATTTATGTGAGTACTGCTATAATTTGACTCATCATATGTCCATCTGGATGACTCATTTTCGAGCTTTGTATGGATATGATCCTCCTAGTTTTCTTGATTTGATGCTCAACGATAGCAGAGTACCTACTGCAGGGGATTTGTTACAGGATAGTTAGGATGTTTTAGGCACTTTGCGGGATAATATACAGTGAGCACAGAATCAGCAGAAGCAGTATGTTGATCAGAGGAGAGTGGCCCGCACCTTTGAGGTTGGGGACATGGTGTATTTGATGCTGTAGCCATACAGGCAGTCGTTCATTCGGAGAAGCGGGGTTGAAAAGCTTAAACCACGGTATTATGGTCCCTTTTGTGTGGTTCGTCGAGTTGGCAAGGTTGCTTATGAGCTGGATTTGCCTATCGATAGTAAGGTGCACAATGTATTTCATGTGTCCCGTCTGAAAAAAGCATTGGGAAGGCATGTTATTCCCTCGTCTGTTTTACCACCATTGGATGATGAGGGAAAGCTGGAATTGGTTCTTGAAGCCATTTTGGATACCAAGGAAAGACATTTGCGCAGATGAGTTGTCCAAGAGTTTTTGGTTAAGTGGCATGGTCTTCCGGATGAGGATGCTACTTGGGAGTCAGAGGATATTTTGCAGCATCCTGGTATGCGATTGCTTGAGGAAAAGCAATCTTGGGGAGGGAGGACTATAATGTCCCCAATTTAGTAGGTACCTGTGCTTGTTATTGTCAGTTCATCAATGTGATCCCTGTGAGCTGACGATATGTTTTAGGGATCTCTGTGTCACACTTACTATTTTTAGTAAGTCAGTTGAACCCGGTTTCTATTTCGGGTAAGGTAGTTGGGCTCTGGATTGATCTTCAATCTTCTTCAGTGTTCATTCTTAATCTACCACCTTCTTCATATTCTATACAGTTAAGGTTGGCTTAATTTTATTATGATGACACTTTAGTGTTTTAATTTAAAAGTGTGAGCTTAACAATTGAAGACACTTAAGTGAAAAGTGTGTCCTTGAAGCTGAAGTGTGGTGTGATGAAGAAGATTTGATATTTTTTATAAAAGCCTTGGATGTGCATTTGGATTCATTATGTTATGATTGTCGAATTTGTGGAATTCTGGAAGAAGTTCGAAATGTTGTGAAGCAAGGGTTTGTATGCAGCTTTGGAGAAACGTCCTTTCTCCCAAGAAATGCACTGTGAGATAGATCTATATGCTATCGAATGGTGATAGAATGCCATAGTAATTGATTCGCAGCCTGCTGTTTTTATTCCTAGGCCGTACGTGAGCTAGCAGGGTCGTACGGTTGTTATTTATTGGTTGTGTGCACATGGGCTGTGTGTTGATAGAGGTCTACTTCCATACGCAAGGCTCACACATGTAATGTGAACACCAAGCATTGTCTACAGCAGCAGCCACTTCTAGGAAGGAAGTCGCGTGAAGACATCAACCTGGAGTCACGCGTTTGCAGCTTGGAGTTTCACGTTTGCAGACTGGAGTCTCACGTTTGCAGCTGGTGTAATTATCAGGTGCTTAAATAATTGCAATTAGTTTTATAGTGATTGATAAATTGGAAGTGTGAATGTTTGATTGTAATGGAAGTCAATTCAATTAAATACCTTAACATTATAATCTAAACTGAAATCCAAAGATAGTGAAATTGTTGTTTTTGAGAAGCATAAGAATTCGAATTATCAGTTTTCTTTGAATTTCATTATTGCAAAATAAAGAGCTACAAAGGCTCTTTACACCCAAGGTAAGGTGCAGTTGGTCACATGGGTATGGGTTGCGAGGATACCCGAAGTTATCTAAAAGAAATGGGTTAAAAAAGATGAATTTATGTCCATTGTGTTGTGTGGTGCATAATTGAGAAATGAAGGTTTTCACCTATGTAGATTGGAATATTTTTAGGTTTTATGTAATATTGGGTATAAGAACATTAGGATTTATTTTTGATGATTAGGGATTGGTGTATGTGGGTATATATAGTGCGGATTTTTCAGGTATTATAGTTTTAGGTTCGATGAAAGTGGTCAGTATTGGTGTCTAGTTGAAAAGTGGTGTCGTTTCACCCTATATGTGATGAAAGTTGTGAGCCAGGAAATTAGAGATGAGTAAATGGCCATCCAACTCTTCGAATGGCATAGAAGATTAGGAGGCTTCATTGTTGGTATATGCATTTTTCTTAATATAGATGGAAATTAAGGTTAATTTTTTAATTATTAGCCTATAGGCTTTATATTGTGGACTTGTCATTCTACATTTTGCCAAAAAACCTATCTCACATTTTAAAACCACTAAAAATATCCACAAAACAAGTTTTTGAAACAACCGAATCACTTTACGATGAGAAAAGCAATATCAACTATCATATACCCATTTGAAACCCTAATAACATCATTCCCTTTTAGAAAAAAGATTTAATAATAAACGAATAATAAAATTAAAATATAATAAATAAATTATAAATAGTTAAAATATAAATTAAATAAATAATTGTAATATAAATATTATATAATAATATAAATATTTGATATTATCCTATGTTATAATATAAATATTACCATTTATAAATATTATATATTTAAGATATAATTATTTATTATATTATCATTAAATATATAATAATAGGAATTCATAAATATAAAAAATGTAAATAAAAAACTATAATATGATATAATATAGGCTTGGAGACAACTATATCGAATAGATTAAAATATGGATTACTACCTAATGAAGTACGACTATAGCGAGGGCCGAAAATGTGAAGTAATAAAGCATCGATTTCATTATTGATTCAGAGGAGACACACCATAATCTAATCAATATCATTATGAGGAGTATAACAGTGACAGTGGGCTATACAAAAAGGCGCGATGGTCCGCTGTGAAGATACGCGTCTGATGAAAACCTTCCATCACATATATATAGAGGACATTGCAAGAGCTAACAAGGACAATTTTTCCATATGTGCAAATCACTGGTCTTTGCCATGAAGAACCCTCGAGTTTTTCAATTAGTTTGCAAACTAAGGGTGACACTCCTAGCAATACTTCTAGACCTTTTTAATCACAAGGCAGATTATTGATAACATTAGTAACATGATTTCATCATCACGCCAAGTAATTTTCAATCGTTGTCTCTTCATATTGGTACCATAAGGAGTAGAGGGAGAAGAAATCATAGTGCAGTCCCCAGAGGTGGATTTTTTACTAGCGCATTAGTTGTGAGAAGAAGAAGCATTACAAAAAGCCAATCAAACATAACATAAACTATATATCATATAAGAAATATAGTCTGGTCGTCATCAACAAGAAGAGATAAAGGATAAAGTCAAACAGCAAGAAGGAATAAACTATCATCAACAATTTTTGAATAAGGTTACACAGGATATGAATCAAGGCTTATCAGGGCATCTTAGCTGGTAAAGTTATATCTCTAACCATCTTACAACTTTTACTTTTGATGAATTTGTGATTCTAGGGCAAAAATTAAGGCAATCTCAAAAAGGGGACATTACAAGTGGTATTAGAACCCTTTGGTCGGAAAGAAAACCCTTCACAATTGCTCTATTTTTTTTACCTCATGATTGATGTGGCAGATATGTATGCTCAAGCAAAAAAAATCTCACGATTGATGTGGCAGCTTCCTCTGCTACTCATCCAGCAAAAAAACCCCTCTCACGATTGCCTATTTTTTTAATGATGTGGTTGATTGCCCTGTTTAATTCTTGCCTTGGTCTACCCAAACAATACGACATTTGTATTGCAAATGAAGAAAGAGCTTTGATCTTTGATGCAAAGAAAAACCTAGGGATGTATCTCTCGGCAACTTCAACCATAGCCTATAAATACTGCACAAAAATTGTTTCAAAGTACCAGAGGTTAGAGAAGACTCACCCACTTAAGAGGTATGCAGTTTTTATTCAATCTTCACATCAATTTGGATAACTTATGGTTCCATTCTCTATTTTTTTTTGTCGGTAAACTTAACCTACGAGTACGGTATCCCAGTAGGGGCATATAGCCCACAAGCACACCAACACCACAAAGGTGGTCTTAAACTGACATTAACACAGTTTATTTGGGCCAAGTGGGGTTTTGAACTGTGGTTGTACCATTAACAATGCAATCACTTAACTGTTACACCACAAGATGTTCCCCACTTATATACTCTGTTATTTGCAATGGTTTTATAGGGTTTCTTCAATAATAGCTCAATTTGAAAGAGTGGATACCACCTTTTTGGTTGTTGCTCTTTGATTTGCACAGTAGGGGTCAATTTCTAAAACTGAACTTTTTGAAAACAGAATGCATCAATACTTTATAAATGCATATTCTAGAGTCTTTTTTGCCTGTTGTGAACTCATGTGTTGGTACTATTTAGAAATCCATTGTTAGCATTTCATAGCCTTTATGATCAACAGTCATATTTGACACATTCAATTAATATCTAGTATTAGTATTTACAATTTTGCTAATTTGCAAACTTTCATTTTAAATTTAATTCTTATACATATTTTCATAACTAGTTTCATAAAAGGATTTACAAGTATACATATTCATATACAACAAATGATAGCAATCAAGAAAAAACTAAATATTTGAGTAGAGGTAGAGTGCCAAGGTGGGTGCTGCTGAAAATAAGTAATAATAATAAGGGTAAAACTACAATGAAAACATGTCACACAAACAAAGAGAGCTGCTATTAGGGAAGAACCATGGAAAGAAAGGTAATCATGAAAGATAGAAGTGGTTTCACCAAGTTTTCTTGATGACAAGACAATGCTTTAGGTTTGGGGAGAATGTTGGTAAGATATTTTAATGTGAGCCCATGGTCTTAGATGTACGACAATTATAAGTTTCACCTCCCTTCCCGAAGGCAATGCCAACACCTTTGCAACGCATGACTCAAACCTTTCATACGGCCTATATGGACTTCGTACCCCAATCACCCAATCTTTGTACGACAGTTTACTACTTATGACAATCACTTAACTCTTACGACAGAATACTCCTTCGTAACTCGTATGACAGAATACTCCTTTAGTCGTACGAGGTACTTGACATGGTATGCAGCTTGGTACTCCCATAAAGAGTCCAAATGGACGTCGTATGATAGGGTGGCAAGGTGGTATGCAGTGACCGTAAGGTGACGTATGAACTGGATCAATGTCGTACGATTCCTCTCCGATCAATCGCCAATAGAGTCCAATGATGTTTCCGACTTGAATGATAATACAGTTTGGCACAGATGGGCACACCACAAAACTATTTGATGATAACATAGATATGAAGATCCGCACAAGAAAAAGATATTGAGATTAATAATGATAGAACTTTAGATTACAATAATCTCGGATTGAGAGCAAACAAAATAGGGCGAGGAGTTACTCCCATCGAAACTGTGGATGCCAAGTAGGGAGGATCATTCACCTCCAAAATGGCAGACACTAAACTCCAATAGGAATTCACACTTAAAAGAAAATACCAAATTCGCATACCAACAACCTGCAACCCAACCTATATATGGCTTTGGGGAAACTTCCCGAAGAATTACAAAAAGAGCCGACACGGCCAACACACTAAAATAATAAAAATAATAAGGGCCGGAGATATAATAAAATTAATGTCAGGGTCAAATATACAAAAATTATTAAATTTATTTATTTAATAATATCGAGGACATCACAGTCCTTTCATCCCAGAAATTGCTTGTCCTCAAGCAATTGCAGGCTTGGATGCTCCAGAATCTGCTCGCCTTCCTAGGTGGCATCCTTGATCGGAAGATCCTTCCATCGCACAAGAAATTCCTCGACGGTGCACAACCTCATCTTCTTCTCTTTGAAGTTGATGATCTCGGCTAGTTCCAAATCAGTTTCCCTTCGTTGTCATTGTGTAGCATTTCCTTCGACACAGTGACACGTTTTCTTACAACTTTCTTCAAACATGACACATGAAAAACATTGTAGATTCAACTTCCTCTAGGAAGTTCCAATTCGTAGGCAAGTTTGCCCAACCTTCGAACCACTCTGTAGGGTCTGTAGAAACGTGGCTTCAACTTCTCCTTACCAACTACCTTCTGGGAGGATTGTCTGTATGGTTGAAGCCGAAGGTATACAAGATCGCCCACCTGAACTTCGCTCAATCTAGTGTCGGTCAACATACATCTTCTATTAGTTCTGAGCCCTCTGAAGGTTATCCTTGAGAGATATCAGGATAACCAAACTCTCCCATGACCAGCCTTTAGCCCTCGATGCGCGACTATCATCTAGTGTTAGATCCACGAATGATGAAGGTTCATAACCATACAGTGATTTGAAGGGTGCCATACCTATTGACATGTGGTAGGTGTTGTTGTAATAGTTCTCTCCCAAATGTAACCAATAGACCCATGCCTTCTATTGTGCTGAAACATAGTTCCTGAGATAACCCTCTAGCCATTTGTTCACAATCTTCTTATGTCGATCTGTTTGCAGGTGGTAGCTCGTGCTTGGCGACAACTCCGTCCCTACCAACTGAAATAACTCCATCCAGAAGATGCTAAGAAAATGGCTATTCCTGTCGCTCACTATGTTCCGCAGAAGACCATGCAAGAGGAATACCTCATGGAAGAACAACTCAGCTACTTGAGCTGCCTAGCATCCAGTGGAGATGGCAAAGAAATGGGCATACTTGGTTAGCCGATCAACCACAAAAAAGATGCAATCTTTTACTTGCACTTTGGGAAGCCCAGTATTGAAATCCATGGAGATGCTTTCCCACTTCTAGTTAGGGATTGGCAATGGTTGAAGCATTCCCGCAGGTAAGGCATGCTCAGATTTATTCTGCTGACAGGTGGAGCATTCCCGCACATACTGCAGAACGTCATTCTTAAGACCCTTCCATGAAAACCTTTCTTAGATTTGTTTGTAGGTCTTCAAGTATCCCGAGTGACTGACCAAGGTTGAGTCATGCATTTATTTTAGAATCCTCTCCTTCATCTTGGACTCGAGTACTAAATAGATTCTTCCCTTGTCGTAAATGACATCGTCAAACACCTTGTATCTGTCATCCTGCTCTTGACCATCCATCAACTGGCATGCGAAAGTATTCTTGGAGTACTCAACCAACATATGTCCTTTCCAATTTGTCAAAATCTGGGATAGAGAGCATATGGTAGGCCTTCTCGATAGAGCATTAGCGACCACATTATTTTTTCCTTTCACATACTCAATATCAAAATCAAATGCTTGAATTTTGCTTATCCACTTTTGTTTCCTTTTGTTCAAATCCCTTTGCTCCAAGAAATATCTCAAGCTATTGTGGTCTGTACGTACGACAAACTTAGCTCTGACGAAGTACTACCAAAACTGTCAGTTTGTGCATGATGGCGAGCATCTCCTTGTTGTAGATGCAATCCAATCAATCTGCTCTTGAGAAATTTTGACTCTCGAATGCAATGGGGTGATGGTCCTACATCAACACCATCCCATTGCCTTCTCTAGATACGTCACAGTCCATGATAAAGGGCTCAATGAAGTTTGGCAGTGCCAGAATAGGATAGTAACTCTTGACTTCCTTTAGATTGTCGAAGGTGTACTGCGCCTGCTCATTCCACTGGAAAGATCCCTTCTTCATCAGATCCATTAGTGGTGCACTGAGTTGTGAGAATCCCTTTACAAACCTTTTGTAATAACTGCACAACCCAAAGAATCCATGCAGATCCGAGAGAGTCTTGGGAGGTGGCCAATCTAAAATGGCTTGAATCTTCTCCTGGTGTACTTGAACCCCTCAAGCATTGATGATGTGTCCCAGATACAATATCTCCTGTAAAGAGCCTGACTGGCTCTAGGCTCTAGGGAATTCAATTCTTTGAAATAGATAACACTTCCACATAATTTTATCAAGGAAAATATATAACTTGGATATTTCTTCACAATTATAATATCATAAATTTCAAATAATCCATTTATAAATTAAACTCACAGGTATGAATGTACAAAGAATTTGTAAATTCAAATTCTGAAAATTGTTTCCGTGAAAAATGGCACTTGGCAAGCAAAGTATGTGTGCTGAATGATGAATAAACTCCAGGTGTTGTCACACAGCCCTAGGAAGATTCTTGCAGCTCAAGGAATCAAAACGCTGCCTCCTAGGAAGAACTCGCAAGCAAGAAAGGACTCCACGCAGCTTTTTGAAATCAAAACATGGCTCCTTGAAATTGAAATGCAGCTTTCAAAATAATTAATGCAGCCTGTATTTATTGGTAGGCAGCCGTACAGTCAATGTGGCAATCATAAGGAGATACATCAGCCTCCCTTACTCAGCAATGGCATCCAAATAAGAGAAAATCGAACTCAGCTGTAGAAGTAATGAATTCAATTTATTCTTGAACCAAATTGATATACATCAACATCAATTCGCAGCCATGAATTATCAGAATTTCTTTAGTAGAATCAAATGCACAATCCACCACCATAGGAATGATTCAAAGTGCAACAGAGAGGAATCAGTCCTCAAACCCTTGTTGAAAGCTCTCAACAAAAGACTTCATAATTTTTTATCAAAATGAATAATGGATCATTTTGTTGGCAAAAGAGGATAAAGTCAGTAACCAGTAAGCTCTCTACCGGTCTGAGTGTTGTCATTGATTGGCAAACAAGGATAGAGATTTGTTGTTGTCTCTATAAAGGTTGAAGCTTTAAGGAACTCTTCATCAAGAGAGGCTGTGAAACTGGTCACTACACTAAGCATCAGCAACCGGAGAGTATCCTAAGTATCAACCAAGGACCTAACTTCAATTGGTATAGACAAGAGTAGCAATAGTCAAAAAGCACTAATCATACTAAGTGTTTATAACACAATCGGAACAGTGTAACTGGTAGTCCACGCAAATGCAACCGGCAAGACAAGAAAGAAACTACAACAGATCGAAGGACGGATATATTATAAGACTCCGGTATAAACCAAGGAAGTCATCGTCAACTGTCAACTATCTGTTCCAACCAGGATTTATTGTAGTACATCCGGGTGATCTTGAGTTGTCTTGGTGATCAGTTTGAAGCGCAGGTAAAGGAACTTGAGGCGTGACTGAAGGATTTAAAGCCGGATTCAATGGCTTTAAATCAAGGTGTTATCTCCTGTGAAGGAAGGTTGCCTGACACGCAACTGCTGTTTGCTTCATAAAGTGGATAAAGTTAGAGCATGCATCGGATGTTTGCTCAGTGAACCATTACTTCATTGAGTGATGTAATTGTAAGATCTCAGGATTGGGTCATGCATTTGAGGCGCAATTAGGGCAACAAAACTGTATATATTCTTATGCCTGTTGTGAACAAGAGTTGCCTTCATTTTGCCAAGAAAAAGAGTGAACCTATGTGGTACAAAAGCAAGGGTTAGAGAAAATCGACAAAGAGAGATAATAGGTTGTGCAAGGCAACACAACAATAGTTGAGAATACACTTGTGTTAACCGGTGATAATTCTCAGTCGAGCACAAATAGAGATCACATCTGGCTAAGTAGAGCCTTCTGTAAAGATCTTGATTCTAATGTTTTCTAGCAAACTACAATAGACAAATCCCAGTATTTGGGTGGACTCTAACAGGTCCCTTGTATCAAAATCCCTTAACCGGGTGGCATCTTTCAAGGTGTTTGAAGTCCCTTAACCGGGTAGGTCTTAACAGACCTTACTGTAACAAATCCCTTGACTGGGTCGCACCTAGCAAGTGCCTTTTTTTCCCTTAACTGGGTAGGCTTTTAACAGCGCGTAGTTCAGAAGAGTACAAATTTTGCGAGGTCTCCTCACACTGTGGTTTTCACCCTCACCTGGTTTCCACGTGATAAATCTGGTGTCTCTTTATGTTTGTTCACTTATTGTTTTATTTGCTCAAATCTGCTTGCTTTTATGCTGTAAGTTTACTTCACTAGATTAAGAGAAAGAAAGAAATTTTACAAGTGCTGATTCACCCCTCCCCTCTCAGCACCGGTTGGGACTGTCACATTTTCCTTTCACAAAGCATTGCTTTTATAATTCAAAAGTGTCTTCTCTCACACACTTTTCACTTAAAACACTTTTTATACTTAGGCACATATTGAATAATATAATTTATTAATTCATTTGGCTCCAAAAAAAGCCTTTTCACCAATATCATGAAATTATGACAGGCAAGGTCTCTTTTTCTTGTGCCCAACATTTAAAACTTTTCATCCTGGTTCCAATGAGCTATAACACTAAGGTATCCAGCATATAATACCAACAAAAATGGCAACCTTAGCAAATTTAATTAAATAATAATAATAAACCACCCGTCTTGCGAAAACAACTGAGGAAGCGTCCGAATTGAAATCTGTCTGCACAGGATTGATCCAGATGATGAATGAACTTGACGGGGTGACTTACTAAAAATAGATGCTCTCTCCAAGATTCTCGGAGCCCAAACCGGAAGCCAGAAATGAAAACCGAGAGCATCATTCAACTCCTCTAACTCATCTGAGCTCATCGAAACTATCCATTGACTTACTATAAATACTAAGTTCACACCAAAGACCCTCTAAACACCTCGCCAGACCACGAGGATCACAATAATGACCTGGCACCATCAGATCAATGACCTACAAAAAATGGAGACATTACATCTCCGTCATTCGAAATTCACATTTGGACCTTTTGGCAAACAGTGATTCTGACTCCATAATTTCCAGCATTTCATCCAAATGCCTTAGATGCTCCTCCCATGTCTTACTGTAAATGAGTTTGTCATCGGAGAACACCAATAGGAACTTGCGTAGTTTCTTGTTGAAGATGTGGTTCATGCACGACTTGAAAGTGGTTGGAGCATTAGTCAACCCAAATGCCATGACCAAAAAATCATAGTGTCCATAATGGCAATGAATAGTTGTCTTCTCCACATCTCGCTCCCTCATGCAAATCTGATGGTAATCGAAGCGAAGATCTATTTTGGAAAAAAAGATTGCACCGTGTAATTTGTCCAACCACTTGTCGATCCTAGGGATGGGGTACCTTTTTTTATAGTCTTTTTGTTCAATGCACGGTAGTCCACGCACATTCAAAGGGATCCATCCTTCTTCACCAGCACCACCGACGACGCAAAGGGACTAGAGTTGAGCCTGATCCATCCTTTGTCGAGGAGTTCTTGGATCGTCTTTTCTATCTCATCCTTGAACTTCTTGGGATGGCGGTAGGGTGTGGTGATGATAGGCTTGGCTCCTTCCTCCAACTTGATGGTGTGCTCAAAGCCTTTGTGTGGAGGGATACTAGGTGGAATGTCAACGAAAACCAAACTATGTTTGTCCAACACTGCCTAAAGCTCTTCATCATGATAGCATGTTTGTTGACTCCTCAAGGGTTCTGTTGATACCACGCAGTGTGCCGCCTAGACTAGATCATATCTGAAGTTGTTTGGGCAGTGGGTCCTTCTGTATTCCTTAACTCCTAATAGGGTTAGAATCTTTTAATAGGGACTCAAAATCTCCTAACAGGGATTCATATGTACTGAATGTATTTCATAAGACTCCTAACAGGGTCCATCCTCTAACAAGGAACTTTCATATTAGTGCCTCATTTTGTGGGCATCATTCCCTCCGTGGTTTACTCTTTGATCAAGAGGTTCCCTAGTTAACATATCTTGTGTTATTGTGTCATTGTGTATGATTATCTTTCTATGGTTGGTTACTGCATTGATTATATGGTTTAAAGCTGTTGAAGTTGATATTGAAGTTCATAAATGGTTTAATTATCAGATAATTGATTCACCCCCCCCCTCTCAGTTATCTTGGGGATCTTTGCTTTCTAACAATTGGTATTAGAGCGATAGGTCTTTCAAAGAGAAGTTTAACAACTTAAGAAGATCTATGGCGAATTTCAGGAAAGAAAGCCCTAAGTTTGATGGAGTAAATTTTGACAGCTGGAAAGAAAAGATGAAGACACATCTCTTGTGTTTAGGACCAGGTTATTGGTTGATTACAAAGAATGAGAGAACTATAATTGAAGAAGACAGTCTTGAATCAAGTTCTAAAGATGAGGTAGATTTATTCATGTGTAACATACTTGCAAGAGAAGTACTTTTATCAACACTTCCGAAGAATGAATACAGTCAGGTAAAAGGTTTAACTAGATCTTATGATATTTGGAAAGTTTTACATTCTACTTTTGAAGGTGATGAACATGCAAAGAAAGCTAGGTTACATAATTGGATTTGTGCATTTGAAGACATAAGAATGATGGAAGATGAATCTGTTAGAAGCTATATTGGTAGGATGTTAGAAATTGTTGCAGGAATAAAGTCTTGTGGAGGTGAAAAGACAGAGAATGAAGTAATATGGAAGATTTTGAGAACATTGACACTGGTATTCAGGCAGACTACACAAATGATTCAACAAGTGATACCTTGTACACCAAACTTTTCAAGAAAGACTCTTCTTGGAAGATTGGAAGCAGCAGAGATGAATTTGAGATTATCAGGAGAACTACCTAGAGTGGAGACAGCATTCAGTGCTCTTAGCATTAGACCTACTTTGTCTAGAAGTACAAGTGTGAATGGAGATTATGCCAGCAGTAGCAGATCCAAATTTGAAGAAGATTGAAGAAGGTATTGCCTTGCTTGTGAAAAGAGAACCAGATGGTAAGAAAATCTTTAAATGTTGGACATGTCAAGAATATGGTCATTTTGCATCTAAGTGTCCTAAGAGAGTTAAGAAGTATAGAAACAATTTCAAGCCTAGAAGACCTAAAGAATGTTATTATGCAAATGATGAAGAAATTGAAGCAGGAATAGAAAGACATTTGAGTAATAGTGATAATGATAACTTTGATGACATAGGATTTGTAGCAATTAAGGAAGAAAATTCTGAATCTAATGTTAAGGAAGAAAAAGCCTTAGTTTCCCAAGTTGAAAAGAAAGCTGATTGGATTATAGACAGTGGTTGTTCACATCTTATGACTGGTGATAAAAGAAAGTTCATAAAGTTTAACAATTATGATGGAGGAGTTGTTAGAGTTGATAACAATGCATCTTGTTTGATTAAAGGTATAGGATCTATTACTCTTGATGGAAAGACTAATACTGATGAAGTTTACTTTGTTGATGGATTGAAACATAATCTTTTGAGTGTTGGACAGTTAGTGGATAAAGGATATCAAGTTTGGTTTACTGAGAAAACTTGTGTGATTAAGGATAAAGATGGAAATCTGATTGGAATAGGATCTAGAACTAGAGGTAACGTATTTCAGTTGAACCCTACTGAGATGACATGTTTGATGACTAAGATTGATAACAGTTGGTTATGGCATAGAAGGTTTTGTCATATAAACTTTGATAATATTGTGAAAGTGAGTTCTACACTTGCAATAAGAGATGTAGCTAAGATTATGAAGCCTATTAACATGATTTGCAAGGAATGTGTGATGGCTAAGCAGAAAAAGAGTTCATTTCCTAGTAAGAAGTTCACATCTACAGAAAAGTTGGAGATTGTTCATATAGACTTGAGCAGTCCTACTAGGACTAGAGGATTCTATGGAGAAAGGTATTTTATGATTCTTGTTAATGATTTTACAAGAATGATGTGGATTGCATTTTTGAAAGAAAAATCTGAAGCATTTGATAAGTTTAAGGTCATGAAGAATAAAGTTGAGAATGAATCAGGAATGAGGATTAAATATTTGAGATCTGATAGAGATGGAGAATTTACATCTAAAGAGTTTAACACTTTTTGTGAAGTAAATGGTATTAAGAGACAGTTTTCAGCCCTTAGAACACCTGAACAAAATGGTATTGCAGAAAGAAGGAACAGATCAGTGACTGAAGCAGCTAGAGATATGTTGTTTGAGAGTGATTTGACAAAGATATTTTGGAGAGAAGCAGTGAATACAGCAGTATATACAATGAACAGAGTACAAATCAGAGCAGACACAGACAAGACACCTTATGAATTGTGGTTTGGACATGCACCCTCAGTTAAGTATTTTAGAATTTTTGGAAGCAAATGTTATATTAAGAGAGATGATGATATAGGAAAGTTTGATCCTAGAAGTGATGAAGGAATTTTTCTTGGATATTCTTTGAAAAGCAAAGCTTATAGATGTTACAATAAGAGAACTAAGCCTATTGTTGAAAGTACAAATGTAAAAGTTGATGAGAAGTTTAAAATTCAGGAAAGAATGCTTGATTATGAATTTGATGAAGGAACTAACCCTCAGCCTAATATTGAAGCTACTGAACAATTTTTTGAGACTGACAGTGAATTGTTGAATGAAAGTCATGTTGAAGAAAACAGAGAAGAATCTAGAGAAGAATCTACAGTTGAAGAAAGATCAGTGACTATGACACCTAACAGGTATATTTCAAGACATCATCCTGTTGAACAAGTGATTGGAAGTTTGGACAGAGGAGTTATGACTAGAAAGAAGGTACATTTATGTTTGATTTCTCAAATTGAACCTAAGTCTACTAATGAAGCTTGTGAAGATGAACTTTGGATTAAAGCTATGAAAGAAGAATTGGATCAGATTGAAAAGAACAAGACATGAGAATTGGTCTCTAGACCTAAAGACAAAAATGTGATTGGAACTAAATGGGTATTCAGGAACAAGATAAATGAACAAGGAGAAGTAATTAGAAACAAAGCAAGATTGATATGTAAGGGATACTCACAGCAAGAAGGAATTGATTATGAAGAGACTTTTGCCTCTGTGGGAAGACTTGAAGCAGTAAGAATATTTTTGGCTTATGCAGCATTTAAGAAATACAAAGTGTATCAAATGGATGTGAAGTCAGCATTTTTGAATGGTGAATTAGAGGAAGAAGTCTACATTGAGCAGCCTGAAGGTTTTCCTTTGACTCAAGAAGGAGACATGGTATGTAAACTAAAAAAAGCATTGTATGGACTAAAGCAAGCACCTAGAACATGGTATGCTAGATTGGATAAGTATTTGTTAAAATTGGGATTTACAAAAAGAACAAGTGATAGTAACTTATACACAAAAGAAATTGAGAATGGATTGTTAGTTATAGTTTTTTTTTTTTATGACATTATTTTTGAAGGAGAAGATGAAGCTAGTGACAAATTTGCTGATGAAATGAAGACAAAATTTGAAATGAGTATGATTGGAGAAATGAAATACTTTTTGGGATTACAGATAACACAAAACAAAGATGGTATCTTTGTAAGTCAAACAAAGTACTTGAATGATTTGTTGAAAAGATTTGGTATGAAGAATTGTAAACCAGTTGGAACACCTATGGTTACAGGACATAAACTATCTAGTAAAGATGAAACACCAGCAGTTGAGAAGAAGAAATACAGATCCATGATTGGTGGATTGCATTACTTGACACACACTAGACCAGATATACAACATTCAGTTGGAATGGTAGCAAGATTTCAAGTTGAACCTAGAGAGTCATATTATGTAGCAGTAAAGAGGATATTGAGATATCTTAGAGGCACAATGGACTATGGATTGTGGTATGAAAATTCTGATATTTTACCCTATGTGCATATACTGATGCTGATTGGGGAGGCAGCGTTGATGATAAGAAAAGAACCAGTGGTGGAGCCTTTTTTCTTGGAGGAAGATTAGTTTCTTGGTTGAGCAAAAAGCATAATTGTATCTCACAGAGTACAGCAGAAGCAGACTATGTAGCAGCCGCAAACAATTGTAACCAGATAATTTGGATGAAGCAAATGTTGAAGGATATTGGAATTCAGTTTGATGAGCCTGTTGTTATACATTGTGATAACACCAGTACAGTTAGTATGTATAAGAATCCTGTATTACATTCTAAGACAAAGCATATAGAGATCAAGTATCATGTTGTAAGAGAGAAAGTTGCAGATAAAGAAGTCAGATTGGAGTACATTAGCACAAAGGAACAGATATCAAACATATTTACTAAGCCCTTGCCGAAGGATACATTTGAGTATCTAAGAGGTATGCTTGAGGTTATGCCCCAACCTATTTTTGAATAATGATGCAGTTGGTTGCATCCGTCCAGTGGAATATGGCCCTATCTATTTTCTGGATTGGATGTTGGTACTTCCTCTATGGGGGAGTATGTGTATTTGAGCTGAGTCATTGAGGACTCTCTTGTGAATGTATTTTCTGAACAGTGTCTTTTGACATTGAGCTATTGTTTGACATAGTGATGGAATTTCTGTCATTGATATCAATGGGGGAGAGAATCATGAAAAACATTGAGGAACTACATTTGTTGGAGAGATTGAATAGGAAAATGAAGCAAGATTTGATTGATGAAGAGCAGCAGAGCAGTTGAGCAGCAGTGATTGGATTTTTGGAACATTGGATGTTTTTCATCTATGTTGCCATCAATGCCAATGGGGGAGATTGTTAGGAATGAATGCTGAAGCCTTTGGCAATCATTCTGTAGCAGTCGTTGTTGCATTCATGACTATGATTGTCATTGATGTCAATACAGTGATATTTTGGAGTTTAGCAGAGAAGCAGGCACAGTTTTGTTTTGCACACATGTTATATTGCAAATTGAGTTATGCGCAGTTGATGGTATGTTCTTTGGTGTGTTATTAGCCTATGGTTAAGAGCGCAAAAAGAAATTCATTTATTTATGAAAGTTATAAGCATTTTGGTGGAAGCAGTATTCTGGCAGTGTTCCTGAGTAGCAGTTTTTGGTAATCGGAGGATATCTCCTAACCGGGATGGAATCTGATTCTGCGCAGTTAAAGGGAAGTTTGAGACTCATTGGTGGTGACGTGGTTCACAGCGCAAACTTTGAGGTCACACAATTGGAAAGTTATTGTATCTGGAAGTCGACAGTCTTATGTAATTTTGATGTAGCGTGTTGAAATTATTATTTTGTATTTGGATGCCGACTCATTTGTAATTATTTGAGTGTGGTATAAAGGAAGGAATGTTTTCCTTGTTGTAAGATGGGATTGTAATAGTTGTGATATGAAATTGTGAAAGTTGTGATGCGAATATATGCATGAAGTGAAGAATAGAGCTAATTCAGTGGTGAAGGAAGACTTGCGAAGTACAGAGATCTGGATTTGTGATCTTGTGTAGCAGAGAGTGCGGTTTTGGCATAGTGTGAAGGAGGTAACATATTTCATATTATTCTGTTGAATAATCCTAAGATCTGTTGGACAATGAGTTCAGAGTTCTTGCCTTGAAGCTGTTTGGGCAATGGGTCCTTTTGTCTTCCTTAACTCCTAACAGGGTTAGAATCTTTTAACAGGGATTCAAAATCTCCTAATAGGGATTCATATGTACTGAATGTATTTCATAAGACTCTTAACAGGGTCCATCCTCTAACAAGGAACTTTCATATTAGTGCATCATTCCCACCGGGGTTTACTCTTTGATCAAGAGGTTCCTTAGTTAACATATCTTGTGTTATTGTGTCATTGTGTATGATTATCTTTTTATGGTTGGTTACTGCATTGATTATATGGTTTAAAGCTGTTGAAGTTGATAAATGGTTTAATTATCAGATAACTGATTCACCCCCCCCCCCCCCCCCCCCCTCTCAGTTATCTTGGGGATCTTTGCTTTCTAACATACATGACAAGAGATTTCCTCCCGCCACCTTGACCTCGAACCCTTTGTGTGCCTCCGTACACAATCCCCTTCGTTTCACGAGTGACGAGTTGACAAAGTTGAGTGTGGCCCCTTTGTCGAGCATGACCATGATTGGCTGCCCCTGGAGTGTACCCCGCACCCGGAATATAGTGCATCTCGGAGTACAAGAAAGTGCTGCAATGACACCTCGTTGTACCAGCGTAGCAATTTTTTCTGCATGGTTTATGTTAAGCTCCTTGGAAGCTTGCTAGACATCTCTTTCGGACTCGAGTTCCTCATGCTCCTCGCCATCAAACATCACTTCAATGTAATGGATTTTTCCTTCGCCCAAACATCAGTTCCTTGGTTTCAACAACTCCTTACAATTATAAAAAAGCTTCCTTCTCCTGAGCTCGTGTCGGGTAACTTCATCCAAGGATGGCTTCTTTGGAGGGGGCTTGTTGTCTTTCTCCTTCAGAGAGGAGTGGCTTGGAGTGTGAATAACTCTTGGAAGAAGAAGAGGATGTTGCCATGTCACGTGCCTTCTTGATTGCCATCATGAGTAAGTTGAGGTTAAAACCCTTGACCCAACCTTTTAGGGTCTCAATTAATCCATCCATAAACAACACAACTAGTCTCCTCTCCGAAATGTTTGTAACCAACATTGATAGTCTCTGAATTTTGTGATGTAGTTGTCCACCGATCCAGTCTGCTTTAGTTATGCTAACTCCTTGAAGTTGAGCTCTAGATCCTTTCCGTCAAAGCGGTCTATAAGTCTCTCCGTGAAGTCAACATATGAAGTGACTCAATCATGACCAAGGTGACCATCCCATGGTGCCACCATTCATGAGAAACTCCTTCCAAGTGAAGTGCTACAAACTTAATTGCCTGTTCTTTAGGCATTGGGTTGAGTTGGAAGAGGTATCTGCCTTCTGTACCTATGCTCGTGTTGATGTATGTCCTGACCCATCAAAGGATGATAAGTTTATCTTGCCAGTGTTTCGTTAGATGTCATCATTGTAATGGCCATGTCTCCTAGAATATCTCATCCGCAAATCCACATAATCCTTGAAGGGTAGTTATGCTCCAAATCTAGCATCGAACCAGTCTTGCAAAAACTGATTTGCATTTCTCGGAATGTAGGTTCTTGTTCTCCACATTGTTCAACCCTTTGGGGAAATTTTGACATCATTGGCCGTGTGTGGGAGCGCTCTGTGTGAGGCCTCTCATTGAAAAAATTATCACCATACCCATTGTTACCTCCATTTGTCCTTCCTTCCACCAAAGGTCGAAGGGTTTGGCCAATTTGTTGTTTTCCCTTCGCCAAGGTCTCACCAAGTTGTTGTCGATTCACTAATGTCTCGTTGAGTTGTTGCTGCCCTCTTGTTAGCTCTTGTAGCAATGTCATCATTTCAATGCTCTATTCTCCCATCCTGTCTAGTGATTAATATCTTGTCCACATCCAACGTCACCCAACAGGCTAGCAAGATCACCAGCTATGATACCACTGTAATGTGTCGGCCCACGATCTTAGACATACGACAGTTACAAGTTTCACCTCCCTTTCAAAGGCAATGCCAACACCTTTGCAACGCATGACTCAAACCTTCCATATGACTTGTATGGACTTCGTACGACAATCACCCAATCTTGGTACAATAGAGCACTACTTCATATGGAAATCACTTAACTCGTACGACAGAATACTCCTTCGGTCGTACGGGGGACTTGACGTGGTATGCAGCTTGGTACTCCCGTAAAGAGTCCCAACGGACGTTGTACGATAGGGTGGCGAGGTGGTATGTAGTGACCGTACGATGACATACGGACTAAATCAATGTCGTATGATGCCTCTCCCATCAGTCGCCAATAGATTCCAATGACATTTCAAACCGAAATGATAATACAGTTTGGCATAGATAGACACACCACAAAACTATCTGATGAAAAACACAGATATGAAGATTCACACAAGTAAAAGATATTCAGATTAATAATGATAGCACTTTAGATTACAATAATCTCCGACTGAGAGCAAGTAGAATAGGGTGAAGAGTTACTCCCACCGAAACTGCAGATGCCAAGTTCGGAGGATCTTTCACCTCCGAAATAGCAGACACTGAACTCCAGCAGGAATTCACACTTAAAAGAAAATACCAAATTTGCATACCTACAACAACCTACAACCCAACCTTATATATGGCTTCGGGGAAACTTCCCGAAAGATTACAAAAAGAGCCAACACGGCCAACACACTAGACTAATAAAAATAAAAAGGGCCTAAGAGATAATAAAATTAATGTCGAGGCCAAACATACAAAAATTATTAAATTAACTATTTTAATAATATCAGAGACATCACAAATATAGAGGGTTGTGAGGCATAACAAATGTCATTTGGGTCAATATTTGTTATATACCACTTAAATAGCCTTAAAATACCTTTAATATGCTTAAATAAGCTATAAACATGTAAAATATTGTAATGTCTTCAAATTGAGGTAAGAAATGGGCAACATTGAAATCATTTATGAAGGAACATGGAAACTTTCTATTTTGAGAAAGTTATTTAAGGAGATAAAGTCACTTTATTTGTAAGAGTGAAAATATTACTTTTTAATTAAAAAGTAAAATATTATAAAAAGTGACTTTAAAATAAATAAAGTAGGAAAATAAAATAAAATAAGAATTTAATATATTCCCCTTATATGGGGTGAACAACTTGAGGAAGGAATAAATTAATGAAAAAAGGGGAAAATTGCAGAAAGACCTAGAAACTTTCAAAAGGTCGTTATAAGGATCATTAACGTCAATTTAGAGGCATCATTTGAGTATTTTTCTATTGTTGGAAAATTTCCATTTTTTGCTGTAACTAGTAGGTTCAACTGGTTGTAAGGATGGAAACCCTTGGAAATTAGTAGATTGGACAAAATCCCAACTCTAGTTTGAGAGGTGGATCCATCTAGTGTTCAATATTGTGAATAAATTGCAAGTTGTTGATGTTTGGAAGCCATAAGGAAGATTTGTATTGCAAGTTTTTACATCATTCTTTGGTGGCTAAGGTTTGGAGCCACTTGGAAGAGATTTGCAAACAAATTCCAAGCTGGGTGTTTGAGATTTTGTGAAATATTGAAGATTCAGCCAAGAGGGTTTCATGATAGCATTGTGGCAATCATTTTGATAGATTGGATGAGGCTTTTGTTTCTGTTTTAAGCTTGCTTATCTATCTGCGAGGGTTTTAAACCCTTATTTTGTGACATTTTGATAATTTTGTGATCAAAACATTTTATAATAATTTTTTGCATAGAGGCGACTGGTTTGGGGAATTTTTGGAAGCATTTGGTGAAGGCCTAAGGTTATATCAGCTGCCAAATAATTTTTTTAAGTTAGTTCTTCTTATGGGTGATTGGTATTTGTGAAGATTGAAGAGGAAATCATCATTTCAGTCCAAGCGCACATAGGGTTCGAAGGCATCATTGATATTGCAGATTTATATGAGAGATTTCCAGTTTCTTTCCAAGTGTTCATTGCTTATTTGGAATTTTCACCTACTGTCATACCTCTTCCAGCTGAAGACCACCTTCTTCCTTGACAAATTGATCATATGGCATCCTATTGTGTTTCTACATCATTCGTATGATTCAAGTAATGTTTGTATTTCATTAGGAATCAATATTGATTACATTATTGAAGGAAATATCTTGCTGTTGTAATTATATCACTTATATGAGATCTGATATCATTGTACCTTCATTGACATTGAGGAGAAATAGGAAGTTTATTGTGTTCCTTCATTGCTTTGTGTTCTATATTATTTGCTGTCGTTATATTTACTTTTTTCTGCAAATATCAACTGAATGAGTTTTACGACATTCAACACCAGAGAATAAGTCAGAAAAAAATCAGAATTTCAACACTTTGCATGCCAAGTGCTTGAGAAAATGTCAAACCAATCCTACTGAGTTTTGGGACAAAATGTGAAGGGGTTTTATAGTGTGAGGGTATAAAACAGTTTACTTCAGCTACAGGTTACAACAATGGCTAGAATGAAGGATGGAAGATTGTTACCTACTTTCTTTCTTGCCTCACCAATGATGGAAAATATGCTTAGCTTAGGAAAGGCAATAAGAATTCTTAGTCAGCAACAATGGAAGATTGCTCGGTATGAAGACTCCCTAGCCAGACAATCTAGGTATCATTGTGACTCATTCACAACTGTAAGTGAAGTATCCAAAAACCTATATGATGAGTTTGATAAGTGCACTGATTTGGAGTGTGGTAAATCAGCAATCATTGATCAGCCACATGATGATATGAATTCTACTAATGATCCATTTCTTGAGCATAACATTACCTCACTATCTCTACATCGTAGTGGCAAGGAATGTGATGAGCAAAAAGACTTGGGTATATTGGAAGGATGGGCAAAAAAAACCATTATTACAGATTTGGAGGAAGACTTAACCCATCAAGGAGGATTCAAGGAACCTGCTGCAGCCCTATTTTGAAAATAGAAATTAGATGTTGAAGATGTCATGAAGAGATGTGATTTGAAGAATCGATCTAACCTTGAGGCATGTGAATCATAGTGGGAGACACATATTGGATCAACACTTGATGTAGAACATGCATCAAGAAAGCAAGAGGTACTTGAGGATGTTGAGTGCAGTACACAAAGGTATAGGACAAGTCTTGATTTTTTGATTTGTAATAGTTTTGTAATGTCCCTGTTTTTTAGGCTCTTGGGATTAGCCTATCATGTGACCCTCGTAGGCTAATGAGGATGGATAGAGGGTCTCGTTCAGTGGGCATCTACTTCAGGATTCAGTATGCTTTGGTTTGGCTTTCGTTTGGGGTCATTCGGACTTCATTGCTATAGTTTTGCCACGTTTACTATTTATAGTAAGACTGATATTGTTTGAGAAGGACCCTTTCTATTTTTGGAAAGTGCATTTGGTCACATGGGGAAATAATAGGTGTGACTCTTGTTTCAGACGACATATTAAAAGGATAAGCATTTTTAGAGTTATTATTATTTTGGTGGCCAAATTATTATTAAATCATTAAATGACTTATTATAAAGTTATAATTTAACTTTATAATTTCACTTAAGTTGAGGGTTGAGTCATCATGGGAAGGGGCCATTTATTTAATTAATTCATAGAAGCCTAAGCCAAGGTATTAATTTAAAATATTGGAGTAAATGAATTATTAAAAGGAAAAGTATATCTTTTTATACCACATTAGTAAGAATTGTGTTTGAGCTCTCACAAGAAAGAATAAAAAGGGACTTGAGAGGTCATTCTAAGTTATCCATTGTTCATTTGATAAAATTGATGAAGTTGTTGATTGTGAGAAGCTGGCTAGGGTTTGAGGATTGATTCCTCTCTCTGAGCAATTTGAATCATCACTGATTGATGATGAATTTTGCAAACTGAATTCTAGAAATTTATACTGAATTTGTGAATGTAAATATTGGTGCTGAGGTATACCAAATTGGAGGAAGAATTATCAATTTATATTTGATATAGAGGGTTTCTAGGCTGGATCAAATTCAATGCTAGTGTTTTAGAGCTGGAGCGAAATTGATAGTTGTATTTGCAGATTTGAGTTAGACATGAATGTGAGACAATACCGTACAGATTGAGGCTGCTACTGAAAGAGTTTATTCAATGTCGTACTGCATTGAATTGTGAACTGCGAATTACTATAAGTGTTGCGCCATTCCTTGGTGGCTATGTTACCAGTCTAAGAGGGCTGTGACATTCTTTAGAAGCCGTGTGACTATTGGAGGAGGCTGCGTTAATAATCTGGGAGGCTGCATTCTTCATTTGCAGCTGTGCTTTAATTCCCTTGGGTTGCAATTCTTTTCCAGCAGTCACATGTAATTAAAGGTGCCTAGATTTAATTGTGAATTCTTGTAATAGGGAATTAATCTGATAGTTATTGTAATTCTGATATTTTGTAAGCACTGAGTGGTGAATTAATGGCTGTAGTTATTTATCAAGTAGTTCAAAAATCTGAGAAGTATCATTGAAATTCATATTTGATGTTCATTAATTTCTATATATTCTGAAAGAAATTTATAAGTGCAATTTAATTTGAGGAAAGAGCTAGATTGTAAATGAGAGCCAGCTGGGCTCTTTACAAGTTCCTTATACCTTTGTAGAATCATAAGTTGGCAGCTTGTAGAGATGAAGATGATAATGTTTCCCAATGTCGGCATTCAAGTTTTGTGTGTTAAACATGAGGAATGTGTTGTGGATTCAAGCCCCAAAGGATCCAAGTTTGTACATCTTACCATGGAGGATGTTAAGAAGACAAATGATACGTGTGAAAGAAGGCGAAGTTGCTGCTGCCCAAGCAAAACAACATCTACAAGGAATCAAGGAACGCTACAATCATATAGATCAAGCAAGACAATGAAGAGAAGTTCATCTTCGTTCACTATTTCTTCCAAAGGAAGAATACATGGAGATGGAGCATACAAGGGACGGGCCACTTGAGATGAGGAAGCTAGAAGAAGATGTAGTTATGAGTGAACAAATAAAGAGATATGATTCAGAAAATTCTGTTGGGGTATCCAATTTGCATCATAAGGTTCATGAGTTTCCTCTTTTAGAGAACCCATTGAAGGCTCAAATCATAGATGAAGATGGGATAGTTGAGCAGACACTTGGTGGGCAGCCACTAGTGTTATACCTACACATGTAGAGAGAGACATAAGTGATTTGGATTCAGTTGGGCCTTTGGTCATTCATGGAGAGAGAGAGGAGTTATCTCTTCTAGAGGGGCACATGGTAGATCTTACATCTTTTGGACCATCCTATGAAGGAGTGTACCATTGATGGCGGCATTGCTGATTCAACTTTGTTTAAGCATGTGGACACTCTTAGAGAGGCCATTAATACACTTCTCTTGTTCAATTTTCAGGGTATGAGGTATGCACAATCAATGTTCGTCATGCTGAGTGGCATTTACTTGGAGTGGACAAGTTTCAGCTGAGCTATGGTACATGGCATGGTGAATTGCATAGACAGAGAAGCATTTCAACCCTAAATCATTGGGTTGTAGTCCAAAAATTGGTCTTAGACAACTATTTAGTACTACTAACCACAGAAATTTCAGTTTGTCTTTTGGGGACAAAAGCTGATTGGATGAGTTGGAGAGGTTTGTATCATCTTTTTCTTATTGGAGGTTGGCATATTGATGAGCTCTAATCATCTTTTGACTTTGGAGGTACTTGTTTCATCTAGAGTGAGGTTCTCAGTTGGGTAGAAGCTGTTTTGATTTATAATAGTAACATATGGTGTATTGTCATAATTGATTATGCACTTAGGATGATCATTCTTCACATCAATGGGAGTTCGTTTAGATTTAGATGTACATTTGGTGTTGGTGGCAAGGTAAGAGACATATCCCTCCACTTTTCGTTGGTGTGAAAGTGTGATGATTAGGATCCTGACATTGTTATGTTTGGTGCATTACTTCAGCGACATCATGATGAGTTTCTTCACAACTCTTGGAATAGTGATGTTCATATTAGAGTAGAGGAGCATAAGCTTGATAGAGATTTGCATAACTTTGGAAAATTAGCCAACTAAATGTAGAAGATTGTATAATTTTCAGAGAGAAGGTCGCATAATCTATCCTTTCGCAAACCTTATGCAGCATAGCATAACACATGAGAAGACATTCCAAGGTCCTAGATTAATTTGGGATCTAGGTATTGGTTCAACATTTGAACTTAATACAAATTCGATACATGCAGTTGCATGAGGACAAGCAATATTGGGGTGGGAGGACTCAAATGTCCCCAAATTTGGAGTTAAGAACATTGAGCCAATCGGAGGTAAGAAATGTGGAATATTGAAGCCATTTGTCAACGAACAAGGAAACTTTCTATTTTTAGAAAGTTATTTAAGAAAAGAAAGTCACTTTATTTATAGAAGTGAAAATATTACTTTTTAATTATAAAGTAAAATATAATATAAAGTGACCTTATAAGAAATAAAATGGGGAAAGAAACTAAAATACAAATAAAATATATTTCCCTCATATGGAGTGAAAAACTTAAGGAATTGACCGCCCATCAACAACATCATCTGTATCAACCCAAGAATGTTTGGAATCTGATGACAGATATCCTCCTCCTTTGGCACTGCTCTTGTAGCCTGAAAGCTTATATGTTTTTGATGAATAGTTTGTGATTCCGGCCTTGTGCCATGTGAACTATCGCGGGGTGATCTTGTATCCCCCGGTCCCTTTTTGTGAATATGTAACGTTTATATTTATTCAATAGAAATAGGACTATTCATAAAAAAAAATTTAAGGAATAAATTAATAAAAAAGGAAAGACTTGGAGAGAGACCTAGAGACTTCCAAAAGGTCTTTATAAGGAATATCGATTGTTGTAAATATAGATATTTGTTGTCATTGATGTCACACTCGTTGGAAGGATGAACTATTGATGACTAGTTGGAAGAATGAATCAATGGTGACAAATTTATTGGTACTTTGTTTCTTGGTCTAGTTATGTTGTCGTTGATGGTTTGGATGTATTCAAACTAATTAGTTTGGTATGGATAACAAGAATCATGGTGGAAGTTCCATTTGTGGATATGATTCAAAATCTGTCATATGTGTTATACACTTGTATTTCCCTTGGTACGAAAGATGTTCATCTAATGATATAGAATTCCAATTGTGTTCGAGATACCATATAGTAGTGATGGAGAGTTCCTTTTTATATTTAGTCCTGTGATGATGTCACTGAGTTCCTTGTTTAGTTTTATGCTTATGTGGTATAGTTTCGTGCTTTCGGTCTGTATGTGTTGGCATATTTGAGTTGTCATTGGATAAGTTTAAGGCAAACACCACTCATACCGGTAAACTGGTAGACCACTCATACTCCTTAATAGGTACCGGTAGACCTGATAGAGTATATGCACCGGTAGACCAGATAGAGTGTCTACAACTGGTCTTATAAAACATACAAGGGATGTATGAACAACTGGGTACAAGATCTATACTGGTCGATTGCATGATAATCCGCACCACATTATGCGGAGCTGTTTCAGTTAAAACCATATTATATGGAGCGTTCACAATTAGAACTGGAGTTAGTGTTATTTCTACGTGGATGTTTCAAGGTAAACTCAAGATCATTTTGAAAAGCTTTTTGCTGCATGATTTATGGGTGAGTTTACAGCTTGGTGGTACTATGAGTTGAGCTTTTATTAAGATTAATTTCATATAAATATAGGTTGTAGGATACAAAAGAAGTGTTGTTGAATATACAAAGCAGGAGAGAGATATCTCCTAAGAGAAGCTACAGTCACAAGAGCTGGAAGGAAGAGAGGTTTGACAGTCAAGAAGAGCAGAAAGGTTAACAGGTATGATCTAATCAGATAGAAAGTGTCAATTCAAATCATTGCTTTTACATTGTTAAAGCATATTCAAATCCCTCTACCAGGGTGAACCCTAATAGGTTCGTTGTATAAATCTCTTAATCGGGTAGCATTTTAATTGGTGTTGAAAGTCCTTTTGGAAGGCAACTCCTAACAGGGTCAAGATCTTAATAGGTCTTCTATCAAATCCCTTTTTTCGGGTAGCACTCTTACTGTTGGAAATATTCAAGACTATCTAGGTTACTGAGAGGGGAGGGGTGAATCAGTAACTTCAAAACTTTTAACAGATTCAGATCTTAATAATATTAGATTGATAATCTGACTGCATGCATGAGTAATAGAAAGAATAAAACATTCATAACACTTTGAACACAGAGATTTGGTGACCCAGAAACTTTCCAAGTAGAAAGTAAAACTGGGGTGGGGATGATACCCACAAAACTTCAATACTGCAGTATAAAGTTTGCCGGTTAAGGCCTACAATGATCACTTCTGATGATCTGCCCTGTTAGGAGCAATAAGTACTGCTAGGTCCACCTTGTTAGAGGATTTACAAACATACAATGAAGTATGCACTCGGTTAGGAGATTTTACAAAGACTGTTAGGTCTACCTGGTTAAAGGATTTCAAGTTGATTCACCTGTTAGGATGAAACAGTAGATCTCTTACTTGCAACTGTACTTGCTGATTGAGATTTTCTGATGTACTGATCACCTTCTGTGATGGATAGATCTTTGCTGCTTCTTATACTGTTGTAGCCCTTTGTAATTCGCTTATCTCTGCCTTTCTCTCTTTTTCATACTTCACTATTTTATTTTCTTTTGGATATGATATAAAACATTGTTTATATATCAATCTAAAACAATTACAACAAAATTACAAAGTCGGCTCTTAAACAAGCTAACACAAATATTACTGGGTCGGCCCAAGTATAGTGACTCGGTTACTGCAAACTAACTTAGTGACTTTCTGATACTCGGCACCCACTACGTTACTCGGCATCGTCATGCACTCGGTAGAAGTGGAGGCACGGTCCATACTAACCACTCGGTTGTAGTTTCGAACATGGTATATACTGGAGACTCGGTAGATATAGTGTCACTCGGTAAACATTGTCTTGCTCAGTAAGCACTGTCCTGCTCGGTAAGCACTGTTTTGCTCGGTAAGCACGCAGAGTCTGAATAAGTGTTGTCACTGATGACAATCATACTTAATGCCAACAATCTCCCCCTTTGGCATTAGTGACAAAACACTTATTGCCCAAAACTTATATACACAATCATGCTGACACTGGTTTTGTATATACATTTCATGTTTCCCTTATACAGTATATATACAAATATCTTATTTCACCTCATACTCATATTTTCTATTTATACTTTCTCCCCTTTTCATATCTCATACTTTCTCCCCCTTTTTGACAATAATGCCAAAGATGTATATACAAATATTTTACACGGAGATACCAAAACGTGAGAGAAAATCAGAATGCACCTTTCCAATTAGTGCTAGAGTTCTATCCCAATTCTCTTGCAGAATCTTGCATGTATGGAGTGCAACTGGGATTTCTGCAGAGAGTTCAATCATGTGATGTGCAATTGAAAACTGATTGTCATGGATCAATGTTTTCGAGTATGCAATATGCTTCTGCATTGTATCCATGATGGGAAGGATCATGTTTTGAATATCTATTAATGTTGATCTGATCCTTGCATCTACTTTCAATAACTCTGACTGCTTATCAGATAGGAATCTGACTGTCATCTAATGTGCAGAACTTGAACTAGGTTCAAGTTGCAACTTTTGTGCACTGATCTTCAGATCCTCATCAATCTTATTTATTTTGTCTTTAATCTCCTTTGAGAACTCGGCAACATTACAGATTTTGACAAAAAGAGATGTTACCTTGGAATAGGAGGACTCAATGCTAGTCAAAACTGAAGATAACCCTGCCTGATTGATAGCTATTTGTTGAGCAATGTGCTCAAGCACTTCATTTTCAAACTTCTTCTCAGCCTTTTCAAGCAACTTGTCTGTTCCAGAGGAATCATCATTAAACCTATTAATTGCTTCTGCCAACTGCAACAAAATGTGTTGAGAGGAATCAACTTTAACACCTATAGCTTCTGTCAAAATGTTCTTGGCATCCTCAATGATCTTATATTCCTTATCTCTTTCTTCTTTTAGTTTCTTCTGCTTTGCTTTCTTCTGGAGGAGTTCACCAACTGTTTGCATTTGATCTGCAGTGAGGTTTGCAAAATCTAGCTGAGGAATTTGTATCTCCTCATCTAGATCTATACCTTCTACTACACTCTTACTCAGAAATTTTGTACTCGGTTGAGTCTTTATACTTAATGCCTTTGTAGTAGAAAATATTGTAGACACAGTAGGACTAGTAGTGAAAACTGATAAACTTCCGACTGATGGGATGCTAATTGGAATACTTGATAAATCAAAAACTGAAGTATTTACAACTGTAGAATCTGAAGTACTTACTGCTGAAAAACTCAAATTTGAAGAAGGTACAGAAGACTGCAACTCGGTGGAAGGAGGCCGAAGCTCGGTAGATGAAGTGGTAGCCACTTCTGTCGTTGATACACTGAGCTGTGCTAGTGATGATTGGACATTTGATGTATCTGAGGGAGTTGTTACAATCACACTTGAAGTTTTCTCTGAGCTAGATGTAGCAATTTTTACTGGAGAGTGGGGAAGTGAGGCAATTACCTCTGCAGCTATCCGAACTGGATCATCTTCCTCGACATTCTTCTCAGCTTCCTCGGTAGCTTCTGTCCCTGCTTCCTCTGTCACAACATTATCAATCTGAACTATTTCTTCTTCTTCTTCTTCATCACTGTCATCTTCAATATCTTTGATTATCACAGTTTCAGTACTCGGTTTGTGAAGATGATAGATGTTTTTCCAAGTAGAATTTGCACTCTTCACAACCGACTCTATATCTTTGATCAAAACTAAACAACTGTTGAATTTTAGTGTCATCTTGCGCTCATTTTCTATCAATGCCTTATTTATTTCATCATCTTTCAAACTTGGCATTAACTGTCTTAAGGTTTGAGCATATATGTCCTTGACAGTTTCTCTTGCATTGGACCATCTCATCTTTACTTTATCCAATAGAACACTTGGAATTTGAGAAGCCATATCATCAGGTGAGTACTTCCATTTTCCCATTTTCTCAATGACAGCATCTTCTATTTCCTGCTGCTCTGCCTTTGATTTAATTTCATATTTGAGAGATTTGAAATTTGCAATTCCAGATCCTTCTCTCAAATCCTTAATCTTTTGTTCAAATGAGGGAGGAGGCCTTTTGAGTACTATATCATCATTGATTTTACCTGCCTTGCCCCTTGATCTTTTCCTTGTGAATACTGCAGTGGGTTCCTTGGTGATAGTTACCTTTCCTTTCTTCTTTACAGGCACTTGTTCTTCTTTATTCTCATCATTTTCTTCTT
Source organism: Chamaecyparis obtusa (assembly GCA_027943335.1). NCBI lineage: Eukaryota > Viridiplantae > Streptophyta > Pinopsida > Cupressales > Cupressaceae > Chamaecyparis > Chamaecyparis obtusa. Next base: position 553,689 of record BSBK01008325.1, on the reverse strand, counting down.
CTTCTACAATATCTTCTCCTATGCCCTCGGTTAACATTAGAGGTGTGCTAGATTGCATCTTGGCCATTCTTTTTTTTTGCCTTTGTTAACCGCCTGTGGAAGTTTTATGCTTAGCTCAATTCTTATCTTAGCTTCATCATATGTTCCAAAGTATGGAGCCTTTGGATCAACAGGTTGATTTACTATGGCTTCGATTATATCCTTTGTTTCGTCAATGTTTACCTCATAAGGAAGAGGTTTCACCCATACAATCCTGGGCCTTACTACCTGAATGTATACTCTATCACAATCAACCATGAAACAAATATCATCTTTATAATCTTCCACCAATTTTAGTGGAATTCGGAATCTGTTATTCATCTTCTCCTTAAAAGATTCAAAATAGTTATCCATTATGCTTGTAAAATTCTCACCCATTTCGGCAATATACTCATTTATCTGATAAAGAATAGGTACATCCTTTCTCCATTTTATTGTGCCTTTTGATGGGAAAAACTTTTGAGCATAGAAAAATAAACAAACCAACTGTGAGTCAAACTTACATGGATTGTTCTTTGAGGTTTGGATGCTCTCCATGTTCTTGTTGAACTGTTTCAACAAAAGATCTGCTAGGTCAAATGACAGATTGTTCTTCACAATTTTATAGGCTAGGTCAATTGCTTCACACGGAACACTATTCTGCCGACTTGAACTGTATATCTTGTGTGCTATTACATATGTGCCAAATTTTAGTTCTACATCGGTAATACTGTTAATTTTCATACCTCTACCGTCCCATTCGGCTAGGGTTTTCTTTTCCAGCTCTATCCGACCTAGGGTTTTTGTAGATTTATCCTTGGCAAGCATGGGAAGACCAGTGATTTGGTGAATCATCTTCTTTGTTATTTCCACTGGTTGCTCAAGCCAAATTTTACCTTCATGTACTCGGCTCAGAATATATCTTATCCATTTTATCTGGAAACCTCGAGGCAAGTGGGTGATATGTGTTAAACCCTTTTCTTCCAAATGTTTATGTCCCGGTTTGAGAACACCATCAACACACAGTTCATCACGAACAACATCTATCTCTAGGGTTCCAAGTTCTTGAATTGTACCTTTAAAATGACTGCGAATGTCATTTACAAGAAGTACCTTTGGAGGAATTTGAGACTGAGCTCCACTCGGATCTAGGGTTTCTGCAACCGCGGGCACGAGTTTGAAATGCGGCGCTTTCCATTCTCCATGAACTAACATTTCCGAACCTTTCTTTACTTTGGTGCTGGATGAAGCCATGGTAGCACGGTAGAAAAATTTCTGCTTTAAAATTTTGCTTCGAATCGCTTGATCGCACTAGAAATTTCTCTGCCCAAAATGCTGATATTCGCGGTGAAGAATGAACTTGATTTCATGCTTTTTGTTAAAACTGTCATTAATGCTCCATAGGAATTAGGGTATTGAATTCGACAGACTGTCATCCACTATGCATTAAATGCTCGGTGAAGATTCCGCAACTCGGAGAACATACGAATTCATACTTCTCCGACCTTACTCGGTAACCAAATGAAGTTAGGTTACTCCCGACCTTGCTCGGTGGTAACTGATACCGACCTTCTTGTGATCCTGCTGTATCTTGCATACTGATTTGGATCTGTCTTCCTTTTAGTTCAAGAACTGTTTTGGAATATGTCTATGAAGATACAGTTCCAGTGCCTTCTTGGAGACTAGTTAGAGTTAATAGAGCCACTCCCTTCATGAGTGACTACATTACTTGGACTGGTTTGCTTGGTAGGTTTAGGAATCCACTGCTGTCTCATCTGCTTCCTAATGCTATTTGCTTTTGCTTTCTTTTCATCTTCAACTTTGCCTAAATTCATGCAGTTTTTAGCTATGTGACCAAGCTTAGTGCAATTATAACATCTTATGGTAGAATCCCTTTTTCTCAAGTGGTGCCTTACACAATTCATGCCAATGTGTCCATATTCTCCACAGTAATGACATCTACACCAAGTGTTGTAATCCCAACCAAACATTGCTTTAATAATTTGTTCCACTGGATTGGGTGTTTTAGTTCTGCATTCTGATGCCTTATGACCTTGTTTGCTACATTTGTGACATTTGCCTTCAAATCTTGGTTTCTCCTTGCATTCATTTGCTTTATGACCAAGCTGATTGCAATTGTAGCATTTTCCATTGAATTTTGCTTTTCCATTGCTCCAACATTTGTTTGAAGTATGACCAATCTTTCCACAGTGATTACAGGTAGGTTTCTGATTCTTTTGAGTACCTTGTTTGGAGGATTCACCTTCCTCTTTGTATCCAAGTCCTGCTTTTCCTTTTTGCCTATGAAGGTTTCGTTCATACACCTGATTCATATCTTCTTGAGATTTCAACATTCTCTCATTGATTTGCCTTTCAGCATCTAGGTCACTCATCACTCTTAAATTGATTTGCTTTTCAGATCTCAGCTCCTCTCTTATATTTTCATTTTCTGATCTCAGAGTCAAGATTTTTTCATTTGCATTGGAGATTTGATCAATAAGGTTTTCTAGCTGAAGGGTTTGATTCTGGATTTCATTGTTCTTTCCATCTATTTCATCTTTCATCTTGTTTCTTTGTTCCAAGATTTCACAGAATCTTGTTGACTGAATTTCCTGTTCTCTTTTCAATTTTCTCACTTCTTCTTGCAGAGATCCACTCTTTTCTAGAAGTTCTTTGATTGCATTGTTTGCTTCATCTGAGCTGCTTGAAGGGAAAAAGTCTTCATTCTTTTCTTCAACATACTGGTGGTCATTGATCTGATTTGCAAGTTCCTTCCTTCTTTTTAGGGAAAGGGAAAGATGCTCTCTTGCTTCTTTGAGTTGAGTTATGGCCATTTCCAGATCTAGCTTTTCATTCTCAATTACTTTGTTAAGTCTGAATATCTCCATTGTCCTGAATCTTTTCTCAAGCTGTCAAATTTTATTCTGAGAACCACGGAGCTCTGATACCAATTGTTGGAAATATTCAAGACTATCTAGGTTACTGAGAGGGGAGGGGTGAATCAGTAACTTCAAAACTTTTAACAGATTCAGATCTTAATAATATTAGATTGATAATCTGACTGCATGCATGAGTAATAGAAAGAATAAAACATTCATAACACTTTGAACACAGAGATTTGGTGACCCATAAACCTTCCAAGTAGAAAGTAAAACTGGGGTGGGGATGATACCCACAAAACTTCAATACTGCAGTATAAAGTTTGCCGGTTAAGGCTTACAATGATCACTTCTGATGATCTGCCCTGTTAGGAGCAATAAGGATTGCTAGGTCCACCTTGTTAGAGGATTTACAAACATACAATGAAGTATGCACTCGGTTAAGAGATTTTACAAAGACTGTTAAGTTTACCCGGTTAAAGGATTTCAAGCTGATTCACCTGTTAGGATGAAACAGTAGATCTCTTGCAACTGTACTTGCTGATTGAGATTCTCTGATGTACTGATCACCTTCTGTGATGAATAGATCTTTGCTGCTTCTTATACTGCTGTAGCCCTTTGTAATTCGCTTATCTCTGCCTTTCTCTCTTTTTCATACTTTACTATTTTTTTTTCTTTTGGATATGATATAAAACATTGTTTATATATCAATCTAAAACAATTACAACAAAATTACAAAGTCGGCTCTTAAACAAGCTAACACAAATATTACTGGGTCGGCCCAAGTATAGTGACTCGGTTACTGCAAACTAACTCAATGACTTTCTGATACTCGGCATCCACTACGTTACTCGGCATCGTCATGCACTCGGTAGAAGTGGAGGCACGGTCCATACTAACCACTCGGTTGTAGTTTCGAACACGGTATATATTGGAGACTCGGTAGATATAGTGTCACTCGGTAAACACTGTCTTGCTCGGTAAGCACTGTTCCGCTCAGTAAGCACTGTTCTACTCGGTAAGCATGCAGAGTCTGAATAAGTGGTCACTGATGACAATCATACTTAATGCCAACACTTACAAGTGCTTTGTAAGCTCTTCACAGGGAACCTTTATTACTGCAGTAGTGAAGTTGTGAGCTCTGTCTCACCGTGGTTCTTTCCTTCTAACTGAGGGTTTCCACGTACATATGCTGTGTTGATATGAGTTTTTGTATTTCTGTTTATGAATGATTAATTATATTTTGTTTATATTGCAAGAATATATATACAAGGTTTAAATGAGATAGAAATATTATTTACTGATTCACCCCCCCTCTCAGTAATTGGTTAGGAATAACAATTGGTATTAGAGCCATCTGGTTCTCAAAGATATAAAGCTTAACCGCTTGAGTAAAAGATCATGGAGGGTTACAGGTATCAGAAGCAGCTTGAGGAAGCCAATGACATCATTGCCTCTCTTGAGAATAGGCTAAGAAGATCCCTTGCTAAAAGAAAGGAGTTGGCCTTGCAGTTGAGTGAGAGCAATGAAATGATTGAAGAACTCTCTCGGCAAAGTGGATCAGATGAAGATGAGGAGGTAGTCTCTAAGCTTATGGAGAAGAATCAAATCCTAACCGATCAGATCTCCAACCTGAAAAGCGAGCAGGAAGATAATGCCCTAAGAATGACTGAATTAATTGAGAAAAAGAGGAAAGCTGAAGATGAAAGAAACATTGCACTGAAATCACTAGTAGCCTCTGAGAGAGCAAGAAATCTGGTAGTAGAAGTAGTAAGAGAAAGTGATCTCGTTGTTCTGCAACTTCAAGACGACATGCAGATAGTCACTCAAGAAAATGCAAACATGCAAAAGAATTGGCATGATAAAGATGATGCATGCAAGAGGCTGGCAATTGAATTGTATCAACTGAAGGAATAGATGAAAGCTCTCGAAGAAAGAAATGAAACACTCAGAAGATACAATGAAAGCTTAGTAAATCTTGATGAGCAATTGAAGGCTCAAAGAAAGCACAAAGATCCCATAGGACTTGGGTTCACCAGTCAAACCACCAAGGAAACCGGTGAGTCATCTGGAGTCAAGAAAGTCAAGAAGGAAAAGAAGAAACCGGTAGAACAAAAGGGTAAAAAGTCCTTCAATACTTCTTGCAATCACTGTGTTAAACTGGGAGATAGCACAAGTGACTGCAGAAATGCTCCGGTAAAGCCAATTAACAATTACTACAAAAACTGTTACAAGTATGGCCACAAGACCTCGGAATGTACGTCTCGTCCCAACAGTGTGTCCAATGGAAGCAAGGGAAGCTTCAAGAGCTATTGCTACGCATGCAACAAGTTTGGATACAAGGCTGATGAATGCAGATCCAAAACAATGGCATTCAAATCCCCACCGAGACCGATATTCCCTAAGAGGAATGAGAGCCGGAGCACAACTAATTCTGCTAACTATGGCATGCATAGCCATGATAACTCTTGGTGTGATTCACACAATAAAAGAAGAGTAAATCCATGGAAGGCAACTGGGATAGTCTGCTACACCTACAACAAAGTTGGACATTTGGCCAAAGATTGTAGGAACCAGCCAGTGAACAAAAGAAGAGGATCAGTCAAACTGGTGAATAAGACCTTGTCTCCCAATCAAAAGGACAAGGGAACAGAGACCGAGAAGGAAGTCAAGAAGATTTGGTTCAAGAAGGAATCAAAGAGCTCCGCTGAGGAGAAGACAGAGGGAAGATCATCATCTATTGATGGTGATATCTCTTCAAGAAACTGAGCCTAAAAGGCTTAGAGGGAATCGATGGCCCGTCTATTGTTCCTGGTAAGACTGGTGAGCGATAAACTCACTCAGTCAATATGTAAAACTAGACAGGTAAGAGATGTCATCTCAACCAGGGTTTGTTCAACAAGTAAAAGCCTAAATACCGGTTGTCGAAAAAGGAAAGAAAGATTAGGTAAGGTAATTAATGCTATAGCCGTTAACAAATAGTTACCATTTGGTAATTACCATTAGACCCTAAATCTATATAAAGGAAGAAGGATTACTCATTTCAATTTACTTTGTGAATTGTGATTTATGATTTCTTATGTTTGAGTAATATTCTCGTGCTTTGATTCATGGTCATTGATAAGTTATTTCTGTAAGACCGATCAAGCAATTTTCTTTGTAAACTAGTTAATAGCAATGGCATCATCATCTTCTGTCGTCAAGCTGGTTCAAGGGAATCAATTCGACCGACCTGTTTATGACATCATGGCAGTGCATAAGAGGGAAAATGACATGTCTGGTGCACTGTCATCTGTGCCCAATGGGGTTCTGATGACTGAAGATGTCACAGCTTTTATACATGCTAAACAAGAAGAATTGTGTGAAACTTTCATCCAAAGCAAGTATCTCTCGTTGTGCAAAGACGAAAAGCTTCAGGATAAATACACGAAGCTGGTATTCTTAGTGTTGATAAATGGAGTCTGCTATCCAACCGTGTTTCGACTGGATTGGATACAAGTGGTCCTCAGTTGTGTGCATGAACCTGGTTTCTGGCTTGCGAAAGGCACATGCTCTCATATCACCAAGGAGGATCTGCATAGGGTCACCGGGTACAGCGACAAAGGGGAAGCCCTCACCCTAAGAACCATTTCGAATGTTGTCGCAAAATTGACAATATCAAAATCTGACAATTGGCTGAAGACCGTTAATGCTGTTGAAGATGGAGTTCGGTTTGCGTCTGCAGTGATAGGTTATAAAATCGATCAATCTCAACAGTGTGCCGGGAGGAGCAATTCATGCCGCTTGCTAGATCATGCATGACAACGTGCAGTATGACCTTTGCGCCATGCTTCGAGGGCAAATTCTTGAGAATTTAAAGAAGCTCGGTATCGTGAAGAAGTTCTTGAAATATGGAACCCTACCGGTATGCTTATTCTTTTATTATTTGAATTACTTTCCGGCAATAGGCAAGGTTACATGGGAAACCGATAGACCAGTTATGATCCAGATCAGTGATATGGCCAACAAACTGGGAAACCAGTTTAGTAAAGTCATGAATGACTACTTTGAGGCCTTCCAACTGAGGATGCATGGTAGGGAAAGGATTCCCTCAACTATTGTTGATTCTTACAAAGATGAGGTGTGTTTCCTAGTCTCCACCGATCACTGCATCATTCAGGCCGTGGAACCTAGAACCAGTTATGGACCAGAACTAGGGTATGAGATATCTACAAAGATAGCCAAGGCATATGCAAATGCCTTACAAGAAAGTGATCTTGATTTGTCAACCTACCGGTTTGGGACCTTTGAAGAAATTCAGAAGAATCTGAAGAAAAAGTCATCAATTAAAGAACCGAAAAGGTATATGTAAAAAGGTCTGCCACACCGAAGAAGAAATTGACACAGAACAACCCAAAGTTCAAAGGAAGAGAGCACAACAAGCGACCAACGCTCAAGGGGAAGAATAGGAAGAAATAGAGACTGAAGACACAACTCCTCTTCTTCGAAGAAGGAAATCTGCTTAACTGGTGAAGGAAGATGCACCAAGAGGAAGGAAACCCACAATTGATGAATTTGTGACCGGGTTAAAGAATACAGGTGGTATAGCATCAGTTGGAAGGAGGTATGATCTGGCTAATGAAGAAGATAGGAGAAAAATAGAAGAAGCTATGGTATATTGTATTCATAAGTTCAATCTTACTTCTACTTAACTTCATAAAACAATACCTGATGATCTTCAAGAGATTATTGAAGAAAGATGGAAAGCTTCAAGGAAAGAAAAAAGGAGCTAAGAGTTACGGCTCTACTTGAAGTTTGGAATCATTTAACTCTGAACGAGGCAACTCATCAAGCAGAATTGCACAAGCAAAATTTCTTGATAAGAAAGAGGATAAGTCAAATGCTTGTTGGAGAAGTTGATAAGGTGCACGAAGAAGGTGTTGCTACATGGACAAAACTTCTTCAAACCCAACAACAGGAAGAAGAAGCATGCCAAAAGAACACTAGGCCACCGGTCAAAGATACTGATAAAGGAAAGGGAATTTTGGGAGCCGAGTCTCAAGTCAATGCAAAGGTATCGACTAAACCGGTCATCGTCGATATCATTGACGACAAAGGTGGCGATCTGGTCCACCAACCATACTGGTGTCTCCAGTAAAAGGTAAGGCTCGTACACTAACCGTTGATGAAATGGTAGATAAAGTCATGGATTTTGGTGAAGTAGCCAATGCAACTAAATGGTTTAGTGTGTTAGGAAAGGAAGATAAACAAAAGATAGAAGTGGCTCTGTTGGAAACCTTAAAAGATTTCAACAGAAGTCCAAGAGACCATAGGTCTAAATTTCCTCCTGAACTCAATACGAGACTCATGAGTAAATGGAGAACCGGTCTAGGCTCCAATAATAGAATTGTTAAGGAGACATTGTCACAGGTAAATCCTAGTCTCAATGAAGATACTATTAAACTTTTAATGGAGTAAGTATCAATGAATTTCAGTACTAAAAATAGAGTTGCCAAGCTAGTAAATGGTTATGAAAAGGAAGTCTATGAAGAGACACTAGATTTCTAGCATTAATATGACTTCAGTGTTCTCAAGACAATAGGTCCCCAGGAAGAACCTGAGATAGTATTGGAACCACCGGTTTCAATTCACTGCTCATGAACCAACCGGTGAGCAACAAGTTCCAAAAGAGACATTCACAACTAGTGAACAACTAAATCTGGGAGAACAAGCTCTACCAGATGAACAAGTACTGGGAGAGTCATCAATCAAGATGACTACTGATAAAGGATCAAATGAGGCAGAGATCACTGCCAATAAGCAACAGGAAGTCGAGGAGCAACACACAGAGGAAGCTCCACTTCAAGAGCAAGCTCAACAGCGAAAAGAAGCATGCCTAGAAGAAGAGGTCCGTATTGATGAAGAGGTCCTAGGGGAAGAGGAAGTACGACCGGGAGAAGAAGAAAATAAAGAACAACAGGAAAAACAGGAACAAGAGGTACCTGTACATACTGAACAGGAAAAGCCTGCAAAGGATCAACTAATACTAGAACAAAAGCAAAAGGAACATGCTGATGTTCCAAGCTCATCCTCATCTAAGAGGAAGTTAACCTTTGTAGAAGAAACAAAATCTAAGAAGAGCAAAGTTAGCGAAACTATGGTTGACATAAGCAAGATGTTAACTAGGCAACTAAAGGAGCTCACAAAGAGGAAGCAGGACATGGTCCTCACTAGTGTAAGAAACATCCTGTACAACTTTGTACCGGATGCAAATATCGATGAAGAAGAACCTGTTATCGATCACTTGGAGATTTTGGCACAAGCAATAGGAGAAGATGTCACCGATCCAGAGACAGTTGCCATTGATCATTATGAGAAGAAAAGAGTAGAAATTCTCCATAAACAGGTTGAAGAGATAAAAGTAACAGTATCTACAAACACAAGGGTACTCCAGCAACAGCTACAGGTTGCAGGAAGTTTAATGACAAGGACTACAAACTTCGATGCTTTTGTTCAAGATATCACAGAGAAGTCATCTAAGACTTCAAAAGACATAAGAGTTCTTTCTTCCCAATTTGATGTAAAGAAAACACATCTGCAATAGATTTTAGTAGCGAAATGACAAGCCTAGCTCTCATTCTGAGAAAGCCATCTGAAGAGAGAACTAAGAGAATCCAAGATCTCATTGGATTCCAATTATTTCTTGCCCCAACATTTGATCTAATGCAACGGACTGCAACAAAGGCCGAAACCCTGATCAAGGAACTGGACTACAAGACTGTAGAAGACATGGAGAATATAATTGTATTGCTGTAAGCAGCATAGAAAAATGTGGAACATGTTACTGGTAGATGGAATCCTTTTCTTCAAACAACTAAGAAAATTTACAAGGATATCTTCACTAAGTTATAGATATAATCCACAAGCATAATCCTTTGTCCTATGGAGGCAAAAAGGGGAAGAAGATGGAGAACTGGAAGAAGATTTGGAAGGGTAGATTCAGAATACATGGTAGATTCAGCTACAGAGTAGAAACACAAGCACAAGGCAAGTCTACATGATAGGGAATGAAAAGTGATGTTTTGCCACCAATGCCAAAGGGGAAGATTGTTGGCATATTTGAGTTGTCATTGGATAAGTTTAAGGCAAACATCAATCCCACCGGTAAACCGGTAGACCACTCATACTCCTTAATAGGCACCGGTAGACCTGACAGAGTATATGCACCGGTAGACCAGACAAAGTGTCTACAACCGGTCTTATAAAACATACAGGGGATGTATGAACAACCAGGTAGAAGATCTATACCGGTCAACTGCATGATAATCCGCACCGGATTATGCAGAGCTATTTCAGTTAAAACCGGATTATACGAAGTGTTCACAATTAGAACTGGAGTTAGCTTTTTAACAGGAGTTAGTTTTATTTCTACGCGGATGTTTCAAGGTAAACTCAAGATCATTTTGCAAATCTTTTTGCTGCATGATTTATGGGTGAGTTTACAGCTTGGCGGTACTATGAGTTGAGCTTTTATTAAGATTAATTTCTTATAAATACAGGTCATAGGATACAAAAGAAGTGTTGTTGAATATACAGAGCAAGATAGAGATATCTTCTGAGAGAAGCTACAGTCACAAGAGGTGAAAGGCATAGAGGTTCAATAGCCAAGCAGAGTGGAAAGGTTAACAGGTATGATCTAATCAGACAGAAAGTGTCAATTCAGATCATTGCTTTTACATAGTCAAAGCAAATTCAAATCCCTCTATTAGGGTGAACCCTAATAGGTTCGTTGTATAAATCCCTTAACCGGGTAGCATCTTAATTGGTGTTGAAAGTCCTTTTGCAAGGCGACTCCTAATAGGGTCAAGATCTTAACAGGTCTTCTATCAAATCTCTTTACCGGGTAGCACTCGTACAAGTGCTTTGTAAGCTCTTCACAAGGCACCTTTATTATTGCAGTAGTGAAGTTGTGAGCTCTGTCTCACCGTGGTTTTTTCCTTCTAACCGAGGGTTTCCACACATATATGTTGTGTTGATATGAGTTTTTCTATTTCTGTTTATGAATAATTAATTATATTCTGTTTATACTGCAAGAATATATATGCAAGGTTTAAATGAGATAGAAATAGTATTTACTGATTTACCCCCCCTCTCAGTAACCGGTTAGGAATAACATTATGCAATTTTGGATTGATAGTGATGTGTGGATGTATGGAATCTATATACAAATGTTTTTGAGGACATTCAACATGGATTTCCTACTTGTATAGTGGTGCTCAGTTTGGTTTAGAAAGTGTCTGTTGGTGTGTTGCTATTGTTCTAATGTTGTCTTAGATGTCTTTTTTGGTGTGGATTACTTTCCTAGTCTTATTTACTTTGGGAATTTGTAAGATTGATCATGTTAACTATATTGATTCTCCATTAATGGACTAATGACCTATTTTGGGTCTGGAGCTATTTTTACATGTGGTAACGTGGGGTGTTTGAAGTAGTTTCTTGAATAGTTTCGTAAGGTGTGCCGAATTAGTGTGGATCTCCGCATATCTTCTTTTCCTTCCGCTTATAATTTTTGTTTAAGGATTTTTTCGCCGACCTTGTGCCCACACGTTATGCCCTCTATTGGGCTGGCCTATTGTGTGATCTAGATGGTATATATGAACAATCTTTATGAACATTTGGTGTGTGGGTGTGGGATATATTATGTATGAAATTGTGCGGGAGAAAGGTGTGAAGGACAAAGTGTTGAACAATGATTTTGTAGTTCATGCATTGGATAGTTCAAAGATGAAGACAAATTCGAATGAGTATTTAGTGTGAATTGTAATCCGACATATCAGATGCTATTTTTTATCAGTTCAATTTGTCCTTTAATCAGATTGTATTGTGCTTCTTGCTATGGAGAAGTGATCTTCAGATTGCAAGTCATCTTTTGTATCTTGCTTCATAGGTAGTGAAACTTATTGCAAGTCCTGAGCGTTGAGCTCTCTGGCAGTGAGCATAACACTTTGTAATCAGAGATTTATACCTATGTATAACTTTAAATTTTGAATTTGTATTTAATGGAATAGATGATTGTAATATACATTCTCTGAAATATTCAACTGAAAGTCTTGGATGATCAAATGAAATTGAGACACTAGCTTTTTAGCATTCTATAAAATGTTCAGTGAACTAGTACCATGATGGTGTGAATAGACTTCATCCAAACTTGAGATGTTTTGGAATAAAGTGGCAATAAACTTATTGTGAAATTCAAAGTTATTGGGCAGAGCAGATTGCCTGTTAGGTATGTGGAAGCTGAAGTTAACTACAAAGAGAGAGTGTGCATTAGAGTCTAGACAATTAGGGAGCTCATGTATACGTTAAAATAATGTATGATAAAAAGGCTACCATATCAAAATATACAAATTTACATGCTCTCTTACTCTTGTCATGCTCGTACCTATCCTTCAAAATATTATTATGTTGAATTTATACATGAGAGTGTTGGATTGTAGATATATTTATCCATAATGTCGAATCCTAGCTGATTTATATCCTTTTTTCAGGTTTTGATTTGTTTTAAGTACTTAGGTGCTTTCTATTTTGGTTTCTTTGCTGCTATGTGATAAGTCAATATTCTTTCTCTAAGGTGATAGATGTTTTGGGATAAGTGTAGTTTGCATGACAGGCTAGCATAGATTTTATGTGTGATAGAGAGTGTTCTTGGTGACATGGTTCATCAGTCGAGAGGGAATTTTACATTAGATGTGTCTGCAGATCATAGAAAACTTAGAAGCATGTAGAGGCTGCACAAGGCAGGTTGGCTGTGCAGGGTGCCTGTGGGATTTCAAGATTGTAGATACAGTGATGCATTCATGACCATAGAACTACTAGTGGATAAACATAAATAGTTAAAAATTTGGAATTTTGGTGTGCCAAGATTTTGGTGATTCCACTGACAATTCCTGGGTGAGACAAGATACTAGATGAGTCACAATCCTAATGAAGTGTTTGATCTCAAATAATTTAAGGTAGTCCAATGTCACAATCTATTGGTAGTCTATAATAGGGATTCAATTCACTCTAAGATATAGCATCTGCTTGTAAACATCATCAAACCACTACCTTTAGGGTAATCAATCAGTGAGTTTATTGATAAAAACGTCATTAGAATCATAACAAGGATTGGCATTAACTGTTAGAAAGGATGACACCTACATCTATAGCAAGTGCTATGGCTAGATAAGATAAGACCAAAAAGAGCAATTGGTATGTCTCCTTAATCCCTAATATATGACAAAGATGTCCTTCACTAGCTCTTTATAACTTCCTACTGTACTGTTTATCAAGCAGTTAAGATAGAAGAAAACAAAGTGAAGGAGGTGAGGATAATGGAGCTTTTTGATCTAGAAGAGAAGAATGAAACTACCAGAAATGAAAGTAAAATCACCAAGGGATTGTCAAATGCTGGTTTGACACAAACATTTTATAGAGAAAACCTTTTTAGGTTGGGAGAAAGTCCTCAAATTAGAAGTCATTATGGTGAAGCTTGGACCACATTCTAAATTCAATTCCCTATGAGGTGGATCATATACAGTTTCTGCATGCAAACAGGAGATTTCCTTTGAGCTCACGAGTATGGATGGGTATGTACTTACTATCTTGGTCAAAGGGATATATCTCAAACACCATACTTAAGCTACAGGGGGTGTTCCTTGTGAATGTATATCATATCTTTTGCTTTTTTTGTGTGTTACTTGTTTATTGTTACAGTTTTTGGTAGCTACAGGAGCTATCATTCTTACCTGCAATGGTTGTGCCTATCAAACATTGTTATCTCTTCTGTGTTGATGTTACTCTTGTTCATAAGCCTGTGATTGCAGAACGGCTATACTGAAAAGTTCTTCCATTCTCTATTCTTGTGATGGTTATGTTGACCTGCTTTGATTATTCTGGATGGTTTTATCATCCTATGTTACCTATGATGGTACTGTTGGACGGGTCTCTCTTTGTTTTGTATCCCATCTTGTCTTATGTTTCTTGAAGGCATGATCTCATGCTTGATTCTAGCTCTTGGCTCATAACTGCAATAACTTAGTATGCCTTCGTGTTTGTCTATGCAGTGGCTGTGTTACTGTTGCCAACTAATATGTCATCATGTCTTCTCTCTTCATTGTGTAGTCTCTGCCTTTGATGCTTTGGATGATTTGAAGATGAAACAACACTTATTCATAACCGTCACTGTCCACACTAATTACATTTGGAGTGCTAGTGTTGTTAGTGTTATGATCGATTGTAGTTCCCATGTTTTGGAAAAACACTCAAGTTGAGTATGTTTTTCTCTCGACGATTATTATTGTATATTGATTCTATCTTGATAGAGTTGCGGTAGTTTTTTGCTTAAGTGTTGTTTTTCTACAGTCATTCAAGATTGAGACTTATTCTCTGTATTGATCAGAAGAGAATTTTTGCTGAGTATCGTATCAAGATTGTGATAAAGCATTCTATCTGTGATTTCTAAGTGTGAGCAATCACAGAGAAGGATTAACTCCTTTGTTAAGCTTGTGAGCTGTGTATTCAAACTTGATGATTATTCAGTAAAGAATCATTTTTTAGTGTGGCTGGGTTTTTCCCCTCAGTTTGGAGGGTTTTCCCAGGATACAATTATTGTCTCATCTGTTCTTGTATGTTTTAAGTTTTTGTATATTGCTTCTATGCTTTTCTGGTTCTAATTTTAACATTTATGAGGCTTGTAAAATAATTTTTGTGCTTGTAGTATTGGGGCATGTTCTTTGAGGCTGTTGTAGTGTTTAAATTTTGGATTCACTTGCTGCAGGAAATTTAAAACATTGTATCAAAAGCTGAAACGTCTCAGGCTCTATGATTAAAAGACTAATGATATAGTGTTTTAGTTTTTGTATGCTTTCAAAAGTGCTATTTAACCCAGAGAGCTATCTTGTGGTTCACATCATCAATTCTTTGAAGATCAAAGGTTGGTGAATGTCCCCAAAGTGTCAGCTGCATATGTGACGGAAATTATATTAATCGCCCTATCAGTGACTGTTGAATCCTAAATGTTAGATCTATGCATTTAATAGGGTAAAGGAGCCCCAAAGGGGAAATTATTTCAAATAGAAACAAATTATACTAAAAGGGAAAATGTGGCAGATAACTGTCATCATTTCCCATCAAAAGTTACAATTAAAAGTTAAAACACCAAATGTTTGTATCAAATCAAATCTAAAAATAGTAAAAGGAGTGGGGCAATTAAGATTTGAAATTTCAAGTGCTGTGATGTCATTCCAAATCAAAGGGAGATTAAGCTGCCATTAATATGGTAGTTGCAGACCACACTATCTTTTAGTTATAAACACTAGTTCAAACAGCTTTCAGACTTTATTGTTGATTTGTAAAAGACCACAACTCTGTTTTCTTAACAATTTGAAGCCGTGAAGCCTAGACCTTGCATGCTAATAAGCTAAACCATTGTGATTAATTAAAAGTGAAGGGAGCTCCAAGATACAAGCTAATCTAACTAACATACAATCCAGATGTCGAAGGGAAAGAAGAAAGGAAGCAGTTGGTGCAATCTCTTGAATTGCTGCTAGAATACAAGGTTATTAAATCTTATACCTTAGCATCCCTTTTAGATTGTTCCTTAGAGGAATGATATATGTCAAAATGGTTATAAAGGGAAACTGTTTGAATCTTGACTTGGTCTTTAACAGTGCAGATAATGTTCCAGACCAAAAGTTATAAGCCAACTAGAATTTAATAAAGGGAGCTCATGCCTGGATGTGAGAAAAAATTAATATCAAGGCAAAGTCAAACTTTTGGTATCTGGATTTGCACCACAAAATTGGCACAATACATGGTTATTTAAGTTAAGCTCTGCCTAGAATTAGTTGAACCTTGTGCAAGTTGGCATACTTCTGAACATAGAGTTATTATGGGTAACTCTGTGAGAGTTGTGGTAACTACAATTGCAATAAAGGATATGCTGCAACTACCTCATATCTAAGATACCTTCCATTGCAATCAGTCGAACCTAAAATCACATGGGATACAAGGACAAAGAAGCTAGAGCTCCTTAACAAGGAATTGATGCTCAATAGAAATAACATAGTCCTCCTGGCCACCACCACCCACTTTATTTCCTTAACCATTGATGTTCATGATGCATTTTTCATTCTCACTTTCATCCTCAGCGTGGATGGAATTTTAAGTTGACGGACCTTGATAAAAAGAAAACCATAATTTAGTAGTTCTTCTACTTGCATTTCATGGACACCACCATGAATGCAATGCCTGATTAATTGTGTCACTTTAACTCCTAGAGGATGTTCGAGGATGTTCAAATTTTCCTCCTATAATTGTGCAAGGATCAACCTTGTTTTTCCATGGACTGTCTTTTCAAAATTCTGTGATAATTATGAATATATATAATTTTTCCTAGCACTTGTATTTTGAGTGATTGATACATTGGATCATACTAGACAATGATCGAGGTTAATGATTTAAGCAAGGAAGTCAAAAGATACCAAAGTACGTAACGAGTAGAATATTTTGCAATTGAATACTTTTGGCAATTGATGACATAGAGTGTAACATCCCTTTGGTTTATTTCTTATAACAATATTTCAAGTTCTAAAATGATAATTACATTTATATTTTTAGCTTAAATCTAAATCATGAATTTAATTATCATATTTGAATAATTCAAATAATATTATGTTCAATTTATGCTATGTTTTTTCTTCTAGTTAGCAAAACTTCTTGAGTCATACCCAACTCAGTTAAAGGTTTTGTCTCTGCAATTTTAACTTTATGAGGAATTGTGCTTAATGAAGGTCTATTTCACAATTCATTTTTTTCTGCGCTATTTTTATCTAATTCGGAATGTAAAACTCTACACCAAGTGATGCTTCTCTTGTTGACTTGGTTATGTTTGGCTCTGTACTACAATGATGTTCCTGGAAAGTAGTTGTCAGTACACCTGTCTGTACCAGACTACCAATGTAGTCCTTCAATGTCATAACGTTGATACTATCCTCTGAAGTATGAGGACAGTTTATTGGTCTTTATTCTTCTAGCTCATGAACTTGTATTTCCCAATGACACTCAACAACATTCCAAGTGTTGGAAATTTGCAGGGTTCATTAAGATAAGTTTTCTCTCATCCTTAGAGAAAAGAAACAAAAAGGGATTTTGTAGCCCAATTTTTCCAACTCCACCTTATAGGCATCAAACAAAATGTCATTTTCAATCATTTTTTCTTGTACTTCCTTACTTATATCCTTACACTCTTTCAATGTGTTGTCCAAGTCATTTTGTTTTGGTCTTTAGCTTTGTGTACATTTCTTCATGCATATCTGTTTTACAAGCATCCCATGAGCATCCATCTTTATTCATCTTTGCTGTTAATTTCTCAATCATATTGTTGCATTCCTCCATCTTTTAATCTTTTTCTTGAATACATAAGTTCTCATTGTTTTCACTCAATACTCTTAATGGAATAAGCTCATTCTTTAGATCTGCAATGGTGCTTTTCATGGTTCCTTTACTTTGTATGATAAAATCTTATTCACTTTCCCTAATTTCTCTTGGTGTCACTATGCCTTCTTTTTCAGCGTCATGATATTGGTTAATCATGATCAAATTAGTGTGAATTATGGCTTCCATTTGATTTTTATTACCCCATATATTACCATTTGATTTTTATTAACCCAAACAATCTAGTAGGTGAATTTCAGATCAGCCATCGATTGTGTAAATACTAAAAACGAATGTGATGTTTTCCACCAATTCTTGCCTTTCTCCCCCCTTAATCAAAATGTAGAACATAGGAGCATTACACTTATACAATATAGATGGTATTATTTGCCTTGGAATAGTGATGAATGCAAATTTCTTCTCCTCTCCTAAAATAACAAATTTTTTTTTCACTCGCCAATAGAGTCCTTTTATAGTATGTGATAGGAATGTGTTCTTATTATAATCCAATAGAACAATTTCCCTCTTTTGTATGAACTTACATGCACTAGTTGAGTTTTGTGTGGGAAAGTCACTAAGGTTTCACCCATTGAATGCCATAATAAGATGGGAAATATTGTATTATGGTCATTTTCATAGCAGCTAGGGAGCTTTCACAAGTTATTCCTTGCTTACGAAACTTCATCTTTATGCACCATGCTCTCTTAGGTGGTTGTGCTAGGTGTTTGTTATGAAACAATATGCTTAGATCAACCCAAGTACTATAAAAATTCTGCTGTTCATATTTATAGCGTTAGATTTTGGCCTTGAAAAAGAATAAGAAAGATTGTCTTGATCATGTTGAATAAGATCTTATACGATAATGATCTTCTGCTCTGTCATTTCATTTTTACCAAAGATCCTGGACAATCAATAGAAACTCTTGATTGCCATTGTTAAAATTCAGAATGATAGAGAAATGTGGTATCCTCCATCATGATGAAAATATTAAGATCCCACTCCTTTTTGCAAACATAATTTTGTCTTTGAGTAAAAGGATCTCTTGTTATACAAGAAATTTGATTACAATGAGGGGTCTGGGAGTGGAGACCAGAATCAAGAACTTAGACAATTAAAATTATCACTATTAAATGCCAATTGATAAAGATAAATATTAAATATTTAATTGTCAATTGGCTTTACTATTTATCTTTATCACTACCATTTTGGCATTGATCAATTATGAAGTATCATACTATCATTTGCATTTAGTTTTGCAATTGTGTATTTGTCTTTAAATTTTTTTGTATATATATACACAACCAAACGTATTGTACCCAAGGGCAATTTTTTTTCCCCTATACCAGTGTACCTGGTTCTCGTACTTGTACTTGTTCCTATATCCATACTGCCAACTTAGCATTAAACTCTAATTTTGATTTATATATGATGGAAAGTAGTGATATGCTCAACAAATTTAGTAATATGTGTGTTTTTGAAAAATATTTTAGAAAAAATATGTATTTTAAAATGCTCAATAAATATGCCGAATTGTTGCTGATTTTTTCTGGAGTTTTTTTTGGCAAGTCCCAAGTTTTTTAAAATTTTGGGCCAGCCGAGTTTTGCAGAGTCTATAAATTTTTCAACTATGATACAACCCTTGACAGGTGCTAAATTTTGAAAAAATTATTGTCATGGACTATACAACCCCACATTAAAATTTTAAAAAATCACAAGCACAATGAAGAAAAAAAATGAAAATTCAAAGTTTTAACTTACATTGTTTTATTTCCCATTTTGAAATGTACATCCTTGAAAGTCTGTGCAGACTTCTGAAGCTTGAAAGTCTGAACGGAAGTTTGAAAGTTTGAAACCATGCACACTATAGAACCATAAAAACTCAGCCACGGCCTTGAATTCCTTCGTAGCGGTCTCAAATCACACCTTAGCTGTTGACCTAATAGCTCATTGAAGTTTTCTTTCATCTAGAGAAAACACATTTGACATCATGTTTTTGCATTTTATCCCTAGCTAAGATCTTAACAAACACAATTTAGGAGAGTTCTTTATGAATTTTTGGCAAGTCTTATGAAAACCCTACATCAATTTATACTGAAAACATGGCACTGATTTTTTCTTGTGATTATTCAGCTTGGGTTTTTCTAGGTGGCTTCTCATGAATCTTGCAAGTACTTGCAAATTTTTTAAACTATGTTTGGGTTACTTCCATAGCCGAAGGTCTTCAAATATTCATTCATATTGTAATTGCCTACTTCCATAGTCAAATGTCTTACATTATTCTTTCCTATTGTAACTGGCTAACGTTTTAATGCCTTCTGACCTAATTTGGTCTTCTCTAGACATTAGCATAATTTATTTCTTTCATTTTTTTCTGACTTGTGTGTACTTTTCATCAAGAAATTATATGAAATTGGTAGCTGCTTTAAGATTGTTTTGGGTAGCATATTTTTCCATAATCTTTTAATTTATCATTTATTAGGTAACCAGACAATTCTTCACTTTGGCCATGGATTGTGGATTGTAGATTGAAGCAACAACTCTTGCACAAATGAAAATTATATGGCACAACAGAAAATTTTGCTTCGTCCACAAGGCTAGGCCTACTGATAAGGATTCAGCATTCTTCATGCAAACATTATATGACCGCGCAATTAGTAAGCAGCCATTCATTATCTAATTAAATGCCACACATCCATTTAGTTTAGACATTTCCCTATCACATTAGTGTCATTCCATTTATTCTGAAATGCTGTTTATATCTTCTCTACAAGTTTGGAAGCATTGTTTTGGACCCACTGATGGTGACAGAAACTAATGTACGCAGGTCATATGGTTTTTGGAGGATCACTTTCAAAGAGACTAGCAGAATTATATACCTTATATTTGTTAGCAATATGAGTTGTCATTAGTGTATTTCACAAGCCCCATCCACACCGGTAACGGGTCACCGGTCATTCACATTTCACAAACCCCATCCACATCGGTAACGGGTCACCGGTCATTCACATTACTTAGAAGACACCGGTAGATGAAAAACAGAGTGTAAGCACCGGTTGACCATTTCGATAGATGCACCGGTAGACTGAACCAAGTATTAAGTACCAGTCTTATGAAGCATACAAGGACAAACTGGGTATAAGGGTATACCGATCCAACTGCAGATAGATCCGATCTGGTTTTTGTGGATCAGTCTGAGTTACAGTTTGAGTTAAAAGCCTGATTATACGAGACATCCACCGCTTAGAAGTGGAGTTAGCTTTTTAACAGAAGTTAGCTTTAACTCTATGGATGATCTCAAGGTAAACTCTAGATCACAACGCACAGTTTTCATGCGTTGCATAAGTTATGGTTAAGTTTACTCCCTGGCTGTTCTATGAGTTAAGAGGTTCACTCTTGTATAAATACAGAGCATAGGACGCAAGATATGTTGTTGTTGTTGTTGATAGTTGGAGATTGCATAGAGCAGAGAAGAGATATCTTCTGAGTAGTGCTACAGGCACAGAGGTGAGGCAAGAAAAAAAAATCAACAGCCAGGCAGACCGGGGAAGAGATCTACAAGTATGATCTAATCAGACAATCAATGTCATAATAGATCACTGCTTTTATAAAGTGTTAAAAGCATATTGAAATCTCTCTATCAGGGTGAACCTAATCGGTTCGTTGTAAAAATCCCCTAATAGGGTGACATCTCTGTTGATGTTCAAAGTCCTGTATCCAAGCAGCTCTTAACAGAGTTTAGATCTTAACCAATCTTTTGTAAAATCCCTTAATCGGGTAGCACCTTAACCAGTGCTTTGTAAGCTCCTAACAGGGCGCCTTCATTTGGTATTAGTGAAGTTGTGAGCTCTGTCTCACTGTGGTTTTTTCCTTCTAATCGAGGGTTTCCACGTATAAATACTTGTGTTGATCTGTGTGATTCTGGTTATGCTTGTGAATGATTGTTTACATTCTGTTTTACAATTGAGAATCTGTTTACAAGTTTGAAACTTCATCAGAGATAGTATTTACTGATTCACCCCCCCTCTCAATAACCGGTAAGCATTAACAATTGGTATCAGAGCCAAGTTTCTCTATACAACAAAGTCTAACAGCTTGAGAAAAAGATCATGGAGGGTTACCGGTATCAGAAACAGCTAGAGGAAGCCAACGACATCATTGTCTCGCTGGAGAGTAGATTGAGGAAATCACTTGCAAAAAGGAAGGAGTTGGCTCTGCAACTAAACAAGAGCAATGAAACCATCGATGAACTCTCTGGGCAAAGTGGATCTAATGAGGCTGAGGAGGCAGTCTTTGAGCTTACAGAAAAGAATCAGATCCTAACAGGTCAGATTGCTGATCTCAAAAGGGAGCAAAAGGTAAATGCCCTGAGGATGACTGAACTGACTAAGCAGAAATGAAAAACTAAAAGTGAAAGAAACACAATAGTCAAGTCATCAACAACCTCAGAAAAAGCAATGAACCTGGCAGAAGAAACTGTAAGGGCAAATGAACTCCTCATTATGCAACTTCAAGAAGATATGCTGATTGTCGCCCAAGAAAATGCCAATATGCACAAAGCATGGCAGACTAGGGATGAAGCATGCAAAAAGCTGGCGATCGAGATATATCAACTCAAGGAACAAAAGTGTCATGTCCCCATTTTGGCTGACCTCGTTTAGCGTGCCGAATTTGCCTGTCCCCGACTCTCGTAGGCAAATGGTGGAGAGAGAGTCATTTTTGCAGATCAGATGGTTATATTGGCTTTTGGAGAAGTTTAAGAGGTTATATTTTATTATTATAAGTTATCGGGGCCTACATGTTCTAATTTTAAGTTGAGTTGCACTTTTTGATTTATAATATTATTTTATTATAAAAAGTGCTTTTTAATGAGATTTTATAAAGGAAAGTTCTAGAAGTTCCAGGAAAAGTGAATAAATAGAGGGCTAGGCCTCTCATTTGGACATGCTTGATTTGATATCTCTTCTACTTCTTCATTGTGAAGCCATTTGTGGTCTTTGGATCTGCAAATACTATTCAGTCTTTGGGAACGATAACTCCCTTGGATTGGCATAACTGAGGTAGTGAAATATCAACTGAAGGGTTGCAGTTGTGGAGTTGGTATTCAGCCATCTCATTGGAGCTTATTGAGAATTCGTGGTTAGGGTTTATTTTTTGGTTGGAATAAGGGTTTCAGATCTGCCCTAGCTTTGGTGAAGCGTTTGGCAAAGGTTTGAGGACAGAATTTGTGCATTTTCAGAATTGTCAATTCAGGGCTTGGAACCACATATTTGCTCATATCTCTCAATTGCCTCGGAGATATTTTTTGTGGCTTTGGTGGGTTACTCCCTAATCCTAGGCGCCCATATTCATTGCATTTGGGGGTCCCAAAACCCCAGCATTATTTTCCTATAGGGCCGTACATGTACGGCCTGGTACAGCCTGCCCAGTTTGGTACAGCAGCAGCATTTTGGGGTTCGTTTGGGGTGCGGTTGGAGGCGCCTACATCAGCATTTAACATCATAAAAATCAGGTCTTCCAAAGGGCATCAAATCAGGTTCTTGTGTTTGAAAATATATGTCAATTTTTGGTAAATTTGCTGATGTACAGTCACTGTCATAATCAGTCCAGAATTGGCAATAAACAGTCTCAGAATTTTATTTCATTGTATTTGGATTATCATAGTTGAGTTAGTGGTTGTTGAGGGTTAAAGAATTGCATTAGAAGGACTTGCTGTTATCATTGTTCATGGACAACTATATGTAATCAGATTTATCAGTCCATTGATTATTGCAATCAGATTTTTGTGAGTTTATGATTACCCTAGCATTGTTCTTCAATTGTTGCAAATTGGTATTGTTATCTTAATTGTTATAGATGCTCAAACATTATACACCTTGAAACACATCAATACAAGCAGATTTTTCAATGCATGCCAACTATTTGACAAAATTCCTAAGTTCAGTTTGAGGGTTTCAGTGGCCTTTATAGTAAGGGTCATTACAAAAAGAAAGTCCTTGAAAAAATGTAGAGAAAATACAGTGAAAGCTCGGTCAAACTTGATGATCAACTCAAAGATCAAAGAAAGCACAACAATCACACCAGTCTTGGATTCACCGGTGCAGTCACCAAAAGGAACAGTGAGTTAGCTGGTGCAAAGTCAAGCAAGAAGAACAAGAGGAAGACACTAGCACAAAAAGGTAAGAATACCTTTAAGATTTCTTGTAAGCATTGTGGAAAACTGGGTCATAACACTAATGACTGTAGAAATGCACCAGTAAGTACCAGCAGCAATTACTGTAAGAATTGTTGCAAAATGGCCACAAGACCAATGAGTGCTTGTCCAGCTCCTTATCTATGTCCAGTAGAAGCAGAGGAAGCTTCAAGGGATACTGTTATGCCTGCAACAAGTTTGGACACAAGGCTAAAGAATGCAGATCAAAGACAATGGCATTTAGATCACCAAGACCGGTATTCTCCAAGAAAAGCAAAAATTAGAACGCAACTATTCATACAAACAAAGGGATGCATTGCAATAGTGAATCATGGGGCAAATCTTCTAATCCAAGAGGGATGAACCCATGGAAAGCAACTGGTATAGTCTTCTATTGCTGCAACAGAGTTGGTCACCTAGCTAAGGACTGCTGGAACCGGATTAGGAACAAAGGCAACGAATCGGACAAACCGGTGATGAAGACCTTGACT
This sequence comes from Chamaecyparis obtusa, assembly GCA_027943335.1. NCBI lineage: Eukaryota > Viridiplantae > Streptophyta > Pinopsida > Cupressales > Cupressaceae > Chamaecyparis > Chamaecyparis obtusa. The sequence continues at coordinate 529,657 of BSBK01008325.1, read as the reverse complement.
TCTGATAAGAAGAACAACAGAAATAAGGAGACCAAGAAAGAGGTGAAGAAGATATGGTTCGTTAAGGAATCAAAAAACTCCGCTGAGGAGAAAATAGAGGCAAGATCATGATCACAAGATGGCGATATTTCTTCTGCAAACTGAGCCTTCAAGGCTTAGGGGGAACCGGTAGTGCAACTACTGTTCCCGGTGGAACTGGTGAGTTTCACTCTAACTCAGTCCACAGGTCAAATTGAAGAAGCATGAGGTGATCAACCAGGGCATGTCTAATCAAAAAAGTCGGACTATCGGTTAGCAAAGGTAGCAAGAAAGGTTAGGTAAGGCATTTAATGTTGTAGCCGTTTAACAATAGTTACCGTTTGGTAATTACCGTTATGCCCTAATCCTATAAAAGCAAAGAAGGATTACTCATTTGCTTTTACCTTGCGATCTTGTGTTTATCTTTTTTTTTGCTTGAGCAATATTCTTGCGAATCGAGCATTGAGCGAGATTGTCTGTGAAAACCAATCAATCATCTCTCCGTGCAACCGATTAAGAGCAATGGCATCTTCATCATATGAAGCTAAGTTGGTTCCAGCAAAACAAGTCGATCGTCCTCCGTATGATATCTTGTCGAATCAGAATAGGGAGATCGACACGGATGGTGCGCTCTCTTTAGTACCTAAAGGAGTGCTCTTGACAGAGGATGTAATTGCATTCATCAATGCAAAGCAAGAAGAGTTGGGTGAGGCGTACATAAAAAGCGAGTATCTCTCGCTATGCAAAGATGGAAAATATCCCAATGGTTACACAAAACTGGTATCATCTGGGATGATCAATGGAGTCTCCTATCCCTCCATATTCAGACCAGAATGGATTCAAATGGTGGTGAGTTGAGTGAATGAACCAGAATTTTGGGTCACGAAAGGAGTTTGCACTCCAATCACGAAAGACGATCTCCATAGGGTAACCGGGTTCTACAATCAAAGGGAAGCCCTAACCTTGAGAACCATATCCAATACAGTGGTGGCCAATCTGACTAAATCTAAATCCGACAAGCGATTGATGACCGTAACTGATATTGAAGATCCAATTTGTTGTCGGGATATTTGAATGTACCAGTTATTATATTAATAAAGTATTATGTTAGTCTTGATCGTTAGTGACCGAGAGGTTAGACAGTTACGTCACGACATTCCATAGACTTCTGTGTGGGTTTGAGAGTGCTAAATTGGTCTTGGCGGCGGGGGCCTTGCCCCTCGACCCCTCCCTGTACCGCGACAGGGAGCGCGCCTGGGGCTCTACCCCAGGACCCCGCGGGGGCACTGCCCCTCGACCCCGCTGGGGGCGTTGCCCCCTAGACCCCCAGTCGGTTCAGTTATCAGCCCTTGGAGAGTGTGACCTGTTGATGAGATCGGAGTTGCTACAGGCATGGAGTGTTTGCATGCCAGAGGTGAAGAGAGCACTGGAGCAAGTCTTTCAAGAGGGGTACTACGCTTTGAGGCACTTGGAGTAGGTGTTGGCTGGACGTGAGACTGTCTTGGTGGATGCATAGAGAGCTCGGGAGGAGCTGACCACCCAGTTGGAGGCAGTAGAGCAACACTTGGCTCAGTGTACCCAGGAGTTGGAAGCAGAGAAGTTGGCACGGGTGGCTATCAAGGTCAGATTGGCTAGGGAGACAGTATGGTGTTAGCGTACCCAGGAGTTGGAAAAAGAGAAGTTGGCACGGGTGGCTATCAAGGTTAGATTGGCTAGGGAGACAGTATGGTGTTAGCAAAGGCTATAGCTGAACCGTATGTTTTGGAGACAAGTTTGGTGCAGACATGGGAGGAATGGGATGTGACGGAAAAAACTTACTAGACGCAGCATTGATGGGGAAGGCGGCACTTCATCTTTTCAGGGACGCCCCTCTGCCCCTTCTCAGTGATTTTCTTCTTCTATGTGGTGTATTTCATCTCCCTGTTGTTGTAAGTCGTTGGAGACGACTTGTTTTTTTGGGGGGGATGTTGTCGGGATATTTGAATGTATCGGTTATTATATTAATAAAGTATTGTGTTAGTCTCGGTCGTTAGTGACTGAGAGGTTAGATAGTTACGTCACGACGTTTTGGTCGTGGTCCTTTGGGTACTTTATATACTCTCTCGGAGGTTGGACATGGGAGATATGATTGTATGATCATTACGATGTAAATGTACTTGCCAGTATGGAATGATTAATGAAAGTATTTATTATTCTATGATACATTCTGTGTTTATTATATTTCCTGTACTGTCTGTGCAATACTAAGTTTACCCCAGCGGGCAAACACAATTGTTCGGTTCGCATCCGCTGTGATAGGTTACAAAGTATATCAATCCAGTAACCAAAACAGCATACCGGGTGGAGGAGGCTTCAGAATTATACATGATAATGCACAATATGATATGTGCAAAATGCTAAGAGGACAGATCTTTGAGAACGTGAAGAAGCTAGGGATCGTCAAAAAGAAATCACTAAAATTTGGCACACTTCTAGTTTGTCTCTACTTTTACTATTCTAATTCCTTCCCTGGAATAGGAAAAGTGACATGGACAACGGATCGACCGGTCATGATGCAAATCAGTGATTATGCTAACCAACTGGGAGACCAGTTTGACAAAGCTATGACCGATCATTTCAAAGCCCTTCAGCAAAAAATGCATGCCAGACAAAGAATTCCATCAACTATCGTTGACCTGTACAAAAAGGAGGTATGTTTTCTGGTATCAACTGACTTCTGTATTATTCAAGCAGTAGAACCAAGAGATGAGTATGCACCGGAGCTTGGTTACGAAATCACTGCAAAGATCGCAAAGGCGTATGTAGAGGCCTTGGATAAAGCACGCCTGGATCTCGGCGCTCAACGGTTTGGAACTTGTGGGGAAATAGAGCAAAATCTGAAAAGGGGATTGTTGATGTGTGTTTTATGACTCACCAAACAGTAGAACAAAATACCGAGATATATTATCCTCTCTTGAACAAAGTACCACGTATGCTAAGATTGCAAAAGGATCATACGATAACTCCAAGGTTCCTCGACTCGTGGATATGCTCGGTGTTGATGTGATTTGCTGATGATCACAAGAGGCCTTACATTTTGTAAAGAACCGTTCTTGGCTCTTTCTAAAAATCCAATATTAACTTTGAAATAATTGCAATTTATAACTGTATATAGCTCCAAACAATAACTATTAAACTCCTACTTCTCAAGCTTGAAATATCAAATTCAATTTAATAGTATCCCCCAAACAAATCATAAACTACTATCAATTGCAACGGAGGAAATTACATACTATATTAAAATCGAAACAACAAAGGAGCACCTGTATCACTATTATTCCACCATAATGCTAACACGGTTCCATCAAAGATAGCCGCCACCTTGTATATTCAAGACGTGACAGCCATAGCTAGCATGTGACTGGCCTGAATTTGATCGCAGGCCCAAAATATTGCAATGGCGTGACCAGAACTTGTCACAGCTCCTCCAATGCCTCATCTGACTGCTCTCAATCAATGCGGGACTGCCCAAAAATTAATACACTGCTGGGAAATGGATTACGGCAATGTAATGGGTGTACACGAGCCTTTGGAAAACAATCAACAATGAGTGCATTCCAATATATATGCAGACACAGCCCAAAATTTAATGAATACGCTGCTATAAGTGACGTCAGCACCTTGTTTGCAGTCGCAGCATGAATACAATATAACAATCAATAAATTCGATAATCTCCCTTTGCCAATCACTTTCAATAATCAAGAAATAAATAATCAGCTTCCAGAATTGTACCAAACCCTTGAGTGGTTGAATTAATTAACACGATTTCTCCAGCAAGCACAAACTTCAGATTTCAAACTTCCACAATTCTGCATTCCAACACACAGAGGATGAAAACAACAATTTCCACCAACTTTCAGACTTCCAGTATGAAGATAATTTCTAAACTTCTAGAATACTTCGCTTTGCCTGTAGAAATAACTTGCACAAACCCAATATACCTTAGCACTGGAAAGAATGAACTCAGTAATCAGATTTAAATGCTCACCAATCAGCAGCTGTGAAATTCACCATTATCAGGCAATGGCTCAAATCACGAGAAGAGGAATCCATCCTCGAAACCCTAGCCAGGGCAATTCTTCACAAACTTCAATAATATAATGATTGCATAATGAATGAATGAAAGTGTTTTTTCGAGCAAAATATATAGCTTTTTCGAAAAAGCACATTTTTTAATATTTCACTTAATTGGCTTTATTTAATACTCCCACTTTATAATGTAATATTATAAAGTTAAAAGTTATTAAATTAAACCAAAATAATTTAATTTAATAACATCATTTAAACTTCAAAGCCACTACACTGACAAACTGCAATCAAGAAATTCTGGCAAAGCACCAGGACCAACTGCCCAGCCGAGAATAGACACTGCCCTGCCAGAAATAGCCACTGCTAAAAATGGACTTACTAAAAATAGTAAGTCACACAAACTGGAAATTCTCTAAAACTCAATCCTGAGATGTCTAACGCTCCATGCAGACACCCTGCCAATTCTGGCCATACCAGAAACCCCACTTACTAAAAATAGTAAGTTGGCCAAAATGACCCGAACAAAGAGCAGAACTGAAAATTTGAATCTCTAGAATGGAATCCCAACGCTAGCTCCACAATCTGACCCCCTCTGAACACCCGATTAGCTTGCGAGGGTCGCCAAACCAAGCTAATCCCAAAGTCTGAAAAACGGGGACATTACACGTTTTCAATCCTTTATGTCATGATGAATATGGGTATTATCGAAGATTTTCAATTAAGTACTATTTTTTGGGGGGGGGTTTCACCAGATATGCAGAAATAAGAAGGGTTTCGGGTTCAAAGATCCTAATCTAATCCTAAGGGTAATGATAGCCAAGGAAATTATGTTGACGGACAAGTTCCTTAATTACCAAGACACGCTTCGCCAAGTCAAGCTACAACTACACGTGCACTGGTGCAATCTTCAAAGGTTTGTGCGAATGATCAAATTAAAGCACATGGATAAGGATTCAGGCTAACTTTGCACAATGCTTTAGAATCACTAAAATGTCAAAAGTATGAACCACGGGAACTCATCAAAACATCATTTTATTGTCCAAAACATTCATTACACTTTGTCTACTAAACTTAATCTAATTGAGAGAATAATGAAACCAAGCAAGCATTAAGACATATCAAATGTTCACCACACTTCAATGAAAATTTTATTGTCTCAATAGCTCATAAGCAACAATCTCAAAATTCGCTCCTTACAAATGAGAAGAAGAGGCCTTATATAGGTCTTCAAAAACAACGAGAGGCCTGGATCAAAACAATAACCGATGGCCTAGATTTTGCCACCTCAGCCCTAATTAGGGTTAGGGCATAGAAGAGGGAATCTAAATTAATGCAAGGAAGAAACCACTACGGTAGTGGGTAATAAATGCCCACTACATGTGCATGCTCAAGAAGAGAGTGAGGTGTCATAAATAACCACTACATAAATGTCCACTATGCATTAAATGCATCTACCGTTGACCTCTACGTTTGAATTCCTGGAACCTACCTAATATGGCCTCCAACTCATCAATGTTGACACTCGGTGCTGATTCTTTCCTGAATTCCAATGCCAACACTGCCTGCTCTGACCTCTTCAAGCTATCCTCCCATTCTGGCAATAGATCTTGGGCTGCGTGCATATTGTTTGAGAAGGAAGAGAGGTTCTCAAAATCATCCCTTATGAATGAGTTAAGCCTAAAGAACTCCTCCAATTTCCCCTTCATGTTGTCTATTGTTATTTCTTCCTCGGCCAACCTTTGCAACCATAATGATGCAATGGTATTGGAGAGCTCCTGCCGGATATTCTCAACTATCCCCTTCAATCGAGCTGACTCCCTACTGAAATGTTCAAACATATCCTTTGCCAGAAGAACTGCACAATACCACCGAGAGAAATCATATGCTCCTTCTCCAATGACCTTGCCGTCAACCAAGACCTACCTAAGGGTTTCCATCAGCTCCTGCAAGTCAGAGATTGCCTCATCCTCATAGATATGCTCATCTTCCCAAGTCTCCTCTATGCAACGAATTCGAGAAAGAATAGCCAACGCCTTATCGTGAATTCATACTAACTCCTTGGCATGGATGTAGGCCTCATCCTTGATCCCCTTAATCCAAGTCTTTGCACCCTGCGCAATCCTCCTAATCTCGTCGATGGCCTCAACTGACTCAGCTGGAACAGCCGTTGGTGGAACGAAAGATGGGTCCTCCTCTCGAACTGGATGAGGCAACCTATCAATGTATGCACACAAAGCCCTATTCTCTTCCTTCATCCTCTAATATTTTTCTTCCAGCCTCCTCATCTTATCCTTAACAGCTTGCGTCGAATCATCAAATTCCTCCATGACTTGTGCTCGAGAGGCCTGACCAAGATCTACCTCTGTTATGTGATACTCCTCGGGAGCAATTTGATCTTTGGTCTTGTCGACTGCTGGAGTCGCTATCTGCAAAATTCTGGATCCGGATTCTCCTCTAATGACCTTGGTGAATTTCTTGGCCTTTCCCCTTTCTCCTGATCGGTCAATTCGATTGAGAATCTCTTGTAACTCAATCGCAGGGTCTACCTCCTTTTCCTGGCTTCTTTGAATCCTTTGCTTGAGCCACTTTGGAACATTTGGATTCGGGTCCCTCTGTACTGCTAGCTGTTCTTGTCCTTGCACTGCTTTGGTATCAATCTCCTCAGCTCCAGGACTTTCTGCCATTGCTTCAGGAGCAGGTGCCTCTGTCGCAAGGATCTCCTCTTCTTCCACTGGGGCCTCTGCTTCTACCTCAAGAATTTCTTCCTCAATTATCTTCCTAAAGAAGACACCAAGACTCTCCTCTGTTGTCACATCTTGTTCCCTGCTTGTCCCTAGCATGAACCTCTCATTGGCATTAATGCTCAATCTATCTTGTACCAGTCTCGTCATGCATTGCTCTCCTTGCTGTGTTCTTCTTTCACTTGCTTCTACCTGCTGGGTGAAAGCTCCAATTTCCTGCACACTGGGAGTCCAACTAGGAGAAGGTGGTGCATCCTCAGACCTTAATCTTTTTGGCTGTGGTTCTTCAACATGAAGATCCAATCTCCTCTTTATATGCATCTCCTGAGCTGCACCCTTCTCCTCTCTATGTTCTGTATTTCCTGATGGGATGTCTCTTTCTTCTACTCCTCCAGATGGCTGCCTTGGTTTCTCATCTCGCAGCTGTGGATGATCCATCAACTTGTAGGTCCAATCTTCTTTTGACACAGTCATCCTTTCAAGTTTTCGTTCTACCCACCACCTTGTGAAGTCCACATTTGGCTTCGTCAATACATCAAGATCCACGATCTCTTTCCTTTGCCAATCGTAAGGATGACTAACCTTTTCCTTATCTGGGTTAAAACCTCTCTGGAGTACATTCGGGTCCTCTTCCATCTAATCAGGAACGTGGACAATCTTACATGCCCTGATCAGGTCCAAGGGTAATCAGGAGCACATCCTCTTCCTGACCTCATTCTCATCAACTGCATTTGCCCAAAAATCCTCAAGGTGAGCCTTGTGTTGATGCCTCATCCCTGCCACTACTCTAATCTTATTATATGGGTCAAAAGCTGGCCTTCCTAGATAGAGTGGTAGACGAAAGAATTTCAGCTCATCAGATGACCTCTCAGCTGCTGGAAGACAAGGACACACTTCAACTCCATCACCTCCAATAGACAAGGGGAACTCCAATCTTAGCTTCTTCTTCTTCTTCATGACTTTGTCGTAAGCTGTCAACTGCCTGGTGACTTCCAACAAGACCATTTTATCAGTAGGGTACCATGGAAGCTTGAATGGCTGCTCAAAGAATCCTTGCAATCTGATATAGGAGAAAGTGGGAAATTGAATGAACCACGCCCCAAATTCCTCCACCAGCTTCATTGCCTCTGAAGACAATCTCATATGCAATCCCTTCTGCAAGGTTCTCACGATGCGCATTGCAAATGCATCGTTAACCCGGGTGTAGTCATCTATAGCATGTAGATGCAGCTGTGGGTAACAGTCATGGACCCTTAACCTTGGACTTCCACTTCCGAGGACTCTCTTGTACCTCAGTCCTTCATACCTCGCATTTCGTGCCAGCATATATATTACATATGAGCTCATGAAGAATTTCTTCGTATGCTCCAGATTCCTCAGCTGCTCGTCGAGGTTGTCGCTAATCAAGCCAGCCCAATCAATGTGATTGAACTCCTCTACTACCTGTTGAACAAAGTACCACATCCATGTCTCGAACAGGTAAGAGTGGGGTAAGCAAAATATCTTGCTGAGCATGATTATTAGATCACTGTATTCACGGTGGAAATCCATCCACACAAGCTCCTTGGGCAACTTAGAGTAGTGGGTTTTATTCCTCCTCATCCATTTGATGTTGATGATCTCATCACAATGTTGAACCCTTGCTGTGTAGACTCTGTGTGCCTACTCCTTTGTCTTCGAGACCAACCTTCAAGATGAAGGGATCCCAAATGCTTCAGTAATGGCTGGAGGAGAGAGATCCGCAATGACATTCTCGTTTGAGTCCTTGATCGTTCTATCACTGGGATGATAATGTTTTGCACATTCCACGATCAAATCAACATGCTGAAAGGCAGGAGGGAATCCGGCTGTAGCTACAATTCCACTGTTCACAATCCGGGCAACCAGGTGTGTCGGGTGATGATCTTTGTAGCCAAACATCCTCCTCTAGAACTCGCTCAAATCAAGACATCCAAGATTCGTGTCCTTTACATCAATCCACTTCAACACAATCTTGGATTCTGGGTGGAATTCTCTCTGTTCATTCTTGATCAATTGCCTTCTGCTTACGCTGGTTCCTCTAGGTTCAGCCATCTACAAAACAGAAAGAGAAAAAAAACTTATAAGAGCATAAAGAAAAAGCAGAGAAAAGCACTTCATCCCAAAATTCAAAGATCTGCCAGAATTTCTTCATCGGGTCTGAAATTCAATTTTCTGTCTCCTCATGGAGATTTTTACCTGTGATCAACTTACTGAAAAAAAGTTTGAAAATTTCACAAACTTCTTCACACTTCCCTAGAAATAATCCTTCTCTCTTCTCAAGAATGCTCTCTCGATTTGTGTGAGAATGAAATGAGCAAAGCCTTCTCTTATAGCTTCTCAAAAACTCGAAAAGCTGCTTTAAAGCTTGCAGGCTAAAATTAGGTAGCTGCCCCATTTTAACACAAGTTTCCATTTTTTCGAAAAGATTCCCTGCCACTTGTTTGTGTTTTTCTCCCGCTTTATGGAATCTGCCAATTTGAGTACTTTTTCTTCATGAAGAAGTCTTTCCTATTCCTCAAAATTTTCCAATTTTTTGGTTTTTTTTGATTTGGAGAGGTTAATTAATTAAATATTAATAAAATCAATATTTAACCAATTTGAATTTTAAAACATAAAATCAAGAAAAACCTTTTAAAGCAATTTCCAACTTTGAATTTTCATTCTTTAATTGCTTTTTTATGTTTTATCAATTTTTTTTTTTGTTTTAATTAAATATTGATAAAATCAATATTAATTAATTTTCAATTTAAAATCCATATCACCTTCCTTCATGCCCTTTATTTCCAAATTTTTTTGATTTTTTAAAGATTAATTAATTAAATATTAATAAAAAATTAATATTTAACCAATTTTACAATTGAAACTTAAAACCACAAAAACTTTATTATTTCTATCTTCGAACTCGTCCTTCAAATTGATTCACTCAAGTTTCAAATTCATGCCAAGACTTTGCTCATGAGTTTGGGCGGGTGTCGGATTTTGCCTGAAGCACTCATTTCGTGACTTGCCTTATTTGTGCCTGAGAAGATATCGGAGCAAGATTTTGGGTGAGTAAAGGATTTTCTTCATCCCACATTCCGTGACCATGAAATTTGCGCTCCAAGGAATGTGGGAGCGGGATTCTTCATGTGTGAAGGATTTTTTCCTCGACACACATTCCATTACCTCACGCTATTTATGTTTGCAAAGAAATAGGAGTGGGTTTTTAGCATGTAGCAGATTTCTTCTTTGAAGAGCAGTCCGTTGACCGCGTTGACTCGCGCTCCAAGGAAGCTGGAGTCGGGATTGGAAGGTGGTCACGGAATTTGTCCTTAGGACTCATTCCGTGAGTGCATGCAATATGCGCTCCAAGAAAAGGGGAGCGGGATTCTTCATGTGTGAAGGATTTTGTCCTTTGCATCAAATCTGCGAGGTCCTTGAAAATGCGACTCCACATTCTTTGGAGTGGGAATCAGAGAGTGACCGATTTTGTTTTTTGTGGAGGAGTCCGCCATCAACTTGCCTTTGCGCTTGAGAGAAGAACGGAGCGGGAATCTTAGGTGGTCACGGATTTTATCCTTCAATCATTCCTTCCTCCTTCCATTTGCTATGAGTCCACCATTCTCAGGAGGTAGGACCTTGTTTGAGACTGTTGCAGAGAGACTTCCACTGACAGAGCACAAACCCAAAAGCGGCTAGGCTGGATAGGAGGGAGAGGGGTCCCATCGTTGATGGGCGATGTGTGGAACAGAGGCCACAACATCTGGCGACTCCACGGGTGAAATGTTGAAGACATTTCAAGGATAAAAATTTACTTGGAACCTGTTGTGAGGTTCCACACCATCGCCCCAATTATTGGGGACCCCCTATTTCAAAAATTTGATGCCTTGTCTTCCCTCAGTTTGAACTGATGCCTTGGGCACGATCCTTAGATCCTGATGAATTGATGAATTGATAAATTGCAAATTCGAGGCTTATTTTGTTTTGCATTTTCGTTGATCGAATGTGGATGTTGGTGATTTTGATGTATGATTGAATTTTGATTGCAAGTGATATAATTTTAAAATCAATAAGGTTTTGCAATTGGATTTCAAGTTGGATTTTCGTTTTGAAGTTGAAAATATATAATTAGATCTCATAGTTGCAATTTCGAAATTTGGAAGCATGTGAAATGTTGAATCATCTTTCGAAAATGATAGAGAAATCTTGGCAAGAAATTTAAAATTCAATGACAGCCCTTGGTTGTTTTCGATTTAAACTTAGTATCGAAAATGTTTGCTTTGTTTTGTTTATTCTTCCTCATCAATGGATTTCGAATTTCATTAGGCAAATAATAACAAATAGTTTGAAACAATTTGCAAATCAATTTGAGGGGGCAATTTTCGAATTCCAAAATGCTGTTATGAAGAAATTAAATTAAAAAATCTGTGATTTCATTTTCGAAAATTTCATGCTTCAAATTTCGAATTTTCATTGGGCAAATACGAATAATGTTTTCTTGGCAATTTGCAAATCAATTGGGGCAATTTTCAAATTTCTAAATGCTGTTATTGGGAAATAAATAATAAAAATCTGAGCCTTTGTTTCCTATTTTCGAAAACTCCTTGCATTTTTTTTCTAATTTTCGAAATAAATGGGGGGCCATATATTTTATTTTGGGGCTTTGGAGGCCTTTGGAAATTAAAAATTGTGCCTTGTGGATTTAATTTGGGCCCAGCCCTTAACCATTTTCGGATTTTTTTAGAAGACTTTTTTTTAAAATTTTCGAAAACTCTCTTTTTTTTGCCAAGTCGGCTCTAAAATGAAGGCATTTTAATTAATTTTTGTTTAACCTCCTTAGGTCTGGTCGGCCCTAAAGGAAGAGGCAGCGGGTTGGGTATAAGAAGGATGTCTTTCCTCACTTCTCCTCACACCAACACAAATCTGCTCTGCTCCTCTATATGCAGCGAATTCCAGTCCTCAAGGCCAGCGAAATTTGAAGGCATTTGGCAACGGTTTCTCAATCAATATGCAGTGATCTTGTGATCTACATGTGCTAGTGAAATTTGCCAAGGAGGATTTCGATTTTCTTGGCAAAAGAGAGCATCCAAAATCATATCTAGGGCATCCATTTTCAGATCTAGGGCGTGCATTCTCAGATTGTTGCAAATTAAAGACAAGATCTCTGTTTTGGATGTTCATTTCCAGAATTTCTACAAGTTAGAATTCTGATTTTGGCAAAAAATTTCGATTTTGAAGGGCATAGAGATATTCAGAATTTTGCAAAATTGAGGCATATAGAGGCTGTAATTTTCGAAATTGGGGACAAGATAGTTCAGATTTGAAGGCATCAAGGCTCAGATCTATCATTTTGTAAGGCAACACACTCAGAATTTTCAATTGGCAAAGTGGCAAAGTTCAGATTTTGTGATCAGATTCAGATTTTCATCAAGATAGAGGCATCAAATTTGAGGATAGAAGGCGAATTCATCAAGACAAGGTTCAAATTTTCATAATAAGGGTGCAAGATCCGGAAAGTTGAGAGGAAGAGCCATCAAGCCAAGGGCATCCACATTCAGATTTCTTTGCAAGAACGGAGTGCTTTCATAGCTGGTGAGTGGCCTATCTTAGCTTTTCTCTTTAATTGTTTTCATTTCATTGGTGCTAGTCTAGGTGTCGAAAACTAATTTCAAGAGTAGAGTTAGGTGTTTGGTTAGTAGGTTGATTACTCGATTGTCTTGATTGGCTTTTTTCCCTCAAGCTCTTGCTTGCATTCCATCATTTCATCATCATAAGAGGAAGATTGGAGTGATAAGTGTAGTCCATCTCATAGGAAACGGCGGGGAGTGATAAGTGGTAGTTTCACCTCTAGGGAGAAGATTGAAGTGATAAGTGTAGTCCATCTTAAGGCAAAGGCGGAGAGTGATAAGTGTAGTTTCCATCCCATTAAGAGGAAGTTTGGAGTGATAAGTGTAGTTTCACCATCATTGTAGAAAAGGCGGGGAGTGATAAGTGTTTAGGATGGCGGATGCCAATGCAAGCAAGCGACCCAAAGGAATTAATGCTGAAATAGGAGACAAGGAAGTCATGATACCCGATTCCAACTTCCGCTCAAAATTGAAATACGTTGGAGACACCAACATTGGTACCCTTGATATGATTCAATTAAGAGAGGTTGAGAGACAGCTAGTCCCCTATGGCAAAGAAGATCAGTAAGTATGGATTTGTGCAAGGAAGTGTTCAGTCTACCCCAGCAGCAAACAGAATACAGCAGATCAGAGTGCAGCGACCTCATCGTGCTTCTCAGTCGGATCTTGGGCTCCCCTCAAGGTACACAGTTTGATCCTTGGATGTTTTATTTTATTGAAGAAATTGAGAATGGTAAAGGAAAATTGGTTGGATTAGGATCATTAGCATGAATTTAGAGTTGGTTAACCAAATGGAGGGAGACTAGGTGAGGAAGCAGTGTATGAACTTAATGATTATTTCAAATCAAGAGGATGGGTGGATTGTGGAACAATCAAGGAGGTATGGCCAGGGCAGGCGCCCCAAAACCCAAAAAGTATTGAAGCAAAGGTGGAGTGCAAGCAAATCAAATTCGAATAGACAGGTTGGAAGGACTATGGAATGTTAAAGAAGGAAAGGATAGTAAAAGAGGAAAGTGGGGTGAAAAGTTTTGGAAGGTCAAGTTTGATTTCAAGGCGGTGGCTAAGAGCAAGGCTCTCAAATTGCAAGAAGGTTCACATCCAGGCAAGTCACCAATGTCAAGGCAAAATTACCCCAAGTGCATGGAGACCTCACCCTTTCGAGGTCATGACATCAAGTACAAGCAAGTTCAAGTGGTGGTGAGAAAATTTCTAAGGACAAGCTCAAGCATCCAAGGCTTCATCTCATCTCAAAGATTAATGAACTTTATAAGACAAGGTTGATGAGGTGGCAATTTCATGTGCATGCAATCAAATCATGCCAAGTGTCATATGTTCTCATTGGTTGACAGATTATTGTAATTTTCTCATTGGCCCACAAAGCTGGTGTCCTCATGTAATTGGTTGAAAGATGGTAACCCTAATTAGGGTTTGTAAGGTTTAATCTTGGCCCTTGATTTTGCCTCTTAATCTTGGCCACTCGTAATTTTGAGCCTCTATATAAGGCCATTTGTACTCATTTGTAAGAGAGTTATGTTGGAGAATTGTTGCCAAAATACTATCAAATTTGTTCTCTATTCATTGTTGTGGTTTGCATGGTGAATATACATGATCATTTTGGTGTATTTGCATGGTTCTTCTCATCTCTCAAATTAAAATAGGATTTTATTTCATGTTGTTAGAATAGAAGCAGATGGCTAGTTGTATGGTGATATTGGTAAATGTTTGATAGGGATCTATATACTAGGCCACTAGCATCCTAGTGGCTTGTGAGGAAGCCTTGTGTGGTAATCTAGTCCAATTGCTCCCAAGTTCTACTTGCATTTCATCTTTCCACTTGTACTTCATGTTGGGTTGGAAGATAGGTGTTAGTGTGAAAATCCTAAGAGTATCCCTTAGAATCATCGCACCAATGGAGGTAGCGCCGCTAGCAAGCTTTGATTTGGTTTGATCCCCGTCCATTTGCTAATTTCTTCATTCATAGGAGTAGTAGTAGAGCAAGAAGTAATCTAGTAGTTGAAGTTTCGAAGAGCAAAGTTGGAAGTGATATAAATTGGAAAATCATTGAGTATACATTGCAAAGTTAATGTCTTATCATCATAGCAAGAATTTGACATCTTTCAAGTGAACAACGTAAGCCCGCCGAAGTGATTACCAACAAATCACATTTATATAACTGAGTTAGTATCCACAGGTGTAAGGAACCTTGGAGTATCTTATATACTTTTCAAGAGAGGGTTGAGTGTTTGGTACGCTGTATCAAGTATTTCAATTGCTATATGTTATGTAGTGGTACAAAACTCACATTAACAGAACCCAGATTCCTTGGTTAACAAACTTATGCTATCACAAAGAGAGAAAACATAACTTGAAAGGGGAGGAGAATCATATATTGGATCAAAACACTGTCATCCTTCAATTACCTATGTGTGTGCAAATGCGTTAAGTTCCACTCAACAAGACCACTCAGAAACCCTAAGATTGGCCATGGCAAGCTATATATTCTTCTTAACTCCAAAAGCATCCTGGACATTGCCCCGCTGCCAGTCAGGCGTCCATAGCCCCGACGGACTTGTCGTTGTAAAACCAACGGAGATTGCTCCACTTCCGGCGATTTATACTTTTGAACACCTATGGAGATTTCCGTGTACCCCCAAAAGCCAACTATTTAATCTTTTCTTTTATTTTCTCTTTTATCATTTTTTATTGATATTTCATTTCTTTCTTTTCTTTTGGCTTGTGAGCAGTGAAGCTCACTATGGGTTTAGGAATTACAGTGGCGCTGAAGCAAGATTTTAAAATTTTCACAAGCCATGACCTCTCCTAAAGAAACTAAGATGGACTCGGAGAAATACTTAGGTGTAAAAAATATAGCAATCTCAAAGTTCAAGTGTCAAGATACAGTGCATGATTAACCTCCTGAGTCAAGTCTGCGTTCCAACCCAATGATGAACATAAGAAAGACAACCTTAGTTTATAAGGATCTTCATAAACAGTTATCCAAGAAATGAGATAAACAAAACTTGGTGGGATCTTCAAATGAAGTTTGAAATCACACAACGCCCCCCACGCAAATGGGAACGCCCAAACCTCCAAGCCACCTAGCAAAAACCAAAACCAACCAAAACCAAAAGAAAACCAAAACTGCCTAAGCAAACCAGGCTTAGGGGAAACAAAACCCTAAACTAACAACCTAAACTACAGAAAGCCAAAATCCCACCAACGGGAAAGGAACGAAGGGAAAGGAAACAGGGGAAGAAAACCAAAATCCCCTCTAAGCTAGAAGAAAACAAAAATGAAAGAACGCAAGGGAAAACCTAGACCAACTATGTACATGGTAGGCTTCTAGAAGGAAACCTAAGGGCAAAAATAATGCTTGAGGAATTGCCCATTGACAGGGAACGGGACTTCCTTTCCTGTTAGAGTTCTCAGCTTGAATGCATTATCTCCCAGTATCTCAGAAATTTGAAAAGGTCCCATCCATAGATTGTCAAACTTGTTGTGATCGCCTCTCTTTTCATGGGCCTTATCCCAACAAAGTACCAAATCTGAAATTCGAAAATCCTTAACTCTGGCCATTCTGTTGAACCATCTTTTTACCACAGCTTGATGTTTTGCGAACTTTTCCAATGCCTGATCTATTTTCTCTTCCAGGAGAAGCAATTGTGTCAATCGTGTGCGTGCTATATCTTCACCTTCCATGTATTCCTACATAAACTGCAATGTCGGGATCCTCAACTGAATGGGAAAAATCGGCTCTTGTCCATAAACCAAATGATAGGGAGATGGCCCTATAGAGCTCTTGATTCTTATTTTGTCTGCCCAAAGTGCAAATCTCAGCTGCGTAGGCCAGTCCCTAGGATTTTTGTCCAATAACTTCTTGATAGCACTTAGCAAATTCTTGTTTGTTGACTCAACTAACCCATTTCCTTGAGGATAGTAATTTGATGAGAACTTCAAGGTGATTCCATAATCAAATGCCCAGTTTGAAAACTTTAGAGATTTAAATGCAGTACCATTGTCGCATGCAAGAGCATGTGGACATCCGAATCTCGTGACAATATTTTCTTCAAGAAATTTGATGACAACTTCTGTTGTGCAATTCTTTAGTGCTTGAGCCTCCGACCAACGAGTGCAATAATCAGTAGCAGCTAGGATGTACCTGTGTTTTCCCGAAGAAGGCGGATTAATTGGACCAATAAAGTCTAACCCCCACTTTGCAAAAGGTCTTACTTCAATAACAGGTTGCAAAGGCATTGCAAGATTTCTCTCACGTGTTGCCGCTACTTGACAAGTGTGATAGGTTTTTACATGTTCATAGGCATCTTTAAATAATGTGGGCCAGTAATATCCTGCTCTTGAAATCTGGTGGGCCATAGAGAGACTACTTTCGTGACTAGTCCCATACTTGCTATGAAAATGTTCTAGGATCTGCTTTGCTTCTTCTTTTCTGCCACATCTCAAATAGATTCCATCATGATTCTTTCTATATAGAATTGCTCCTTGAAGCATAAATTGTTGGCTTTTCATTCTCAAGGCACGCTTTTGGACAAAATTCAGGTGTGTAGGAGACTTGTGATTCAGGAGGTAGTAAACAACGTCATCATACCATTCATTCGGGGATACTTCTTCCATCACATATACTTGCTGAACCAATCCGGGACCAGTCATTGCAATTGTTTGTGTCAAAGCTTGCCCTCAAACCAGCTTCATAGGTTGTATCTCCATGTCATATTCTTGAATGATAGACATCCATTTTCCTCTTCTTTCTCCCAATTCATTTTGCATCAATAGTGTCTTCACTGTCGCATCTGGGACAATTGCATAAACCTTGCTTCTCGAAATATAATGTCGAAATTTCTTGATTGCCTTCACCAAAGCATAGGCTTGCTTCTCTATGTTTGGATATTTCAATTCTGCGTCCTTCAATGGTGAGCTCATAAAGGCAATAGGATGCTCATCTTTCTCCTCCATCTTCTGAGTAAGGATAGCTGCACAAGTATGCTTTGATGCAAATGAGTAGATGTAGAATGGCCTAGTGTAATCTGCACTGATCAAAACAAGAGCATCCACAATTGCTTGCTTTATTTCCTCGAAAGCCCTCTTTGCTGCAAGTGTCCAATCTATCTTTGCACCTTTCTTCAACATGTCATTTAGTGGCTTGACTATTTCTGCAAATCCTGATATAAACTTCCTTACGAAGTTGATTTTTTCGAAGAATGACTTTAACTCTTTCTGACTAGCTGGCAGCCCCAACTTTGAAATTGCTTCGATGCGCTCAAGATCGATTGAGATTCCATGCTCTGAAATCACATGTCCCAATAATTTTCCCTCTATAACTGCGAACATGCACTTCTTTGGGTTCAATGAAATTCCATATCTTCTGCATCTCTGAAGACACAGTTCCACTCATCGAAAGAAAGAAGAAAACCGGTAAACCGGCAAAGGAGGATCCACCAAGAAAAGGCAAGCCAACAATTGATGAATTTGTGTCAGGATTGAAAGAACATGGCCGAATGGCTAATGTCGAAAGAAGATAAATTCTGGCAAATGATGAAGACCGAAGGAAAATTGAAGATGCTATAGTTGTATGCCTTCGTAAGTTTGATTTACATCCTGCGGAACTTCAAACAGTATTTCCTAAGGATCTCTTGGATATTCTTCAAGATAGGTGGAATGCTTCAATGAACAGAGAAAAGGAGTTCAGGATTCGTGCTCTGTTATAAGTCTAGAATCATCTCACTCTAGAAGAAGCAACTCAACAAGCCGAACTACATCAGCAAAATTTCCTGACAAAGAGAAGGATAAGTCTTTTGCTGATTGGAAAAACCGAGAAAGTACATGATGGAGTGGCCATCTGGACCAATCTTCTTCAGACTTAGCTACAAGTAGAGGAAGCATGCCAAAAGGCAACAGCTTCACTGGTCCGTGACACTGGGAAAGGAAAAGGTGTACTCGGAGTAGATAAACCAATCATTGTTGACATAACTGATGAACCTACAAATCCCACACTCCTAGTATCTCCAAAAAAAGGTAAGGCTCGCACTATGACTGTAAATGATATTGTAGCTTAAATTACAACTTTTGGAGAGATAGATAATGCAGCCAAATGGTATAGTGTATTAGCTGAGGAGGACAAACAGGAAATTGAAAAAGCTCTTGTTGAAAGTCTACTAGATTTCATCAAGACTCCTAGGGATTATAGGGGCAGGTTTCCTCTTGAGTTAAACAGTAAGCTTCAAACAAAATGGAGAACCGGTCTAGAAATAAATTCAAAGATCAATAGGGAAGCACTGGAAAAAGCTAGACCTGGTCTAAGCGACAAGAGAGTAAAACTCCTATTAGAGGAAGCATCTATGAATCTGGATACAAATTACAGAGTTGCCAAGATTCTCAATGGGTACGAGAATGAAGTCTTCAAGGAGACTTTAGACTTCTGGCAGCAGTATGACTTCAATACTCTTGAAGCAACAGGTCCTCAAGATCACACCGCAACAATTAAAGATCTACCTGTTCAGTTTACTGCAACTCAGATTCCAATAACTGAAGAATAGGAAGTTCTCTCTGAAATGTTCACCTCTAGTGAACCGGTCACATTGGGACAGACTTCTATCAATATTACTACTGACGGATCAGCTAAAGGAGATGAAGGAATCGCTGCAAGTGATCTTCATATAGCTGAAGAGCAGCAAAACGCCCAAGCCCCACTAGACGAGCCCTCGCATCAAGAAGATGATGCTATGCCTTGAATACAAGTTCAACAACCGGAAGACACACCGGAAGAGGGAAACAAGCCAGACGAACAGGATAAAGGCGAACATGAGCAAGCTCCAAAGGCACAAGAACAAAGAAAAGAGAAGACACAGGAAACTATTCCTAGCTCCTCTAAAAGAAAGCCCTCATCCTCTGAAGAATCTGAAGCAAAAAGAAGTAAGACAACCAATACAATAATTGACATCAGCAAAATGTCAACAAAATAGCTGAAAGAGCTTACTAAAAGAAAACAAGATATGGTTCTGATCAAAGTAAAAGATATCTTGTACAATTTCGTACCGGATGCCGATATAGATGAAGACGAACCAGTCATCAACCAACTGGAAGTGTTAGCTCCAACAATCGTTGAGGATCTAACTGATCCAGAAACAATAGCAATTGACCACTATGCGAAGAAAGGAGTGGAGATTCTTCATAAACAGGTTGTAGATATAAAGCCTATTCTGTCAGACAACTTAAAAGTTCTTCAACAGCAAACACAAGTTGCAGGAGGTTTGATGAGCAGAACCTCGAATTTTGAGATATTCTTGCAAGATTTAATTGACAAAGCTGCAAAGATCTCAGAAGACGTAAGAACTTTGTCAACACAATTTGACATCAAAAATAAAACTGCGACAACCTTTAGCAGAGAAATGACAAGTCTTGCTTAAGTCTTGAGAAAGACAACTGAAGAAGAGAATAAGAGAATCCAAGATGTCATAGGATTTCAGATGCTTCTGGCCCCAACACTAGATATCATGCATCAAACAGCTATTTCTACAAATGCTTTGATCAAAGAACCGGACTTCAAAACTGTAGAAGATATGGAAACCATTATTGTTTCACTAAAAGCGGCCGAAAAGAACATTGAAAATATAACCGGTCAATGGGCACCATTCCTACATTCTGCAAAGAACATCTATAAGGACATCTTCACAAGGCTACAAATGTAATAAAAAAAAACCTTTGTCCTATGGAGGCAAAAAGGGGAAGATGGAAATGGAAGATACAGAGGAGTGGGATAGTGACGGTACAAAAGAATGAGCAGGCACCCGGAGCACTCACTGAGGGGAAGTAGTGTTCTACTGATACAAGGCACTGTGATTAGTAAGTGAAGTTTGTGAATAGTTTTGCCACCAATGACAAAGGGGAAGATTGTTAGCAATATGAGTTGTCATTAGTGTATTTCACAAACCCCATCCACACCGGTAACGGGTCACCGGTCATTCACATTACTTAGAAGACACCGGTAGATGAAGAACAGAGTGTAAGCACCGGTTGACCATTTCGATAGATGCACCAGTAGACCGAACCAAGTATTAAGTACTAGTTTTATGAAGCATACAAGGACAAACCGGGTATAAGGGTATACCGATCCAACTGCAGATAGATCCGATCCGATTTTTGTGGATCAGTTTGAGTTACAGTTTGAGTTAAAAGCCTGATTATACGAGACATCCACTATTCAGAAGTGGAGTTAGCTTTTTAACAGAAGTTAGCTTTAACTCTATGGATGATCTCAAGGTAAACTCTAGATCACAACGCACAGTTTTCATGCGTTGCATAAGTTATGGTTAAGTTTACTCCTTGGCTGTTCTATGAGTCAAGAGGTTCACTCTTGTATAAATACAGAGCATAGGATGCAAGATATGTTGTTGCTGTTGTTGATAGTTGGAGATTGCATAGAGCAGAGAAGATATATCTTCTGAGTAGTGCTACAGGCACAGAGGTGAGGCAAGAAAGAAAGATCAATAGCCAGGCAGACCGGGGAAGAGATCTACAGGTATTATCTAATCAGACAATCAGTGTCATAATAGATCACTGCTTTTATAAAGTGTTAAAAGCATATTGAAATCCCTCTATCAGGGTGAACCTAATCGGTTCGTTGTAAAAATCCCCTAACAGGGTGACATCTCTGTTGATGTTCAAAGTCCTGTATCCAGGCAGCTCTTAAGAGAGTTTAGATCTTAACCGATCTTTTGTAAAATCCCTTAATCGGGTAGCACCTTAACCAGTGCTTTGTAAGCTCCTAACAGGGTGCCTTCATTTGGTACTAATGAAATTGTCTGCTCTATCTCACCATGGTTTTTTCCTTCTAACTGAGGGTTTCCACATATAAATACTTGTGTTGATCTATGTGATTCTGGTTATGCTTGTGAATGATTGTTTACATTCTATTTTACAATTGAAAATTTGTTTACAAGTTTGAAACTTCATCAGAGATAGTATTTACTGATTCACCGCCCCCCCCCCTCTCAGTAACCGGTAAGTATTAACAATATTGTCTCTATGAAACACAACTATTTGAACAACCATTCAAAATTTATTTATCTCTAAATACAATCTTAATTATTATAATATTATAATGATTCTATAATGGTCATCTTAGTTAATCTTAGTTTATTAGGTAGTTTCTATTTTCGTCTTTAGTTCACAATTGTTTCTTTTAGAAACTTTGTCTTTGTAAATCTATTTAAGGAGCTTTCATCTCCTTTGTTTAATACATCAACATCGATTTACCATAACATGGTATTAGAGCAGGTCAATGGGATTTCATAAATTTTGGTGAATTTAAGAAAAATTTGAGCCTCTTTTGATCTGGAATTTTTTTTCTTGAAATTTTTTTTTCGATTTTTTAAAATAAAAATCGTTGGAGTTATTTTATGAAAATTATGTAGTTCATTTGTGAAGATTTTTGTTGAAGAATTGTGAGTTTGGTCGAAGGATTTGATCACGCAATTTCTTTGTTTGAGCAAAAGTCTCTGATTTTCGAGGGTTGCATGTACTTGCATGTTACTTGTATGTTCTTTTTGTGAGTTGCATATTCTTGCATATGCTGTTTTACCATGCGAAGTCTAGTGTTTTGTCTGCATGAAGGTTTCTCTGATGGGTTCTCATAATTTTTTCCTCAAAAATTATCTATTGGGTTTATAATTTTTTCCTCAAAAATTATCTGGGGGTTATTCTCCGATCAGTGTCTCGGATTCTGTGTTTTGTTTTGATTGATTTTTCACCTCAAAATCATGTTTGGTTTTGGTCGATTTTCCACCTCAAAAATCGTTTCTAATTTTTGTAATACACGAAGTTCGCGTGGGATGTTATTTTGGGATTTTTACCGTTTTATCCGAAAAAACGATGCTTTGTACTCTTCAAATCAAAATTTTTTACAATCAGCTTTGGGGCATCCTGCTCATCTGCAATAGTTTGGAGGGTTTGGCAGTTGTTCTCAGTGTGTCCCTGTCTATAGAGAAGGGCAGCTTAGTTATCCAACATCAGGTTGGATGTTTTTGTGATGATTTATATTCAGCGGTTTAGCAGATTCAGGGAGGGTCAATGGAAGAGTCCATGGCTGGCTCTACTCTCTTGTTGCAGACCATTCTGAAGAAGGGGACAGCCTTCTCTGTTTTGTCTTTGGCTATTCTTGGTCATTAACATTTTGCAGATCTAGGGAGGGTCTCAGCAGCAGCAGAATGTTTTGAAGAATTTGTGATCAATAGACAGCAGTTAGACGATGACCATTAAGGGATGGTATTAGAATATTATAATGATTCTATAATAGTCATCTTAGTTAATCTTAGTTTATTAGGCGTGATGTCCCCTTCAAGCTAGTGACATCATGCTAGCTAATGGTTAGCCTATCAGTTGACCCTCGTAGGCTAGTAGACATGGATAGGGGGTCAGTAATGGTACAAGGGAGATATGATCTTCTAATGGTTCAGTTTTGGCAGAGCTCAATGTTCTCAGTTGGCTTGTGAGATGGTTTTTGGCTCACTTATTTGGATTTTGCTCTGTTTGGCAGAAATGGCTATTTTTAGGCTTATTTTGGAGCTATAGAGATGGACCCCTTCTATTTTTAGAAATACCTCATGGTCACATGGAGAATATTTTCACTAGCTCCCAATTCAGATAGCTTGATCAGATTCACAATATTATGGGAGTTATGACATTTTTCGTGGCTAAGTATTAAGAAGAATAATTATTTAATATAAAGTTATATTATAACTTTATATTAAAATCACTTAAGTTGAGGGTCTTAACATCATGAGAAGGGGGCCAAATTTATTAATAATTTATTTGACCTAAATGATAAAATAAATCATTAATTTAATGTTTACAACATTAAATCGTACTTGCTTGAGAGAAATCACAATTCTTGCTTTTTGGGTGCGATTTAGACTTGGAAGGTTATATATGCTTAGCGTGAGAAGAAAAGGGTATCCAGTTTTCATTATTGATTGAATTTTCTTCAACTCTTGAGCTTTGAGAAAGGGTTTGACAGTGCAGCCATTGGAGAACGTAGTTCTTCTGTGTGTTCATCATTTGAGCCAGTGAGATATCTGGTGAATTTGATATCCAGCAGAGGTTTCATCCAGAGACTCCTATTGTGCTTCAGCGGAGATTTACTTCAGCATTTATAGCATTGATTTACAGTTTTAGAGAAGTGGGATCACAGACAGTACACCATCATTCATCCAGCGTGAGTAGAATCACTAGTAGAATTTAGCAAATAAATGTATGTTGTCTCCAATCCTCTTATTTATTAAAAAGATCGCAAATTTGATATCTCTCAGCATTGTTACATATTTTTAAAAAAAATATAAGTCTACTAGTTAAATTAATAGTTTTAAAAAAATATAACTATACAAGGTAAATTGTTATTTTAATTATCTTAAATTAATAATTAAAACTATTTAATTGTCTTAAATTAAAATTTAAGACAAAAAGAAATAACATATTCTATAGGCCGTAAGAGAGAGCATGGAGGGAAATGAATTTTTGACCTATTTCGGTTAATTGTTCATCCTGTTCAGTTCACATTATCAGCCATAAACATTTTACTGGCTATCCCCTTTCAACCCTCGACAATTGAGCAACTAGCCATGAATCGAGTCTGTGAGCGGTTGGGACTATAGGAGGAGTCCGAAGTGGAAAGCTTCAATAATGTTATGTTGCAAAGAGGTTGTGAAGCATTAGGGTACCATGCAAGGGATATTCCAAGAAATGCGGTGTGGGGGCTCAAGAGGGGTGAAGCAAACCATTTCGAGATGAGGCTCATTGATGCTGCCAACATCGGTGCCGTCATACTCACCTGCTGCTCTGTTCACAGGGTTTTGCACACACCAAATTTATTAATAATTTACCGGCTACTGAGAGGGGAGGGGTGAATCAGTAAAATTAATCTTCACTTACTTAAAACTAGCAAACAGATCTTGGAATAAAGAACAGAAAGTTAACAACCATTTACTAGCATAAGTAGAACTACTCAGATCAACACAAATGTTTATACGTGGAAACCCTCGGTTAGAAGGAAAAAACTGCGGTGAGACAGAGCTCACAACTTCACTACTGTAGAATGAAGGCGCCCTGTTAGGAGCTTACAAAGCACTGATCATAGTGCTTCCCGATTAAGGGATTTTAGAGAGATCGGTTAAGATCTGAACCCTATTAAAAGTTGCCTGGTTACAGGACTTTGAACATCAACAAAGATGTTACCCTATTAGGGGATTTTTACAATGAACCGATTAGGTCCACCCTAATATAGGGATTTGAATATACTTTCACTACTAATAAAAGTAATGATTTGTTATGATACTGAATGTCAGATTAGATCATACCTCTTTTTTTTATTGCCTGGCTGTTGATCTCTGCTACCTCTGTGTCTGCAGCTTTTCTCTCAGAAGATGTCTCTCCTCTTCTCTATGCAATCATCTATTATCAACAACAACATTCTTGCGTCCTATGACCTGTATTTGTATAAGAGTTCACCGTAATGAAACCCTTAACTCACAGAACCGTCAGACTGTAAACTTACCAATAAATCATGCAATTAGCAAAAAGCTATGCGTTATGATCTGGAGTTTACCATGAGATAATCTGAAGAAATAAAGCTAACTTCAGAGAAAAAGCTAACTCCACTTCTCAGCGGTGGATATCCCGTATAATCCGGTTTTAACTCAAAGTGCTTCCGCAGAATCCAGTGTGGATCTTTTAGGCAGTTTGACCGGTGTATCTCGTACCCGGTTCCAACTCTGTATGATTTCTGAGACCGGTACCAGATCAGTCTACTGGTGTATACCACTCATTGCATCAACCGGTCCATACACTCTGTTTACAGTCTATCGGAGTGACCAGTGAACTTTTACCAGTACATGGGGTTTGTAGATTTTACACTAATGACAACTTAAATTGCTAACAATCTTCCCCTTTGTCATTGGTGGCAAAACTATACACAAAACCATACAAACTTGTCTTTCCTGTAGAACACTTCTCCTGTCTAAGTGCTCTGGTGGTAGTTGGTTGGATCCTCTTTTTTTTCTGCTCTTCATCTCTCCTCTGTTCTCCTTCTGTGCACTCTCTCATCTCGCTACTTTCTTCCCCTTTTTGCCTCTAGAAGACAAAGGGTTATGCTTCACTTCACATTTTTAGTTTGGTGAAGATATCCTTGTAAATTGTTTTGGCCGAGTGAAGGAATGGTGCCCATTGACCGGTTACATGTTCAATATTCTTGAGGGCTGTTGTGAGGAAAACAGTTATGTTTTCCATATCTTCAACAGTCTTGTAATCGGGTTCAGTTATCAGAGCTTCTGTTGTAGTGGCAATGCGCTGCGTTGAGTCAAATGTTGGGGCTAGAAACATCTGAAATCCAATAATATCTTGGATTTTTTTACTTTCCTCTTCTTTAGTCTTCCTTTTGACAAGAGCCAGACTTGTCATTTCTCTGCTATAATGTAATGCAGATTTATTCTGTATATCAAACTAGGAAGATAAAGCTTTGATGTCCTCTGTGGTCTTAGCAGACTTCTTTGTTAGATCTTGCAAAAATAATTCAAAGTTTGAAGTTCTGCACATCAAACTTCCTGCCACTTGAAGTTGTTGTTGTAACATTCTCAGGTTGGTTGATACAATAACCTTGGTTTCTTCAACCTGTTTGTGGAGGATCTCCACTCTTTTCTTCTCATAGTGGTCGACTGCCATTATTTCTGGATCAGTTAGATCCTCACCGATTGCTTGCGCCAACACTTCTGGCTGATCTAGGACCGGTTCATCTTCATCTATGTCAGCATCAAGGACAAAGTTGTATAGGATGTTCTTTACATTGGTCAGGACCATATCCTGTTTTCTTTTGGTCAGTTCTTTTAGTTGCCTTGTTGCAATCTTACTAGTGCCTACCACTATATCTATACTCCTGCTTCTTTTTGCTTCCTGTCCCTTAGCAAATGATAGTTTCCTTTTTGAAGATGAGCTTGGAATGTCTCCATGTTCTTGCTAGCCTTGCTCTTGTTCCGGTCTTAGTTGCTCTGTGTGGATAGGGATCTCTTCTTCTTTCCCCTTATTGTCTTCCATTACTTGATGAACTCTGCTTTGCAGTTGGACTTCTTCTTCCGGTGGCTTACTACCTTCAACATTTTGTTGTTGTTCTCCCAGTGGGTCTTCTTTTTGCTGCTGCTCCTCAACTGTATGGAGTTCCCCTAAGGGTATATCAATTTTTGCTTCTTGTTCAACATTTGTTTGTTCATTAGTTAGGAGCTCCTCTGCTTGAACTTTTTCCTTTTTGGCAGAAGATCCTTCACCATCTATGTGTCCCTCCTTTGGTGTTTGCGCTGGTCTGTTTTGATCCTGAGGACTATATTTCTCTAATGCCTTGAAGTCATAATTGTTCTAGTAGTCTAGAATTTCTTTGTAGACTTTATTCTCATATCCATTCAATATCACTGCGACTCTCTCTAATGTTTTTAGGTTCATGGATGCTTCTTCTAATAGAAGCTTTATTCTTTCTTCACTAAATCCAGGCTGGACCTTAAGTAGTGTGTCCCTAGTGATTCTGGTGTTCATGCCTAGACCGGTTTTCCATTTTGCTTGTAGCCTATTGTTTAGTTCCGGTGGGAACTTGGACCTATAGTCCCTTGGAGTCCTATGATAGTCCATGAAGGTCTCTACAATTCCAACAATTAGCTTTTGTTTGTCCTCTTCATTTAGTACACTATACCATTTGGCTGCATTGTCCACTTCTCCAAAGTCCATAACCTCAGTAATTAAGTCATCAACATGCATAGGTTGAAAGTTACCTTTGCTTGGTGAGACGAGAACCGTTGGATTCGTTGTCTGTTCCTTGGTTAAATCCACTAGTCCCGGTGCTTCTTCTCCGAGTATTCCTTTCCCTTTACCGATGTCAGGTGCCGGTTTAGCTGTTGCTCTTTGTGTTGCTTCTTGTTCTGCTTGTTGCTGGGTCTGAAGAAGTTTGGTCCATAGTGTGACTTCTTCATTATGTACCGTTTCAATTTCTCCAATGAGCATGAGGCCTATCCTTCTTATGGTTGCAAAAGTTTTATGATGAAGTTGAGCTTGTTCTGTTGCTTCTTCCAGAGTAAGGTGATATTGAACCTCCAGAAGAGCCCATATCCTCTACTTCTTTTCTCTTTCTTCTGAGGCTTTCCACCGGGCCTCAATATTTTGCAGAAGTTGTTCCGGTAGAGTAGTGTGCAGTCCACCGGGATGAAGATTGAATTTGTGGAGGCAGAATGCTACTGCTTCCTCAATTTTGTCTTTGTCTTCATCACTGCCCAATTCATATCTTCTTCTTACAGAACCCAAATTCCCAACCTTTTTCAGTCCTTCCACAATTTCATTAATTGTGGGCTTGGCTCGTCTAGGTATGTTCTCCTTTGATATTTTACCGGTCTTCTTCCTAATCAAAGGAACTGTGTCTTCGGGGTCTATTTCTTCTTGTTCTTCCTCTTGGATGCTAGCTGTCGGTTCTTCTTTCTTCCTTCGGCCTTTGGGCTGTTTTGTCACTAGTTTCTTCCTTGGTGTGGATGTCCTTTTGTAGACAATTTTGATCGGTGCCCTTTTTGACAAATTCTGAAGAATTTCAGTGTACGTGCCGAACCGATTGGCACCAAGATCCAAATTTGCATCATTTAATGCATCAGTGTATGCCTTACCAACTTTGGCTGAGATCTCGTAACCTAGCTCAAGAGCATATGCATCTCTTGGTTCAACTGCTTGAATAATGCAGTTGTCGGTGGTGACCAGAAAACATACCTCATCTTTGTAAAGTTCAACAATTGCTGACAGAACTCTTTCCCTCTCGTGCATCTATAGTTGAAAGGCTTCAAAATGTTTAGTCATAGCATTGCTTAACCGGTCTCCCTGACTATTTGCCATTTCAGTGATTTGATGCATGATCTGTTTATCGATTCTCCAATTCACTTTTCCGAAACCTAGGAAGAAATCCAAGTAGAAAAAGTATAGACACATCAGAAGGGTTCCATACTTCATGGGTTTCTTCTTCACAACTCCAAGCTTCTTCATATTTTCAAAAATTTGGTTCCGAAGCATTGCACAAATGTCGTATTGGACATTTTCGTGCATGATGCGATGCGCAGCATGAATTGCACCACTTGGTATGTTGTTTAAGTTGCTTGACTGACAGACTTTATATCTGATGACAGCGGACGCGAAACGTACTCCTTCATCTTCAATGTCGTTTATAGTCATGAGTCGACCGTCGTACTTCGACTTGGTTAGCTTGTTGATGACAGAGTTGGAGATGGTGTGCAGAGTTATCGCTTCCCCTTTGTCACTATATTTGGTCACTCTGTTGAGATCCTCTTTGGTGATCTCGTGACATGCACCTCTGTTGAGCCAGAACCTTGGTTCGTGAAGACGGCTTAGCACTAGTCTAACTTGGTCTTCCCGGAAGATTGCAGGGTAGCACACACCATTTATTAGACCGGAAGATACCAAATTGGCGTATTTGTCGAGAAGTTTCCCTCCTTCACATAACGACACATACTCTCCTTGAATAAAGGTTTCTCCGAGTTCTTCCTGTCTGGCGTGAATGAACGTTGTAACATCCTTGGTCAAGAGGACTCTTTTTGGTATGGAAGAGAGAGCACCAGCCATGTCGTTTTCTTTTTCTGAACAGGCAAGATGTTGTATGCTGGTTTGTTCACTTGATCTCCTTTGATCAACTTCACGGTAGCAGAAGATGAAGCCATTCTTACTACTTTTTCTCTTCCCGTTTTGCCAGCCGGTTAATTGTAAACCTCCCTTAGCTGTTAGTCTCGTAGACCAAGTGAGTCCAACTCTCACCGGTCATACCGAGAACAGTAGTGGATCTACCAGTTCCCTCTAAACCCTCATGGTTTAGTTTGCTGAAGAAATATCGCCATCAGCAGATGGTGATCTTTCCTCTGTTTTTTCTTCAATGGAGATCTTTGATTCTTTTACGAACCAAATCTGTTTGACTGTTTTCTTAGTCTTGTCTTCCTTGTTGATCTTCTCTTCAAATTTAACCGGTTCCTTCTCCTTGCCCGATGACCGGTTTTTGCACTCTTTGGCTTTGTGTCCCACCTTGTTGCAGTGATAGCAGATTACTCCAGTTGCTTTCCATGAGTTCATTCTTTTCATGTCAGTTGACTTGTTGCGAGAGCCATTGTAATTGTGTACTCCACAGTTCACACAATTCACTGTACTTAGGTCCTTGTTTGTCTTGGTGAGTACCGGTTTTGGGGATCTAAATGCTATTGTCTTAGATCTGCATTTTTGTGCTTTGTGTCCAAATTTATTGCATGCATAGCAGTACCCTCTAAAGCTTCCCTTGCTGATGTTGGACACAGATGTGGGACTGGACCAGCACTCACTAGTCTTGTGGCCCTTTTTATAGCAGTTCTTGCAGTAGCTATTGTTGGTCCTTACCAGTGCATTCCTGTAGTTATTAGTCTTATGACCCGATTTCCCACAGTGTTTGCAAGATGTGTTAGGGAAATTCTTACCTTTCTGCATCAACGACCTCATCTTATCCTTCTTGATTGCTTTTTCCCTAGAGGGCTCACCATTCTTTTTGGCATTTTTATCAGTGAATCCATGACTGGTCTAATCTTTGTGTCTTCTTTGAGCTTTGAGTTGCTCATCAAGCTTAGTTGAACTTTCATTGTATATTCTCAGTATTTCATTTGTTTCTTCAAGTTCGTTCATCTACTCCCTTAGTTGATGCTATTCTTGAGATAATCTATTGCATGCTTCATTCCTGTCACGCCAGCCTTTCTGCATGTGGGCATTTTCTTGGGTGACACTCTGCATGTCTTCTTGAAGTTGTAGAATGATAAGTTCATTTGCCCCTACAGCCTCCACTGCTCGGTCCCTTGCTTTCTTAGAGGTTGACTGAGACTTGACTGCTGAATTTCTTTCGTCTTCAGCTTTTCTCTTTTTCTCGATTAGTTCAGTCATCCTCAGGGCATTGTCTTCTTGGTCTCTTTTAAGATTAGAGATCTCATCGATCAAGATTTGATTCCTTTCCATGAGTTCAGATATTGCCTCCTCAACTTCGTCAGATCCACTCTGCCCAGAGAGTTCATCAATGGTTTCATTGGTCTCGTTCAGTTGCAGCGCTAGCTCCTTTCTTTTCACAAGTGATCTCCTCAATCTGTTTTCCAAAGAGGTGATGATATCATTGGCTTCCTCAACTGCTTTTGATACTGGTAAACCTCCATGATCTTTCTCTCCAGCTGTTAGGCTTAGAAGTAGAGAGAACTTGGCTCTAATACCAATTATTAATAATTTACCGGTTACTGAGAGGGGAGGGGTGAATCAGTAAAATTAATCTTCACTTACTTAAAACTAGCAAACAGATCTTGGAATAAAGAACAGAAAGTTAACAACCATTTACTAGCATGAGCAGAACTACTCAGATCAACACAAGTGTTTATACGTGGAAACCCTCAGTTAGAAGGAAAAAACCACGATGAGACAGAGCTCACAACTTCACTACTGTAGAATGAAGGCGCCTTGTTAGGAGCTTACAAAGCACTGATCATAGTGCTACCCGGTTAAGGGATTTTACAGAGATCGGTTAAGATCTGAACCTTATTAAAAGTTGCTTGGTTACAGGACTTTGAACATCAACAAATATGTTACCCTGTTAGGGGATTTTTGCAATGAACCGATTAGGTCCACCCTAATGATCTGTTATGACACTGAATGTTAGATTAGATCATACCTCTTTTTCTAGTTGCCTGGCTGTTGATCTCTGCTACCTCTGTGTCTGCAGCTTTTCTCTCAAAAGATGTCTCTCCTCTTCTCTATGCAATCATCTATTATCAAGAACAACTTTCTTGCGTCCTATGACCTGTATTTGTACAAGAGCTCACCATAATGAAACCCTTAACTCACAGAACCACCAGACTATAAACTTACCAATAAATCATGCAATTAGCAAAAAGCTAGGCGTTATGATCTGGAGTTTACCATGAGATAATCTGAAGAAATAAAGCTAACTTCAGAGAAAAAGCTAACTCCACTTCTCAGCAGTGGATATCCCGTATAATCCAGTTTTAACTCAAACTGCTTTCGTAGAATCCAGTGCGGATCTTTTAGGTAGTTCGACTGGTGTATCTCGTACTCGGTTCCAACTCTGTATGAACTCTGAGATCGATACTGGATCAGTCTACCGGTGTATACCACTCATTGCATCAACCAGTGCATACACTTTGTTTACAGTCTACCGGTGGCTTCTAAGTAATGTGAGTGACCGGTGAACTTTTACTGGTACATGGGGTTTGTAGATTTTACACTAATGACACTTAAATTGCTAAGAAAATTCAGGTTTTATCAGCAAATTAGCACTCCAAACATAAGTAGAAGAAATGTATAGTTAAGTCTTTTTTACTGATTTTTTTATGTCAATTCATAAGGGTCAATAATAGATGTACTTCAAATCAAATGACATAGTATCTGTTATTGTTTCATTCGGAGATGAGAGTTAGAAGCATGCGAAACTATATTTTTGCAAAGTCATTTTGTCAATAAATTCATCTACCTTGTGTATACTTCCGCATAAATAACTAGTAGGGAATTTATAAAAATATAATCCACCTGCACATCAAAGTTTTTCTTTTTCCAATCCTCAAAGAAGTTTTTAGGCTTGGCTCAAGGATTTTTATTCAGACAAGTAGGACGGGGGAAGGAGAAATCTACTCGGGAAGATTTCACCTTGTGACACAGACCAGAGGGTTTTAAATTTGCAGTTGAATCTAAGCTCTTTAATGGAGGTGTTGGACATGGTGCCCATTGAAGTAGTGGATCACCACAGGGAGCGGCGAACTGAGTGAAAGGAGAAGGATAATTCGGTAATAGAAGATCCTAAGTGAGAATTTGTAATTACAAGAAATGAATCATTTTGGTTGCTCATAAACAATGGTCAAGAATATAGTTGTCGTCTATGGAAAAAAAAACTTCATTGGACATTGACCCCATTCGGGAATTTAGGAAGTGTATTTTGAAATACAAAGTCTTCCAATTTCTGACAAAGTTTCCCTTGCACCTTTTGTTGCTTCTGGGTGAGCTGCCAGTGTTTTTTAGGTTTTGTGGAAGTCGCATGATCAATCTAACTCAGAGCTTCTTCTGCCGAGTGGATGTCATGGGCACCACAGATGCAGGTCTGTTGCACCCGTCGATTGGGGGTTTTCTGAGTTACTACAGGTGGAATTCGGTGTTGGGAAGTGTTTCCTATGGGGTTCCATTAATGGTTGCTTGGCCACTTGGGGTAGAGCAAAGGACAAATGGGATTTTCATAGTGAAGGAAATTAGGTTGGTCATTCAATTACAATGGGGGATGGTTGGTGTGTGAGGAAGGAGGATATGCACGATACCATGATTACTGGATATGCGAAACATGGTGTTTTCAACCAGTCTTTAAGCCTTCTGAAAGAAATGCCTTATTCAAATGCGGTCTTATGGAATGCTATGGTTTCAGGGTACACACAAAATGGGTTCATCGAGAAGACTTTGGAGGCATTAAGAAACTAAAATTAGCAGGTTTAAAGCAAAATGCAACAACATTTGCCAGCAACCTCCCAGCTTATGCCATAAGAGTATTCATTGGATCACGGTATGGATATTCAAAGTAATATAGAGCGAACATATATCAGATGTAGTTACAAGTGCAGTGGCATACATTTATGCAAAACATGGAATCATGCACAAAGCATGCAAGATGTTTGAAAAAATGTCTCAAAAAATGTGATCTCTTAGATTGCAATGGTTTTTGGAAAGCATATGCCCATTTGCACTGATTCAATTTGTAAGGCATATACCCAACGCACTAATCCTGTTTTGAAACTGAGTTTGGTTTTAAGAAATTAGATGCGCACAATGACAATAATAAGAAACAAAAATAAGGAGAGGGACCACTACCAACTCTTCCAAATTATATATAATTTTGTCCTGCAAAACTTTCAATGAATTCATTTTTAATCTCATCCAAAACTGTTTACTGTTCACACAGAGCTCATCAGAATTGTTGAAGGTAAAAGGATGATGGGAAGTTATTGAACTCTGCCACTTCCCATACTCGTAGTGTTTTTATTTGAGTTTTGGGCTGTTTCCACGGCTAGATCCTTTGATTTCTATTATTTCATTCAACAGTTATTAAGTCATATGATAGAGAAAAACATCTCCTTGATTTTTCTCTGGTTTTGTTTAAGATGTGTGTTTTGCGGGTTAAATAGATTGGAATTGGTGAGCTATGAATGCAGTGGCCAGGATCCTACTGTGGTACAAGAAAAGGATGTTATCCTCTCACTGGGAAACCTGCATCGGATTTTTTCATTCATGGCTTATGGCCCAACTATAAAACTGGAAAATTGCCTCAGTTTTGCAATCCCTCTGATGAGTTTGACTTCTCACAGGTGATCTTTCTGTCGAGCACTGCCCATTTCTGTGATTGGGTGCGATATTGATTGGTTGCTGCAATTTCATACCGTGACTTCATGTTGGATGGTATTCGTAGTCACCAAAAGCAAGGAGGAATCAATTTAAAAGATGGCATCATTTACTATCAGGCTGCATTTCAATTACCAGTCAAATTCTTAATTTAAGGTGCCTATGTTGACATACAGTATTGCTATGTTCATTGTTTGAAATATTACCTTAGTTAATAACATTTTGATGAACATATAAGTCAATTCGGTTTGCTGTTGTTTAAACTTCTTAGTTTGAAAGATTCAGAGATATGCATTTATGAGTTTTAATTGGAAAAATTCAAAAATTGCAAAAGACAAACATATTAAGTTGTTTGAGCAAGGAGCCAGTTGGGCTCATCACACTTGATGTAAAAGTAACTGATGATT
This sequence comes from Chamaecyparis obtusa, assembly GCA_027943335.1. Classification (NCBI taxonomy): domain Eukaryota; kingdom Viridiplantae; phylum Streptophyta; class Pinopsida; order Cupressales; family Cupressaceae; genus Chamaecyparis; species Chamaecyparis obtusa. The sequence goes on along the minus strand of BSBK01008325.1, from coordinate 495,321 downwards.
TTTTGTGATTTTTGACAAAAACTCACCAATTACTCATGTGAATTTTCTAAACAAGTTACTCCCAAGTTTTGTGAGTAATTGGCAGGTTTTTCTACTATGGTGTAAAGTTGTAAGCATTAAGGAATCTGCAATACCAAAAGGTAGTTGTTGATAGCCATATAATATAAGTTTTGCGTGTGCAACATATCAACAGGCATGTGATCAGATAATATTTTAGCAGAGTGATGGGATGCTAGGTTTACCTCGATTAGAAGAGATTTCATCAAGCTTCTCTTTTACAGATTCCCCTTAGAATTCTGCTGAACTGCCGGTTTGTATATTTTATACAATAGGAGTTCCCAAATTCATCAAATTAGAATTAATCATATGACTGATTTGATTCTTGTAAGTCAGAGTTAACCTGGTGAATATTTATCAGCTTATGTTATTACACCAAGGGCACTGGCCAATAGGTATGAAAACATGAGACATACAAGAAATATAGTCAATGAGTCAAGCAATGAAATCATGCAGTTTATTACTCATTTGTGCAGAATGTTAGTTTAAACATGGTAGCAGACATGGTACCATGCTGGTTCCAGGTCTTACAGATTGTATATGACATGTTATTGTGTTTCCTTCTAAAGCACAGTATGGAGCAACCATCTCTATTACTACTTACAGGAAATTATGACTTCGAATTTAGCACTTAGCAAGCAGAAATAGATGATATATATGAACATATGACTGAGCAAGAAAACTTCTGTTTAACTTCTAGAAAAAGGTGAAAGAAAAATGATGGTTAGAAATAAATCTCCTGAGCTTAAAGGTAGATGATTCACATGTGATAAAAAGTAAATTAATTTCTCAATAAAAATATGTTCACAAAAATGAAGGACAAACATTGAGCTCCATGAAAGCATACAAATGAAAAGAAAAAGGCGGCATTCAATTGTTCTTCCAGATGTTTGAGACGTCATCTGCTACTTAGATTCTTGTGTATTTTGACGGATATCAAACAGTAGAAAGCATTTTAACTTTATTACTAGAGATCGCATATTAAAATATATAATATATTTCCTAACAACACTCTTTTGGTATCAAAGGAATTGGTAATGCCTCTACTTTTGGAAGATGCTGATACGATCCCCACTAAGCATGCACAACACTCATTGAATAGCTATAGACCTATACGGCACCCTTCTGCCATTTCTTATCTTGTACAGTCCTGTGTTATTGTTACCCAAATTTCCCATCCTATGCAATTTGGCCTGGTCTGCTCTGTCTGGCATTTTTAATCCTGTGTTAGCCCCTCAAAAAATTTCCATGATTATATGCCTGTTCAATTGTTTAGTTCTCTGGTTTGAAGGCCATTAAAATTCATGTGTGACCGTTTAAACTCCATGATCCCCTAAAATACCCGTGGCCCATCCTAATTTAATATTTACCCTTTCGGGCCACTTAGCCACAAAACCCATGTGCTCGAAGGTTGTGACCCCTTGTTCTCTTTAAGTGGTTTGTCGCATGATCGCATAGGTCATTTTCATGCTATGCGATCATGCGACTAAGGTTTGTCGCTGGGGTCCCCCTTTATTTTCCTAAGCTTCCTACGTCCCGGCCTTTTAATATTTCCCTGGGCCCAGTTCTCGGTCGCAGTAAGATCCAACGGTGGTCGCATAACCGCATGGGATCTTCCGATCCCATGTGATCATGTGACAACCATTGATGCGGTATCGGCATTGCAGTAGCTGCTGGTGGGTCCTCGGGTGGTGACATGTCTGTTTTTCAGTGGCCGGCTGGGTGATGACAGGGCCGTCGGTGAGTCCGATGGTCAGTGGTTCTGTGGGGACGCCAGCTTGTCCAAGATCTACGGTGGTCGCATAACCGCATGGGATCTTTGATCCCATGCGATCATGCGACCGCCGTCCGATCTTCCAGTGTTTAAGCCGTTGTCGTGGGTCCGGCTGACGTGCGGGTTTCTTATTGGTCCATGCTGGGACAGTTGGCATTTATTGTGGGCCCGAGTATCTTGAGTGGTAACAGAAGAAGATCCAACGGTGGTCGCATAACTGCATGGGATCTTCCGATCCCATGCGATCATGCGACCACCGTCCGATGCAAGGGACCGGATTTCTTTTGACTTCTATGGGTCCGTTTGCTGAGGTGGCCAATTTTTATTGGTCCGGGTTGCTATGATGTGGCCTTTTGAAAAGCCTTTGACTTTTTCAAAAGGGGATTGCAGTATCTTTCGCGGGTTTTCTTCTGTTTGTTCCTGTTGATCGTTTGCAAGCACGGGTAGCTCAGAATTTATGTTTCAGGGGTGGTTGCAGTTGGAATAGATGAGGAAAAGATCTGGGCAGCCGTTCTCGGTGGATTCTTACTAGAAGAGTATCGGATTTGAGCATTCATGACAGCCCGACTTGCAGAGAAGTAGTTGGATCAAAGTTTTTTGTCTGCAGGCAGATTCAGTACAGGGATGGGCACGCAAGGATGAATATCTGATCGGTTGAGATATTTTCATGAACATTTATGATCAGAAATGATAGATTTAGGGTTGGATTTTTTTTATGCAGATTTATGTAACCCTAATGAGATTTTTGCTCTTGCCTGCGTGCAAGAGGAGATGTATATAATTAATTTTTGGAGCTTTTAGAGCTTAGAGTTCACATTTTGTAAAGAGAAAAAATATCTTTTCTTAGAAGGCTATATGAGACATTTTTTTGTCCTCTGGTTTTCTACATTCTGTAACCTCCCATTGATAATTCAAATATTGAAGGTGTTTTTGTGATATTCTTCATGTCCCTATGCCTTCTTGTGTGAGTTATTTCTTAATGAATTCAGTATTTACATGCTTCTCAGTGATATCTTAGGATTCTTGATCCCTCTTTCTTTCTGCAATTTTGTGTATCATTGTGGATGATTTGATGTGAGTGCTTTTGTGGGTATACTTCAACCCCTTAAATATCTTGTCTCATTCCTATACCTAGTTGCAGAGGTGAATGTTTGTTTGCAGGTCATAGATTGCTGTTTAATTCCAAGGGGTGTTATTGTTTGTGAAAGAATCTCTCTTTCCCTGAATAACTCTTTTTATCTACAGACCCTTCTATGAAATACTTATGCAAACCTATTCAGTGAGTTGTGATCACCTAGGCCTAAGTCTATTCATTGATTTCATCTTTTATACTGTAATTCATACCATATTTTCGGTGTATCACCTAGTACAATAGTTTGTTTTCAGTCATTTCCCTTTCAAGCATTCCTTCTATCCCTTTCCCTCAAAAAGTTTTACTTTTCTGTCAATAAGCAAATTAAGGTGATTATCCAAGAGGAACCAGCCTAGAACCTGGAGGTCTCATCTCAGTTAGCATAGGTCCCACAACCTGGAGATGATTCCCATGTTATACTAGGTTATCAAGACTACGAGAGCTTGAGACAAAGGCGCAAACTTAGTGTATAACAGTTATCTTGTGTTACTTCATTCGGGTGGTTTCATGTATCCACTGTACCCATAAATACAAGCACTTGGAGTTAAATTGATTAGCAGACAAGAGTCACATTTGACTGAAACAAGTTGAAGCACAGGATAAAGAAACAGGCTGACTGAGGGTACATGTTGGACTAGCACAGGAGTGAAGATAGTATCAATTAATATAATATCATTATATTGTAAACAATATTTTGTTAATATATTGAGTGGTGCTATGTTTCTTGCTGAATCTTTTCCTGAAAGGGTTTGCCACGGTATATCTTGTGTTATCTTTGTGAATGTCATTTTTAATTTGAAATTGCTGTTGTATATTGATTCAAAAATCCTTTCAATCCACCTCTTCATCTCATTTGCTATTAATTTTGCTCCTTCCACCTCTGTAATGTCCCCACTTTAGTAGTTGGCCAAGTGTGTGTGCATTAGTCTTGTTCTACATGGTCCCGAGGGCTAACGAAGGGTTTAAGGGGATCCTGGAGTGTTTTGGCCTAGTCATTTCCAGTTTGGGCCAAAACAAAGTTGATTTACTCAGTTTCAGGCATACTTACTATTTTTAGTAAGTCAGCAGGACACAGTGGAGGCCAGTTTTGGTGATTGGATTTGATACTCTTCAGTGAGAGCTTTCCGACGAGCTATCACTTGCATTATTCGGAGTCAGATTGCTAATACATTTTAATGCCTGAAGTTTTATTAAAGTAACATTTAATTTAATTGTAAAATATTACAGTGTTACTTTAATATTTATTTTATGGGGATGTGTACCCAAGGGAGACATAAGGGGATATTTTAATATATGTTTTATATTGCACATCTTTTATCCCACATTGCCCATGAGAGTTGAGCCGACCCTTGGAAATAGAATAAAAGGAAGCGTTTGTGGCTTCATTAGACATGTTGAATATGAGAAGAAATTGGCGTGTGAGTTGCAGATCCGTTTTTGGCATTAGAGGACGTCTATCCTCTCTTGTGACATTCTAGACGTCATTCCCTTGGGGTTTGGCCTTTGGAATCTATTGCTATCAACTCCATTAACAGGCAGATTGAGTGCATTTTCAGCTACAGGCAGATTGGGTGTTTCGTTCTTATCTTCCTCTCTACTTGTCTGATGCTTATGTCACTTTGAGGGAATGATTTCAAGAAGATATTGAACCGTTTGAGGGCAGATTATAACAGTATTGTAGCGCAACACTATTCATGTTACTGTAGCATGGCACTATTCACGCTACTGTAGCGCAACACTATTCACGGCACTATTCACGGGTACTATTCATACCACTGTAGCAGCAGATTTTGTAAACATTTGATGAAACATTATTCAATAAGGCTGTAGTAATTCATGAGTTGATAATCTTGCCATGTATTTGCTTCTTATTGAAATAATATTTTACCAGCAGTAGTCAGTTTCCAGTTTGCATATTATTGTAGTTTCCTTCTTGTTCATGTTGTGTGTTTTCAAGTTTATGCCAAAACATAAAACAAACAAACAAATGTCTCATTTCTGGAAGTCATAAGGGGATTAAACATTAAACGGAGAAATAAGAAGTTGGATGCAAACTATTTGACATAATTCCTTTCAGCAGTTGGTTGGTCTTTTGGGCTTTCAGGGGTGTCCATTACAGTGGTATCAAAGCTATAAGTCCTGCCATCCTGTGGAGGTCTTATATGGAATTTGGAACAACCGGATAGAGGGAAAAGTGTTTGACGAAATGTCAAAACACTAAAATCAGAAATTAAAAAACAGGCTAAGCATTTATGTTTGAGCATGCGACAGGGGCCTTATAATCTCTGCAATACTAGAGTAAGACAAAATAGAATTTTGGACTTGCAGAGCGAACAGTCTAGTTCATCCGTGCAGGTGGACATACAATCCAGTCATACAGACACAGAGGAGATATTCTTTGATCAAGACAGCAATATGGGTGACCGAGATGACATGAATACAGGATTAGGTGGAGGCAAGAACACTGGTCCAGATCAGGGAGAGGTAATATTTAGACAGTTACTGGATACATTAGAGCAAGGGCAGTGTATGTAGCAGGAGCAGAATAGGTGAATGGACATGATGTTGCAGCTCATGGCTAGACAGATGGGTGTTAATATTAATCCAGGTGATGCCAACAACAGAAACAATAACAACGGGGGCAATGATAATAATGGAGGCCAAGGCAACAACAATGGTCCTGAGAATAACATTAATGGTAATAATGGACACGGCAACAATGGGAATGAGGCTGATAACTTTAGACACATTGCACGCCCAGCTTGGACAGCGAGCTCGAGACCTCTTCTACCCACCTTCCCACCCAGAGATCCGATTCAACCAGTAAATGAACTGCGGATTACCGAGTTACAGGATCAGTTCAAGAGGGACTAGGAGGCTAGTGGACCGGAGTTTCAAGCGGATATTTCCCTCAGAGATTATATGGACTTGAGGATGAGACACATGCCTAGAGTAGGAGGGAGGAATCAAAACTTTGAGATGAGAAAGAAAGTTGGAAAACTTTCTTTACCTTATTATGATGCTTCAGGAAAGATGACTGCACGAGCTTGGGTGTAGAAGGTAGATACATACTTGCAGCTAAATCCTATGCCTGAGGAAGAGGCTATCAAGTATGCGGCTATGCACTTGGACGGCGTTGCGCATGAATGGTGGCATCATGGCATGGTGACTCTGGGGCATAATCAGATTACATCCTATGAGGAATTCACAGAAAGATTGATTGAGAGGTTTGACACTAGGGATCCCGAGTTACATTTCAAGGAGCTAGCACAATTAAAGCAGTCAGGTTTTGTGGATGCTTACATAGCTGAGTTTCAGTGTTTGTCTGTACTTGTTACTGATATCTCTCCTAGGAGATTGGTGGTGTTATTTTGTGATGGGCTTGCTGATCCATTACGAGGTTGGGTGAAGGGACATGATCCACTCACCTTAGCTGAAGCAACTAAAAAGGCATGAGATTTAGCCCCTTCGGTATACAAAGGAAAATACCATTCAACAGATTCTTCCTACCGCAAGGACAAAGACAAAAAACCATTTCAGAAAGAGTATAACAAACCCAAAGAAGGATCAAAAGGACTAGACAGTGAAACCTTGAATGAACTTCGAAAGAAGAAACTATGCTTCCAATGTAGAGAGCCTTGGGACTTATCTCATAAATGCCCTCTCAAGGCTAAGGCAAATCAAATGGAGTATTTTTCAGCAGAAGAGTCAGAGTCAGAGGGGGAGGATCAGCACTCCGATTCAGATGAGGATAACACTATAGAGGAGAGCAGCATTCCTAAGGATGATAGATCGTTGGCATGCTTGACAGGGGCCCAAAAGGCAATCACATTTAAGGTCAGGGGTACTATCCAGGGGCAGAAAGTGATATCTCTCATTGACACTGGGGCTACACATAACTTCATAGATGCACAGTTGGTAGCCAGGAGAGGGTTACAGACGGAGGAGCATGATGGGTTTAGAGTCATGGTGGCTAACGGTGATAAATTATTGTGCACTTGGAAGATATCTAATCTTCGCATTAGGTTTGGAGATGGCTATGAGTTGGAGGATGAGTTCTATGTTGTGGATATGGGAGATTATGATGTCATCCTCGGCATGACATGGATGGCTTCGCTAGTTGAGTTCACACTCAACCTAGCGAAATTGGAGATGAGATTCCAGCATGAGGGCAAAACTGTGGTACTTAGAGGACTTTCGGATGGAGGCTGTAGAGTAGTATCCTTGAGGAGAATGCAGAGACTTTTTCGTCATGATGGCATAGAGTGGGCGGCAGAGTGCTACAGTATGCCAGCTTCACTAGTGCCACAGGTAAAGAGTCATCCACCAGATATCCAGAAGATACTTGATAGACACGCTAAAGTATTTGGCAATATTCCTCATGGGGTTCCTCCTGTAGGGGGATAGAGCATGTTATTGAGCTCGAGGAGGGAGCCAAACCAGTTATGATTACCCCTTATCGTCATCCTAAGAAACACAAGGATGAGATAGAGAAGGCAATTAAGGAGTTGTTGGAGATGGGGCACATTAGGCCTAGCAAAAGCCCATTTGCTTCAGCAGTAGTACTGGTGAAGAAGGATGGGACGATGCGCATGTGCATCGATTACAAAGCATTGAATAAGAAAACAATTAAAAACAAGTATCCCATTCCTAGGATTGATGAGCTGATTGATGAGTTGCATGGGGCATGCTTCTTCAACAAGAGTTAAAGAGTCCATAGGAATTTCCCCTTACCATCTAGTTTATGGACAGGATCCTGTGTTCCCTATTCAACTGAAAATCCCAACCCTGAGGTTTATCCAAGAGTACTATGATGAAAATGAAGACCGAATCCAGGCTAGGTTGACTCAATTGATGCAATTAGATGAGAAGAGAGATGAAGCCCTAGAAAAGTTTGCAAAACATCAAGGGGTAATGAAACGTTGGTTTGATAGAAGATCACAAAACAAGGCCTTCAGGATATTTGATTTGGTCTTATATTGGGATAAAGCCCATGAGAAGAAAGGACAACACGACAAATTTGATAAACTATGGAAGGGTCCTTTCCAAATTGCTGAAATCATCAGAGATAATGCATTTAAGCTCAAGACACTCACTGGTAGGGATGTCCCATTGCTTGTCAACGGACAATTCCTCAAGCATTATTTCCAAGCTTAGGACTCCGTCCGGAGCCCTTGCCCGTACATAGTAGTTTAGTTTGCTTTCAGTTGTTAGATAGTTTGCTTTTTGTTCTTAGAATAGAGTTTGTCTTGGACCTGTTGGCCCAAGAGTTAGAATAGATTTCCTTTCTGTTGGTTAGAGTAGGTTTCCTTTCAGTTGTTTAGCTTAGGAGTTTTGAGGGAGCTCAGTGGTTAGTTTGCGCCAAGTCACTTGACTCAAGAACTTTTAGCTTCCCTTTAGTTTTGAGAGCGGTTTTGGTTTTGGAGCCTTTGCAAGTGCAGAGGGGGGTCCCGGTTATCATTCATGGGTGAATTGTGGAATTTTACACATTTCGTGGTAAAACAGGAGTCTGTCTTGTTCATTTCTTGAATACATTCGACGAGGTTCGGAGATTTTTGGATGTGCTTAGTCGTTGGTCTATGGTAGGACTTGTACTGAATTCGGGTCAGACTTGATAGTGGTCCTTGAGTTACCTTAGACATGGTTACAACATTATGCTCACACTTAATTGCTCCGAGTTCTTGATGTTTCGAAGTGAAGATGGACTTAGTGAAAATCATACACCTGCTTCAGCGCCACTGTGGCCTTCCAAACCCTCCGCGGGCTTCATTGCCTGTAAGCCAAACGACAGAAAGATTGAAAAGAAAAGAATTATCATGAGAAAAGAAAAGAGAAGAAAATGAAAAGTGCAAAAAAAATAAAATGAAAAGCAATATCAAAGTGAAAATAAAGATGAAATTGGCTTTGAGGGCGTGCAGTCATCTCTACCGGTGCTAATAAGTGGTCACTAAAGGTAGAATCGTGATTGTGGTGCCACAGCGATAACTCCGTCGGGGCTATGGATGCCTGACTGGCAGCGGGGCTCTATCCAAGTTGCTTTTGGAGTAAGGATATTTTAATAGCTAAGTTTATTGGATCTAAGAGATTACCAAGTTCTCATTGAGCAAGGAATGAGTCACTTGCACACACGTGGGTAACTTATGTCAAGGTACTTAGGTTCGGCTTGAGAGTTCTTCCTCGGGTTGAGTACTTGTTCTTAAGTAGATTTTCAAGTTAGTTATCTTAAAATTTTCATTCTGAGTTATTTTATTTTTGAAATGTTCAGGAACATTTCACCAGTGGAGTCGCCAGATGTTGTGAGGTTTTTACAACATCGCCCCATTCCATGGGGACCCCCCAATTTCAACTTCCAGACTTAGATATTTTGGCCTTACCCCGACCTCGTGATCCCGATTGCTTGACGAATTTGATGTTGCAATGGAGATGTGTTTGAAAATATTGTTGAAATGAAAATCCTAATGTTGATTTGAATTGGAAATCTAGATTTTGGAATTTGAAAGATTGAAAGATGATGAAATGAAATTCAATAAATGTCTATGGGCAAATTTGTGAAGTTTGCAATTTTGATGATCATTTGTTTTCAATGGTTTCTTGGATTGAAGTGAATTTTTGCAAAGAACGATTCATGACTTTCAAAATCCAAATCCTTGGCAAATGTGGAAAAGAGAATTTCGATTTTCTTAGAAACATTTCAATTGGCAATTTGATTCTTTGATTTTTGAAATTGTGGGATTGACATTTTGTTTGCAAATTTCAAATGTTTTTTTTTCTTTTGGCAATTCAAAGAATTGATATCCTTGGGATGATTTTCGAAGTTTCTTGGATTGATAAATTGATGATTTCAATTTTCAAAGTCTGAGATGATTGATAAGAATTGATTTCCTTTACAAACTTTCGATTGAGTGGAGTATTTGTTTAGTACAAATTTCAAATTTTATTGAGCAATAATAATGCTATTGCAAAATTATCGAAATCTGGACTGAATTCATCCTAATTTCGAATCTCATATTTGTCGTGGCATTTGCGAAAATAATATTTGATGTTGCATTGAGGGTTGTGTCAATTCAAATTTAAAATTCAACACATTATAGACATTTTCGGTCCCATCCTTTGCATTTTCGGAAGCATTTAATGTTTATTTTCAAAGGATCGAAAATTATTTGTTAGATTGCCAAGTCGGCCCTAATGCACACGTTTTGGATTTAATTTTTTGGTTTTTTTTTTTTGCTAGGGTTGGCCTTGTATTGGAGGGAGGACGCTGGCTATTTAAGGGGGGCTTGCCATTTCATTTTCTCCACACTCAAGCACTTGTTCTCTGCTCTGCTTAACCAGCAAACTCAGTCCTCTTAGGCAGTGAGTTCAAGCATTGTTCGGTGACTTTTTGGAGGCATATAGGCACCGAATCTGCAAGGAGGTGGCGAATTGATAAGGAGCAGATCTGGGCTAATTTTAGCCAAATTTGAGGCATTTTCAAGGCTTCAAGGGGCATTTTTCTGAGCATTAATTGGAGACAGCCAGTACCTGGACATAATCTCAGACTTTTTGGAGACTTATTTGGGCCTGTTTCTACACATTTGCAGCATTAAGAAGGTCAGGGATTGGTTGAACATCAATTGGAGGCCTCTTTCTACACCTTTTGGTGCCCAGATTTGAGAATTTGAAGTCCTTTTCTATAGCATTTGTTCTAAATCCGAAAATTGAAGACAAGTTCTCAATTTCAGAATTTGATAAGGGAGTTTGTGGATTTGAAAGAGATCAGTCCAGATTTGGTAGAGAAGGAGTTAATTGCTCAAGGCCTCATTGAAAATTTTGAAAATCAAGCCAAGCCAATTGCATTGACAAAGGATTCCTAGCTTTGTACTTGGGTGAGTGGCCTATCTTTTCCTCTCTTTCCAATTGCTTTCATTTCATTGGTGCTAGTCTAGGTGTTGAAGACTAGTTTCAAGAGTAGAGTTAGGTGTTTGGTTAGTAGGTTGATTACTCGATTGTCTTGATTAGCTTTTTTTTCCAAATTCTTGCTTGCATTCCATCATTTCATTTCATCATCATAGGAGGAAGATTGGAGTAATAAGTGTAGTCCATCTCATAGGAAACGGCGGGGAGTGATAAGTGGTAGTCCCACCCCTAGGGAGAAGATTGGAGTGATAAGTGTAGTCCATCTTAAGGCAAAGGCGGGGAGTGATAAGTGTAATTTTCATCATTTCGTCATTAGGAAGAAGATTGGAGTGATAAGTGTAGCTCATCTCTTAAGGTAACGGCGGGGAGTGATAAGTGTAGTATTTCATCCCATTAAGAGGAAGTTTGGAGTGATAAGTGTAGTTTCACCATCATTGTAGAAAAGGCGGGGAGTGATAAGTGTTTAGGATGGGTGATGCCAATGCAAGCAAGCAACCCAAAGGAACTAATGCTAAAATAGGAGACAAGGAAGTCATGATACCCAATTCCAACTTCCGCTCAAAATTGAAATACGTTGGAGACACCAACATTGGTACCCTTGATATGATTCAATTAAGAGATAGGTTGAGAGACAGCCAATCTCCTATTGCAAAAAAAATCTACAAGTCCGGATTTGTGCATGCAGCTTCCTTCCCTCCTACCTTGCCTTGTCCAGAATTAATCATGGAGTGTGCATCTAGACTTAACATTCAGAGCAAGTCAGTCATAATGGATGGAGATAAAGTTTTGACAAACATTAGTAGTCCATTGATTGAAGACACATTCAATATACCTAAGCAGAATAGCACAGAGGCACTATCTATTGATCAAGTCACCAGATTCTACCATGACAACCAAGACACATATTTTGCTCAGCTAAAACAGAATTGGTTACATGAAAGAAAGAAAGGAGTCACCAAGACCTCAAAGCTCACCGGGTCCAACTTCAAATCAGAATATGGCAACCTCATCGTCCTCCTCAACAGAATCATGGGCTTAGCACAAGGTATGCAATTCAAAACTTGGATGTACTATTTCATTGATGGCATAGAAAGTGGAAAGAAGAAATTTGATTGGGCTGCAATAATTAGTGAAAATCTAGAGTTACAGCTTAGAACAGTGTTGTCTCAAAAGCAGTTTTATATGGGATCATATCTTTTTTACTTAATAGCAAGATTATTTAGACAACCGAGACTTAAGGCTAGGGGAGAAGTTGGTTATGGGCCTGGGCAATACTTGGTGTATGAGTGCTATCTGCAGCTTCATTTGCGCAACACCAAGGATTACAAGATATTTTATGATGCTTTTGCCATGAAGTTAGTAAGGATGTTGCAAGGAACTCCTGCTCGGAGACTTTCTCCGGAGGCCAAATCCAAAGTTAAGAAATATGGGAGTTGGTTCATCCAATTTGCACGATTCACATACATAAGAGTGGCTGGATGTACAACTTGTCCCAAGAGGCTTCCAAGGTACCCACCCGATCGATTAGTTTTGATGGAGTTGGCTAGAAAACTTGAGCAATATGATAAAATGATGAAACAGAAAGGTGAAGCAGGGGTTACCCTCTCACTTGTGATAGGCAATGACAGTTGTCCCAGCCATGTTGCTTTTGCATCTGCTGAAAAGGAGTTAGAACAATATCACCTAGCTTGGTATAAGGCAAGACAAGGGTTCGATCCTCATGGTCTAATCAAGGCAGCTCAAGGGGGAACATTCAGGCATGTGCCTACGATAGAAGATTTTTGGGCTAATGCACAAGATGACTTTCATGTGAGGAAGCTAGCTTTCTCAAGACTGTCACTAAGCCTGATGAGAGCCATAAAATGGAAAAATCTTATGATCCCAAACCAGCTGGAAGAAGATGAAGATGTACTAAGAGAAGACTACCACACAGTAGAAGGAACGGAGTTAGATCCAGTCAACTAGAATGATCAGCAGGATCCATCCTTAGAGGCAATTAATAAGTCAGTTGAACTGCACACTCAGTGGTGGTATAACAAGAAGTTAAGTCAGTTGCAAAGATCAAGGGTACACCTCACTTATGAGAAGATGAAGCCGGTAGAGGTCCAAGCAGAATCAGTAAGTCAGCAAGGTGAGGACAGTAGCCGACAGCAACCACAGCCACAACAGCAAGCCAGTAAGGGCAAGAAGAGAAATTTAGAGGTTGAGAAGGATGAGGAAGATCAAAGGCCTCCAGCAAAGAAACAGAACAAACTATCATCTAGAGAAAGTATATTTGAGGCTAGAAGCCAAGAGCATGATGCCAGTGGACAAGGTGCAGCAGTTGAAGTAAGCTCAAGTTCAGAGTCAGGTAGTGAGGATAGCAGTAGTGGATATTCGCCTCTTTCAGAAAATCAAGTAAATGAAGACGTGGCAATCTCAAGTGATGGAGAAGATATACAAGTTGATATTGGGGGTGAAGCAGCACAAGATGAAAATCAAGCACCCAATGATGAGTATGCAGGGCTAGTTCAGCCAAATCCAGCAGTTGGAGTTTTCACTGGGCCCGCTTGGATGTTGAAGATGCTTCAAACCATTATCCCAAAGCCTCCCATCCAGACAATTGAAGAAATTCAAAGGGATGCTGAAAGAGAAGGTGATGCTAGACAGAGGCAAGCAGAAACAGTAGCAAGGGTAATCAGAGATGATGGTCATAGAAAGGTTCAAATCGCCATACCAAAAGTCAACAAGACAATGGAGGAAATTTCAATTCAGGACTATGAGTTTCAAGAGCATGACTTGGGAGCAGCAACTGATGAGATAGTGTGAAGAACTTCAAGAGAATGTAACTTCAGTAGTTGAAAGGTTAGCGAGGGCAAATGTTGAAAATGCTAAGTTGAAAAGAGAAAATGAATATTGGAAGAGTATTTATGATGGAAGGAGTCAGCCGATCCAACAAGTGTCGAGGGTAGCTCTCCTCCAAGCTAATGAGAGCAACATCGAACTGGAGGTCGGAGAGTGGGTCAGCGACACCATCCAGAAAGGGCGAAATTTCTTGCTTCCTTTCATTGCTCCTTTCAGGACTTTCATAACTATCAGGAACAAATTCAGAATGTTTGAGGCAAGATGGAAGGATTTCCTTCCAATTCGTGAGTACACCATTCCTAGGCTGGAGGAAGTTACAAAAATATCAGAAGGATCATTGGTGAAGGCCAAGGTGATAAATGAAGGAGAGAAGAGAACAGTTGAGTCTTGGTTTATGGCCTTGACAGTCAGGTTGGGAACACTAGAAGAAATACAGGACAAGATGGCACAGCACAGTCCGGGCATCAAGGCTTTCATTTCGAACACAATGAATGATGCTAGAGTTGCGCTAGATTTCGAAGGAATAACAGAGGAGGACTTCAATGAGACAGAGTTTGGATCGAGGTTGGATGATTTGGGAAAGATTGTCCCTTTGAAGAAAAGATTAGACATCCTTGCCTCTCTCAAAGCCTTAGTTCAATTTGCAAAAGATGATGAGAAAGAGAATGAGAAGATACTACAAGCAGCAAAGGACATGGTCATCTCAGCTGAGGTCAAGATGAGGCATTCACCTTGCCCTCCTATGGAAGAGGTTGATAATATGTTGGCTAAGTTCATCACTTATGCTCAAAGAATGAAAGAAAAGGGTAGAGTTATATTAGAAGACCATTTGATGTAAGCCCATGTGGCATTTTCTCCTTTCTTCTTGGGTAGGGTAGGTGTCAGTTTCTGATTGGCTACCATCTTTGGTGCCTTCTCATTGGTTACCACTATCTTTTTTTCTCATTGGTCCATTGATGAGGTGGCGCCTTTTCATTGGCCGATGGGGTGGTAACCCTAATTAGGGTTTTTGAGATTGAATCTGGATCGTTGATTTTGCTTCTTAATCTTGGCCATTCATTGTAATTTTGAGCCTCTATATAAGGCCATGAACTCTCATTTGTAAAGGATTGAAGAAAATTGTTGCTAATATAATACCAAAATTGCTTCTCTTATCATTTTTGTATCTTGCATGGTGATTAAGAACACTTGGTGTTATTGCATGGTTTCTACTTCCAATTGTTAGAGATAGATTTCATTTCAATTGAGTTGTTAAAGTAGATTTCACTTTCAAGCAAGTGTTAGAGTAAGAGTAGTGATAGATGGTTAATTGCATGGTGATATTGGTAGATGTTCGATAGGGATCCTATACTAGGCCACTAGCATCTTGGCGGCTTGTCAAGAAGCCTTGCGTGGTAATCTAGTCTTCTTTCCTTAGAATCATTGCATCTGTGGAGGTGACGCCACTGGCATGTCTTCATTAGGTTGATCCCCGTCCATTTGCCAATCTTTCCATCCTTAGGAGTAGAAGTAATCAATAGCTTAGTAGTTGAAGTTGAGGATTAGAAGTTGGAAAGTGAAGTTTGAGAGTTTGAAGAGAGCAAAGTTGAAAGTGATATAAATTGAGAGATCATTTGAAAAGGTTGCAAAAGCTAGAAGTCTTATCATCATCATAGTAAGAGTTGAGATATTTCCAAGTGAACAACGTAAGGCCACCAACGTGATTATCAGCAAATCACATTTATAAAACTGAGTTAGTATCCACGGGTGTAAGGAACCTTGGAGTATCTTATATACTTTTCAAGAGAGGGTTGAGTGTTTGATACGCTGTATCAAGTATTTCAATTGCTATATGTTATGTAGTGGTACAAAACTGACATCAACAGGTACATGATGTGAAAGAAATATTATTGGTCTTAGATGTATTCAAACATTTTTAGAAATTTATTATGCAGAATTAAAAAAAAGCTAAATATTCTAATATGATGTTGATTTATGTTTGCGTGTTTTATTTTTTTTTGGGTTCGATTGTGTAACAATTTTCTAACATCAATGTTTTGGATCACACTACATGATTCATCATCAAAATGCAAGAGATCACATTTTCTTTCTTGCATCCTAATGATGGATCATGTAGTGTGATCTGAAACGTCGATGTTAAAAAATTGTTATACAATTGAACCCAAAAAAAGGTAAAACATTAATATGAATTGTGGAGATCTTGATTATCTTTGTATTTTTGCACAGATTGGATATGGTGGGGGAGTTGAATAGCTATTGGGGATCGCTGAGCTGCCCAAGCAGTGATGGGCACACATTCTGGGGCCATGAGTGGGAGAAACATGGCACTTTCTCTCTCAACTTGAACCAGCAAAACTACTTCGAAAAGCTTCTTTCATTGCGAACCAAGTTTGATCTTCTCACTGCCCTTAAATCTGCAGGTCATTTATGTTTTCTGAAATTAAATGATTATACATGTTTCACATGACAAAATTAATACTAGAAGTCTTATGGTCTAATTATCCTTCATGTTTCAGCAATGGTTTATTAGATTTTGTTACTTAAATTCACAAAAAAAAATCATTTAGCTGATCAATAGTCTTCCATAAGCATATTCAGCAGTTAGAAAAGAAGTTAACAATTA
Source organism: Chamaecyparis obtusa (assembly GCA_027943335.1). NCBI lineage: Eukaryota > Viridiplantae > Streptophyta > Pinopsida > Cupressales > Cupressaceae > Chamaecyparis > Chamaecyparis obtusa. The sequence continues at coordinate 478,995 of BSBK01008325.1, read as the reverse complement.
GTGCAATTTTATTGCTATCTATAGTGTATGATTATTAGGAAGTTTGTGTAGAAAAATTAGGTCAGTTGTACAAATTTTGTGATGGTCAAAGTGAACAGTTAATGGAACAATAAAAAATATGTATCTGATATCAACTTAAAAAATCACTTCTGATTCAAATAACTGATCATAAGCCAAAACAATAGTCATAAACATTAAAGTTGTATATAAAAATGACCAAAAAATTATCAAAATCAGATATACCATTTAAGAGTTTTAGAATACACAATTAACTATAAATATGAAACCATACCATCAAATTTCTACACAAATTAGCTTTTTTTAAACTAAAATAGCTACCGCTGAAGTTTGTTGTAAAAGAGAAACAAATTTTAGGTATCAGCTATTTAAACTTTTTCTATCTATTTTAGGGCTCTAAAGATATTCTGTTTCCACCCTCCTGTTTTCTTATTTGGGATTTGGATATTCCATATAACAAACTTGGGTGCCAGCTATTTGAACTCTTTTCATCGATTATTCTCACACTTTTTAGCACAGCTTCTTATAACATTGCTTGTTATATGGAATTTTTGATATCCTAATATAGCAAACTTCAGGCGCCAACTGTTTTGTATCATGCAAACAGCGTGTTGGTTAAAACAAGTTAATTTTCAAGATTCGATCTGCTGACCACCATGCAAAGATGGTTTAAGCTTTTCTTAGCTATTTGAGGCCTTCCCATTTATTTTGATTCATTTTAGATACGTCTAAACATTGTTCTATAGCCTTGTTTGTTATAAGGGTCTACATATTCTATATAACAGACATTTCTTGGTTATTATCTTTCTATCTGGGTGTGGTTAGTAGACTGATCAGCAGCAGTTGAGTGTTTCGGGTGGAGATTGATAGTTTGTATTATCTATTCTGAAATTTGAAGGTCTCCATCATTTCAGTCATTAGAATATTCAATAGGAGGAAATATTTTTAGCAATTAGATTATTTGTGCAGTTTTATTGGTATCGATAGAACACAATTATTAAGGCATTTGTATATAAGTTGTGGATTAATTGGACAAATTTTGTGGTAGTCAAAGAGTGTTTATTTAGAAAATAGGAATAGATTAAAGGGGGAATAGGGAATATGTACAGGGTGCCAACTCAAAATGACCACTATTTTACCCTTGTGTACATAACGTTTCCCACACCCTTTGTTGTAACTACCCCAAAACCAAAACAATAGCTATAAGTACTTACGATCATATAAAGACAACCAAAAGAATCATCAAAATCAGACATATGTTTTTTTTTTTTTGATAGGTAATAGGCCGAAGCCAAGATCAACAAGGGGCTCAAGAAGACTTGAACCCAAGACCTCCCAATTGAGAGGCTCACAACTTACCGTTGCGTTGTGGGGTGTTCCCCAAATCAGACATGTTTTAAAACAATTAAGATATATCAATTTAACTATAATTACAAATCGAATCAGTGCAAATGCGATCTCTTTGATTGCATATATTCTTTAGCATTTCTAATTGTTTTTCTAATTTTTTTTGTGCATGAGCGGTATATATAAATTATTTTAATGTACTTTTCCCTTGTAGCTTGATTGATATGAATAAATTATGTTATAATCCTACTGTAAAGATATTAGTAACTCAGCATTCAACATTTGAATTAACAACTCACAAGCTTTAAACTAGGTTTTCAAGAAGATACATACAATTTTGTAGTGCTACAACATATGGAAAGTTTTATTCAGTTATACAGTAAGTATGTCTGAGTACATCCCTAATAATTTGCGATGTTAACTTATATTTATCAGCAAACAATATTCAGATCTAAACTAAAGCTTGCATCCATGAAACTTGATTTTACTCACAAATAGTTTCTTGCCTTCTGGGAGTAACAAGGAATGCCCAAATCTGAATATGGGTGACTATAAACCTTGACACAAGCTTAAATTTGAAATCAACTGTAGATTATCCAGTTCTTTTAGGTCTATCTTGGAACAACTACTCCATATGTGTGTGTATGAATGCTAGTATTCTTCTTGTACCCTTAGACTGACCCTAGCAGTGAGGGTCTGAATTGTAGTCAAATGAAAGTTGTGCCTGGGTACTTCTAGCGAGTTGAATAATAGCTAGAAAAGTTGAATTTTTTAGCGGCTCTAGTTCTTTTTCGTTACGATAGCCACACTCTCCTTTTTGAGTTTTCTTCAGATTTCATAGTATCAAAATAGTGATGAACTGGACTCAATTTGGTTCAAGCAGCTCCTTACAGAAATTGCCTCTTTTGCGCCCACTAAAAATTGTATAATTCTTCAAAATGATGGACTCCTGCTCAAGCGACGTAATGTCCCATTTTTGGGATAATCTTGATTTTGCCCAAAAATAACAATTCCAACAACATTATTTATTTATAAATAGTATTCTACAATAAAAATACATAATTGCAATTCAATTTAGAGAAAATTGTAGTTAATCAATATCAAACAATAACTTCAAGCATTTATGATCATATACAAATAATATTTATTGAAAATAGAACACTCTAAATTCACTTGTATCCATTTCATAGCTTAGTTCTAATAGCTGGCCATATTAGGAACAGCCTTATCGGCTAATGGAAATCCTGAAAGAAGTCCAATAGCAATTTAGCAGGAGAACAAAACTATGCAGCTGACTGCAGTTTTGCTCGGGAAGAAAGTTGTTGATTTGGCACAACTTAGAGAAGAAAGAAATGATGACAGTCAAGTGACAAGTTGTGAATCCAGAGTAGGGTTTTTTAAATCAGGTATGTCTTATTGGATTTTAGGTTTCTACCACATAGCCGATCATGCTAAATATTTTCTAGCCAAGATTGGTTCGGTGTGTAAGTATTTCATTTTTGTTTACTTGGCCAAATGCCCTGTCTATAAAGATTGCAACTTAAAAACTTTTGGAAATACTAATAGAAATATTATTAAAGGAATAAAAATTCAATTGACCATCTCTCCAAGATTAGATCTTCTCTTGAAATCATTTAGCAGCTCTAATCTATCAGTCAATCCCCAAACTTTACACAAATCTGTCAAACTATGACATTTTTATCAATTGCAGGAGATAAAAAGGAGTTAAAAATATTAGTCAGACAAATAAGAATTGATCGGTTTAATACACCCAATTCTGCAAGATTCTATTTTATTCTTTCAACACGAGCTGGTGGACTGGGGATTAACCTAGCAACTACAGATACTATTATAATATATGATAGTGATTGGAATCCACATGCGGACTTGCAAGAAATGGCTAGGTCTCACCGCCTGGGACAAACAAATAAGGTGATGATTTTTAGGATAATAGAGGAACCATTGATGAGCGAATGATGAAGCTAACAAAGAAGAAAATGCTTCTTGAGCACCTTGTAGTTGGACTGTTGAAAACCCAAGTTCTTAATCAACCAACTCCTATTTTAGGAAGAGCTGGATGATATCTTACGTTATGGAGAAAAAAATTGTTTGCTAATGAAAATGATGAGTCTGGGAAGGCAAGGAAAATCCATTATGATGATGCGTCTAAAGACAGATTGCTTGATCGGTTGCTAGTTGTTGGTGAGGAGGCAGTGGCAGATGAAGAAGAAGAGAATGATTTTCTTAAGGCTTTTAAGGTAGAAAATTTTGAGTATATAGATGAAGAGGAAGCTGAAGCAGATAGGGATGAAGAGGCAAGGAAACAAGAAGAAGTAGATCACAAATTTGCAGAAGTAACTGTGGCTAAGTGAGGATAGAGAGGATGAGGAGGAAGGGAAACCATCTCTTGATGATTATCCTATACTTCAGGAGTTTGTAGATGTGTTTCCTACTGAGCTTCCAGGCATGCCTCCTCGTAGAGCAGTAGATTTCCATATTGATCTTGTGCCAGGGGCTGCTCCAGTTTCAAGAGCACCTTACAGGATGACCACTAATGAGTTTAATGAGCCCAAGATTCAATTAGAGGAACTTTTGGAGAAGGGTCACATTCGTCCTAGTGTTTCACCTTGGGGCACACCTGTTATCTTCGTTAAGAAGAAGGATGGATCCTTGTGGTTATGTATGGATTACCGACAGCTTAATAAGCTTACCATCAAGAATCAGTATCCGCTTCCCAGGATTGATGATTTATTTGATCAGCTTAAGGGTGCTAAAGTGTTTTCCAAGATTGATCTTAAGTCAGGATACCACCAGTTACAGATTGTCGACAACGACATTCCTAAGACTGCATTTCATACCAGATATGGGCATTATGAGTTCACAGTTGTACCTTTCGGACTCACTAATGCTCCAACAGTTTTCATGAGCCTTATGAATGGGGTATTCTGTACCTTCCTTGATAAGTTTGTAATTGTGTTCCTTGATGATATCTTGATTTATTCACAGGATGAAGAGGAGCACGAAGAGCACTTGAGACAGGTATTGCAGTGTCTTAGAGACAATCAGTTGTATGGCAGTTTGTCCAAATGTGCTTTCTATAGGACAGAGATTCATTACCTTGGGCATGTTATTTCAGGAGATAGAATCTCAGTAGATCCATCTAAAATAAGAGCCATCATGGATTGGTCTGCACCTACTTCAGTGATCGAGGTCAGAAGTTTTATGGGATTGGCAGGTTATTAAAGGTGATTTGTAGAGGGATTTTCTAGAGGCACATCCCATCACTTCTCTTCAGCTAAAGGGAAAGAAATTTGAGTGGACCGAGAAGTGCGAGAGGGCCTTTCAGGAACTCAAGAAGGCACTTACCAGCGCTCCTATTCTAGCAGTGCCTGATCCTTCAGCGGATTTTGTTGTATGCACAGATGCTTCCTTAGATGGTTTGGGAGCAGTTCTTATGCGGAATGGGCGAGCCATTGCATATGAGTCTAGGAAACTTAAGACTCACGAGCTCAATTATCCCACTCATGACCTTGAGTTAGCTGCAGTGGTTCATGCTTTAGTGAGATGGCGGCATTTTCTTTTGGGTCATCGGTTTAAGCTCCATTCAGATCATTAGAGCTTACAGTATATCTTCTCTCAGCCAAACCTGAATGCACGACAGCGTAGGTGGATGGAATTCCTATGAGTATGATTTTGATGTCCACTACATCAAGGGGAAGGAGAATGTGGTTGCCGCTGCCTTGAGTAGGAGACGCCATGGGGCCTACTCTATGACAGCAGGTACTGAGTTGAGGGATCAGATATTGCATCACTTGCATGAGGATATTTGGTATGCAGAGGTTAGTCAGATCATTTGGTCTCAGAGTACCCTTGAGGGTAAATATTCAGGATATTCCCTAGATTCTGATGGGCTTTTACGCCATAGAGGGCGCATCTATGTCCCATCCTCCGGTAACTTGCGAGCTTTCATCGTGCTAGAGGTTCATAGAGCCCCTTATGCAGCGCATCCCGAAGTCAAGAAGATGCATGCAGATTTGAGGCAGTTATATCATTGGCCAGGGATGAGACAAAACATAGCTGAGATAGTGGCACGATGTCTTGAGTGTCAGAGGGTTAAGGCAAAGCATCGTCACCCTGGTGGTTTGCTTCAGCCTCATGAGATACCAGAGTGGAAGTGGGATGTTATTTCCATAGACTTCATCATTGGTCTCCCTATGTCATCTCGACGTCATGATGCTATCATGGTGACAGTTGACAAACTAACCAAAGTAGCCCACTTTTCACCAGTTCGGACCACTTTTATGGCCCCAGCAGTAGCTCAGGTTTTCTTGCGGGACATTGTCAGACTTCATGGCATACCTCGTAAGATTATCTCAGATCGGGATTCTCTCTTCACATCATCTTTCTGGAGAGGACTACAAACAGCTTTGGGCACTAAGCTCAATTTTAGCACTGCTTACCACCCAAAGACCGATGGACAGACAAAAAGGGTAAATCAGGTGTTGGAGGATATGCTTCGCATGTATGTCATGGATCATCAGACTAGGTGGGAGGAGTACCTTCATTTGGTGGAGTTCGCCTACAATAATGGGCATTACACTTCTCTAGGTATGCCTCCCTATCAGGCATTATATGGCAGACCATGCAGGACACCATTGAGTTGGGACCGTATTGAGGATAGAGTTGCCTTAGGCCCTGAGTTAGTGCGAGAGTTGGAGCAGCAGGTGACATTGATCAGAAAGCGTCTAAAGGAGGTACAGGATAGGCAGAAGAAGTATGCAGATGCCAAGAGGGAAGACCGTAGTTATCAGGTTGGAGATAGGGTCTTTCTAAGAGTGCGACCTCATAAGAGTCCAATCCGATTTGGAAAGGGCTCTGAGCTTGCACCTAGATTTGTTGGCCCTTTTGAGATACTTGAGCGGATAGGTCCTGTCGCCTATCATCTTGCTTTGCCACCAAGCCTGTCATGCATCCATGATGTTTTTCACGTGTCAGTGTTGAGGAAGTATATTTTTTTATGAGACTCATATCATAGATTGGGATGTTTTGCAAGTGGAGTCGGACGGTCAGTTGGCTTTGGAGCCCATCCGCATTTTGGCTCGTCGGATGCTAGCACTTCAAGGCCGAGCACTGGACCAGGTTAGGGTCCAGTGGGATTGTTATGATGAGGTTACGACATCATGGGAGGATGTAGCACAGATGAGAACACAGTACCCCCATCTTTTTGATGAACTCTAGGAGGAAGTTCATGCCTAGGGGGGGAGGATGTGAGGCCTCACCCCGAGCCTATCATAGCCATTCAATTTCTGCATTATGATAGACATATTTGATGATTATGTTTTGAAGCTTATTGGAGTACTGACATTTTATGTTATAATTTTATCACTTTAGAAGTTTGATGCACATTATGTTATGTTTGGATGATGATTACTGAGACATCAGCTTGGAACCTACATGTGTGTTTTTAATTCTGTTTAATGAATGAATTATGATGTCATGAGGATATTTAATTTGCAAATTAAATTATATATGTAAGCAATGATTATGTTTCAAGTTTAATTTAGTGATGAATTGTATATTTCATGATGAGAATTATGTAAGTTATAAATGAATGATTATGCCATGTAAAATTTTGACTTAATTATGATTAATTTCTTGAGAATTATTTGATTATGAAAGTTATGGAATTTACATGTATATTTTCTTGGACTACTGATATTGGATTTGAGTGTGCAGGGAAATAGGCCATGGTAAATTCGGGGAACTAGAGCATAGACTTCTGTAAATCAATTTGAGCCAAGGTTGCTTCTAGTGCGAAGCAAAAACCTCGTTGTATTGTATTTAATTCGTGAAAGTATTGTGCATGAATGTATTTAGGTTATATGTTTAATTGTTATGTATTTGTAAATGTAATTTATGTGAGTATGCCCAAGTGGATATGCCACATGGTGTGTGATGTGTCATTTTTGTTTGTGTCACTTGACACATGTGTGTACTTAAGGCCATGATATGTCCACTTGGGATTGGATGCCACTAACCTAGGATGGTACCCCTTTAGGATCCCCATGTAAATTTTTGGTTAGGAAGTCTTAGAGTAAGTCAAACCATGTTGAACCCGAATTCAAACTTCAAGTGCATTTTAGGGAGGTTAAATGAGCCCTAGGGTGTTGTTAGGGTCCTTTTTAGCCACCCCACTTGATGTACTTTGGGTTGGATGTTAAATTTTAGTCAATATTGAACCCATAACTCATTTATGACCCTTCAAAAGAACCTCTCAAGTGAAATTTCGAAAATGGAGGGTTGGCAAATGAGGACAAGCCCATTCCTCTTTCCCCATTCTTGGTCTCCATCTCATTTATGAGGGGAGACAAGGATGGATGGAAGATCTCCATGAGCCATACCTATTAATGAGGGTTAGTTGGGGGTTGGGTGGGGGACTTCTTTTAGTAAGAATTTCGGGGGAAGATTTGGGTTGACACCCACTCTCTAGATTTGGAGACTTAGCTATTTTGGAGAGGACTTTGGAAAGTGGAAAAGCTCTTCATCAACTTTCTTCCATAAGCTTGGATCAAGGTTGGTGGTATTTTTCATTTTGCTTATTTTTGTTTTCATGTTGAGAGAAGTTTTCATGTATGTTATTGTTTGTATGCAAAAATTTAGTTATTGTGTTCTTGTTGTGTTTGTGCTTGAGATCTTGCTATTTTGTGATTGTGGATGTTATGTGAATCTTAAGTTTGTTGTAGTGTTGTTTCCTTTGTGTTGTGAAAGTGAAGTTTTTATGGAGTTCTTGTATTTCTTGATTTGCATTGTATTATGGGAGTGTTTTCAAGGCCATACTCACCCTTGGGAGGGCAGAGTAGCCTTGGGGGTGAAGGAAATGTTGGGGCAATCAAGGGTGTAGAGTCTCTCCATGGATAGAAGAGGGATGAAACATGGATGTATGGACTCCATGTAGCCATCTCTATTGCTTGTTTGTATATTGGGGGTCATAAGGAGTTTGTTGAGATTGTGTTTGTGGTGAAAGATACATGATGAGGAAGCCAAGTGATGGCTTACCTTTTATCATGAGATGTGCTTTCTCCCCTTGAGTATGGTTCCACCTTCACCCCTCTTTTTGAGTCATATTGAGACTCTTTGTTTAGCCTTGGAAGGGAGCTTTCATTGTGTTTTTATATGTTGTTGTTATTGTGGGTTTGCTTGATTGTCTCCTTGTTTTTGTGATGGTTGCCCAAACTCGAAGGTGGCTTCATAAAAGCCTAGGTTAAGAAGTGAGCACTCCATGGCCTATTTTGTTTATTTGCAGGTTGGAGGCCATTGAAGACTTCATGATTGAAGATGTAATCTTGAAGAGTTTGTGAATGTATTCAAAATTTTTTTAATATGGGTCACTTATGTATTGTGATTAATGTTATTGTAAGGGAATCTTGTGAATTCCCATGAGTTCCATGTATATTGTAATGGAGTTATCACTCTAAGTCTTGTGATTGTACCAAGTGTTGTTGTATTTAAGTTGTGAGGACATGTATGAATATCTTGTTGATAGTTTTATTTTTGTTAATATAAAATATTGTTCAAAGGAAGTTGCCAATGTATTAAGTTGTTACTTTGAAAGCCTTTTAAGATATGAAATCTGATACATGTATCAAGATGTATGTTAAAGTGTTGATGTTATTGTAAAATGTATTCAATGTTAAGAAATGGATCCTTTGTAGAATTCTTATTTGAAAAATGTATAGATGAGTTTACAAATTTTGTGGAGTAATCTCCTTATCAATTAGGAGTTATAATATGTGAAATAATTATTCATGTAAACAAGACAAAAAAAAGAAAGCTTGAAATTTCATATGTTTGGTAGTTTTTGTGTTAACATGTTAATGATCATATTCATAGTGGGATATATAGATTTGTAAGAAAAATATTTTCTATCTTATGTGTACAAAAGAAACTAGATTAGAATGCCTTTTGGATTTATAGATAGAAAGAAAATTTATGGAGAAGAAAGGAAACAAAACAAGTAAAAATAATCAAGAGCAAAGCAAAAAAAGTTGTAAAATTGAGACCTACAGGTTGAGACCTACAAGTCTCTGGAAAATGTATGGGAGAAATCTCATACATTTTCCTAAAAACCACAGTCATTAAAATAATATTTCCTACTCCTACTTGGCTAAAACAAAATATAATAATGAGTTAGTATAGAAAAAGATTAGAGACTATGCTACACTTCCTAGGAATTCTAGACCACTTGGGGGACCCACCTGGGTTGTCCCCCATAAAGAAAAAAAAATGAATATAATAAAAAATAGACTTATGCATATAACCCATGTTGGTGCTTATTGTTTTAAATAAAAAAAAAACTATACAAAAAATTTTTTGATAAAAAAAATATTATTAATAAAATATTTTTATTTTTTTAAAATTTAAAAAAAAAATTGGTTTTTTTTTTTTTTTTTTTTGTGGGGGGGGGGGGGGGGGGGCGGGGTGGTCGCGTGGTCCCCACACCCCCCTCCATACGCTGCCGCGCAAGGGCCCTACATTGCAAGTACTACGACACGGCAGGTACGGGCTTGCAACACAGGCGTCCACCCTGCCGTGGGTGTGGACCCATGTGGGGCCCACCGCCAGTCCCTTCCAAAGGGACTTTAAAATATTAAGTTTTCTTTTATATTTTTTTTAAATTTTGTTTAATATAATATTAATTAAATTATATATTATTAATTAATTTAATTGCTATAATTCTTATATATTATTAAATATTATGGATAATATCGGTTTAATACTTTTTCTATTAAAATGATATTTCTTTTGTTTTTAATTGATTGATATGTTATAAGATTAATTAACTTATATATATATTCGTTAATTAATATATGTATCAATATCATTTTGGGTTAGGATGATTTAACCCCCTTGTTTAGTTGATTGTTTAAATGGCATGATAATCCATATTCGGTTAGTAGTGAGCTTATTGGGGTGACTTAATCCTTTTCCAATTAAGTATTCTATTCAACAATTAAATAATCCCTATAATTGTAAATTTAATTGAGACCTTAGCCTTGTGAATTATTGAGGGTTGTTGGACCCTATTCTTCTTCATTTAAGTTCTTCACCTTGACGGAGACAACTCTGTGAAAACCTAGTAGACATCACCGAATGCAAATCAAGATCCGTACATTCTAACCCATTACAAACTTTGGTTATGCAACTCTTTAGTGGCTATTAGAATTAAAGGTTTCTTTCTTTCCATCAATTAATGCTCATGCAACTTAGAGTAGGAATTTTATATTGAAGGTAGTCCTAGGCTTGTTAGATAACCTATTAAACCTTAGACTTATAATCCTTTAAAAAAAAAAAAAATTGGTGTGATTTTGAGTGTAAAATTTTGGGCGTGACAGAATCTGGAAAAAGGGAAACTGCGAATAGAAGCTAAAGTTTTCAAGGCAGGTCTTCAAGTGGATCCTAGTCACAACACATAATGTGAATCTGTATTTGGGTTTGTGCAAGGATTTGGTTAAGCTTGGGAGAGGTAAAGATGCTTTTGAAGATCTCATTGAGGCTTTAGTTCAGGTTTGTTTGTTCTATGGAAATATTTATCTCCCATGTATAGAGAACAAAAGATTTTGACACCAAGAGATATTAAATAGATAGTTTCCAATAAAATATTAAAAAGAAATGCTTCAATTTCCAATTAGCTCTACTACTTCCCACAATATCATTGTCAATCTCGGTCTTAAGATATGTAGTCATTTTTTACGCCCTCAAAAGAATTACTATTCTTCTCTCACTGGCCACTGTTTTTCTTGGATTACCTTTATTTATTTAATGTTCTAAGAAAATTTGGTTTCTGAAGGAGGATTTGAAACATTGGTTCACCCTCATAGCATTGGAGTACTATTTAAGTATCCTTAAATGAGATTTATTAATCAAAGAATTGTTGATCTTTGCTTTGTAGATTGTTCTAATAGTTAACACTATTTGTTCTGGTTAATGAAATTCTGATTAATATTGTTGTAGAGAGGTGAAGCCAAGCTTCTAATTGAAGACTAGGAGGGAGTTGTCAATGACATATAACTTGCACTTCGAAAATCTCCTTAGGTTAGCATCTAATCTGGGATATTTCTCATCTGTTCTTGAGTTTTAGTAAAATTACACTATAAATTCTCTACTTTAAAAAGTTGCATTTTGTGATTTAAGAAATTTTATGAGTCCTCTTTATCAAGTCATTTGCACGTATGTAGTTCTTTATACAGTTCAGAGAATATTTGTTCTCCATTATATGGGGAAAAACAATGTACAAAGATGGTTTAGTATTTTCCTTTTTTAGTGAGCCCCAAATAAATGTAAAAATGTTAAACGAACCTTTTGGCTGCACAAAAAAAAGTATCTTCATCAATCATAAATAGTATCTCAATCAAGCTATATAGTATAACCTGTAATTTTGTAACAATCTTATCTTTGAAATGTTGTTTCCACTTTACACTTCTGTAATTCTTATAGTTTAATGAATTTCTACTTCGTGGATAAATAATCTCATCTCAAATTCATTTTCAATTACAGTTTTCATTTGGTTCTCTAAATCAGAAAAATACCAAAAAAAGGAATTAGTAGAAATTTATATTGGGGGCATTACATGATGCTAGCATGCAGACTGTGGGTTGCAAAGGATTCTCCATATGCTTGTTCAAGTATGGCTTTTCAACAGATAGCTCTACCTGGCGATTAGGAATATGTATTTGGCAGTCTTTCCTCACTGATTGGTTGTAGCTCTCTGCACTTTACTTCTGTGCTTACAGGACTGGTTAGTTTTAGAGGGGCCTATGTTTTCATTCTCTAGGCTTTGATTTCTACAGCTAGGCGGGGGAAAGCCTAGGGAGCCCATTTAAAGAGGTGTTTTTTGATCAATAGTTGAAGATATTTTATAATTATTCTACCTGGTCTCTTTGACTTTGGTCAAATGGATTTTTTGCAAACGAGACCTAGGCAAAACTGGTGCAATGAGGCCAAGAGATATTACATGTGCAGATTTCCTTCACAAATTTAAGGAAAAGGTTCTGGATTGCATTGTGTGGACCTTAGCTTTGTATGCCTTGTTGTTGGAGGTTGGTGCTTCATTTTCTACATAGTTGAAGGGTGAGGATTTACCTCAGGAAGTTAAATAAGACCCCACAAAATAGCCACTTCAGGAGATCTTACCGAGTTCAATGTAGAACTGTTGGTTGTAGACTAAAGATAGTGACTTCATATGAATTAATTAAAATTGTGGCCTCAACTAATCAACACCAGAGCATCAATGTAAATATAAGATATTTTTTTCAGGTATAGATCTAGCTTTTGTATTTCTATTAGCTGTTATAGCTCATAAACCACAACAGATAAACATCATGTGCACATAGTATTTGGTACATTTGAAAAGAGTCTATTTTCCTTCTAGACAATTAATTTGTTCTCATAATAGTTTTTCTATAATTTTAATTAGAATTAAAATATATCTTGTATGTATATATTGAATGAATTGATTGCACATGCTACTCTGGCCAAATCATTTGTTCTTATGAAAATTGCAGATTGGGAAGGCTACAAGATAGTAATTCAGTTCTGTCTCATTTCAATGTTTATTCATAAAATTATTTTATAGATGTAAGTGATTTTCAAAGAAAACATGCCTTCTAAAATAAATGAAAACAATCTTGGATTACATATTTCAGAAAATAAGGTTGTATGAATTCTCATTCCTCATAACATTATTCCAATATCTTAGTTGCAAATGCAGTCTTGTATTTTCAATATTTATCTTTATGCATTGATTTTGGTGTCTACCTTTCATTTGTTATATCCTTATGGTAATTAGTTGTAGTAACGAATTTGGAATGTGCATATTTTAATTTCCACGTGCAGTTATAATTTATATCTTATATATTATTGCAAGTTATCCTAATTCGGAAGTCAGATTCTTTGGTGAAGACATCTTCAATATAATTTGTGATTATCGTAGTATTATATTCATTATTTACCTTGAAAGAAAAGGAGTGATTCCTCTTTAAGTTTGAAATGCTTGGCATTTTGTGCACCTACACTGGCTTACATTATAGGCTAGTATTTAAGGTATATGAGACCATCCTGGACACCCCACTCTTCTTCAACTGCAACATATACATATCTTGATCTCCTTGGGATTGTTAATCGTCCTTTCACCACACAAGCACATGATCTTCACTTTTAGGTGTGCTATGGCATACTAGTGATCTAGAAAACAAGTTATGCAGTGTTAAAAAATAGCTTAAGTTGATAAAATGAATTTATTCACTTGTTATAGACATAAATTTCACTTGCATAGAAAATTGTCACAAGGTATGGAAGACAGGTCAAGACAATGGCAGTACAGAGAATTTAAAATATTACCAATCTTGTAAGGTTGGTTAGTTTGGAGTGGTTTCTTACAATTTCTACACACCTAGCAACAACAAAATTAGCACAATAAAGAAAATAAATATGACTTATCATGTAAGCTTCACTAGAAGAAGATACCCAAAAGCATAATGAGAATGAAGTGAAGTATTAATGGATGGTCTCCACAAGAACCCAAATTCATATGAATCTCCCATCTCAAATTCATGATTATTCTTTAAAGGGTACTAGCTCAATGAAAGAGCACCTACTTGACAAGTAGGAGGATGATAGTTTGATTCCATCGTGCCCTAATATGACTAAATATATGACTAAATTAATGACTAAATATATGACTAAATTAATGACTAAATATATGACTAAATAAATGACCAAATAAACGACCAAATAAATAACCAAATAAACGACTAGATAAATGACCAAATAAATAATTAAATGACCAAATAAACAACCAAATAAATGACCAAATAAATGACTAGATAAATGACCAAATAAACGACTAAATAAATGACCAAAGAAATGACCAAATAAACGACTAAATAAACGATCAAATCAATGACTAAAATAGTTCAGTCATAAATTTGGTCGTGAGATAAATGACCAGCAATAAACTACTAATGGTCACGTGACCAAAATTAGTCATTTATCTACAATTTTTAGTAGTTTATTTAGTCATATATTGTTGTTTTTGTACTAGTGAATACTACAGCAAGTGTCAGTTATGCTGGGACGCAGTTCTGCTGGGAAAGTACTATTTTCATCAATAAATTCTCATGTTTTTTAATGTGTATTGAATCCAATCTTAGTTGTTGTTATTTATTCAGATATTATCATTTGTACTGAGTTTGGCTCAAAGGAATTAAATAAGACAGCAGTACATTTTCTATTCAGTATTTCAACGTTATGTTCTTTGTTTTTTATGTCAAAAACCCTTGCAAAAAAAAAAAAACCATTATAAAACCATCAAAACAAACAGTACAATAGCAAGAGTCTGAAAGGGGTTCTTACAATGGTATCAGAGCTAAAATACTGCCATCTTGGAGGGTTAGAGATTTTACATGCTACGGGAAGTAATTGGTTCTCATAGGTATTATACACGTAGAAGAGCACTGCTTGAGGGAGAACGGGATTTAGATAGGCAACCAGATGCCATGGGTGAAAGGCAGGCTAATAGCCCACCCATGGTAAACAGAAATAATGAAGATCAGGAAACAAGAGACTTCTTAAGAGTCATGACTACAGGGCAGCAACAAATGGCTCAGACGTTATAGGCACTTACAGCCATGATGGAACATATAATTCCACAGGCCAGACAAAATCATGAACAAGAAGATAATCAGAGTGGAGTTGGTCCTCCCAGAGTACGGAGAACCCGTTCTAGGACAGCAGACAGGCCTACTCACCCTACCTTTGTTAGAGACGAGCCAGATGTGGAACAGGTAGAAGAAGATGGTGAGGAGATGTTTGCAGATAACCTTATGGCTGCAAATGATGAAGGGGAACTTTTAGCGCCACAGGGTCGGGAGAGGATGACTTTTGACAAGTTTGTGAATCAGAGGAGGGAACATTACCACTCCGCAAGACAGGAGAGGAGACCTCGACAAAACAATGAGCTGAAACATGCTACCGGCAAGCTCACGTTGTCTACATTTGATGGTAGTGGGAGGTCAACCGCGCAAGCTTGGATCCACAAGCTTGACACATTTTTAGCTTTGAGGCCTATGATGGAGATAGAGGCAATAAAATATGCCACATTGCATCTGGAGGGAGTAGCGTATGATTGGTGGTATCACGAACTGATCACTCTACAACATAACCAGGCGACTTCTTACCAGGAGTTTCTAGACAGCCTAGTAGAGAGGTTTGATAGGAAGGATCCAGAAATCTACTTTAGATAATTGGCTCAATGAAAACAAACAGGCAGCTTGGATTAGTTTATCAATGAATTCCAAAGGTTGGCAGTAATGGTACCTGACTTGTCCGAGAAAAGACTGATAGTTTTATTTAGTGAAGGATTAAGCAAACCACTGAGGGGTTGGGTTAAGGCATTTGATTCTCCGACCTTGTAGTAGGCTATGAATAAGGCCAAGGACATGGAACATGCAGCTCCAGCAAATAAATTTCATTCAAAAGGGGCGTCATCTAGTAAGGACAGCAAACCGTTCTTCAAGAAACCAAAACAGATGAGGTTTAAAACTGAAAATAAGGATAAGTCTTTTGCACCACTTGATAGGGACACACTTAATGATTTGCGGAAAAGGAAGTTATGTTTCTATTGTAAAGGATTGTATGACAGAGACCATGATTGTCCTCTACGGCCTAAGGGCAAAGCAAACAGGATTATGTGGGCTTTTTATGAGGATTCAGACACTGAAAATTCAGACCAGCAGTCTGACAAAGAGGAATCCAATGAAGAACAAAGAGACACTGATGAAGAGAAACTGAACAAAATGACCATAGCAGAGGAGAAGACTGAGGGAACACTTAAGGAGGCCCGTCTCACCAGTGTACAATAGGAGGGGTCATTTAGAATGAGAGGAGTGTTGGCTAGGCAGTGAGTCATCACTTTGCTAGATATAGGCACCACACATAATTTCATTGATTCCAGGTTGGTGGAGAGGCGTGGGATTCAGACAGAACAGTTTGAGGGCCTGAGAGTGAGGGTAGCTAATGGTTATGTCCTCAAATGTGATAGGAAGATCACGGATTTACCCTTGAAGATAAACAATTTTGACTTCAAGGCAGATTTTTATGTGGTGAATATGGGCGACACAGATTTAGTGCTGGGCATGACTTGGCTTCATGACATTGGAGTATTCACTCTCGACTTGAAAGAAATGGAGATGAAATTTCAGTCGGACGGGAAGACACACATATTGAAGTCCATCTGTGACACTGAGTTCAGGATGATGTCTTATAGGCGCGTGGAGAGCTTGCTAAAGCATGATCAGGCTGAGTGGGCAGTGAGTTGTACTCTCATGCCAGTACAGGGGCAGCAGAAATCAAAATATCATCCCGACATACAGGAGCTGAGGGTTAAGCACTACAAAGTATTCAACGAGATTCCATCAGGTAGACCTCCTGATAGAGGTATTGAGCACATTATTGAGTTGTAGGAGGGTGCTAAGCCCATAATGATCACACCATACCAGCATCCAAAAGGATTGAAGGATGAAATAAAGAAAAATATCAAGTTACTTTCCATGGGCCATATCAGACCGTGCAAGTCTCCTTTCGCTTCTTCTATAGTATTGGTGAAGAAGAAGGATGGCACGCTTCAGATGTGCATTGATTATAGGGTCCTGAATAAGAAGACAATTAAGAACAGGTACCCCATCCCACAGATTGATGAGTTATTGGATGAGCTTCATGGAGCATGTTACTTCTCCAAAATAGATTTGAGATCAGGTTACCATCAGATTCGGATCAGAGAGCAGGATGTATAGAAGACAACGTTCAGATGTCACTGTGGGCATTTTGAGTTTGTAGTTATGCCGTTTGGGCTAACCAACACACCTGCTACCTTCCAATCTGTGATGAACAGGGTGTTTCAGCATCAGTTGAGGAAGTTTGTGTTGGTTTTCTTTGACGACATCCTAATTTATAGTAAGACATGGGATGAACACTTACATCATTTAGATAATGTATTGAGCACGTTGAGTAGAGAGTCCTTGTATGCCAAGGAATCAAAATGTGATCTAGGCTTATCAGAGTTACTATATTTGGATCACATTATCAATGCACAGGGCGTACACATGGATCCGAAGAAGATTCGTGCTATTGTTGAGTGGCCTACTCCAGGCAACCTTACACAGTTGAGAGGATTTTTGGGATTGTGTGGGTTCTACAGGAGGTTTGTCAACGGTTATTCTAGGCATGCAGCACCCTTGACCGATTTGGTGAAGGGGGCTTTCTTGTGGACTCCTGAGGCATAAGAGTGTTTTGATAAATTCAAGGAGTTGATGACTTCTTGTCTAGTTTTAGCATTACCAGATTTCAGCAAGCCTTTTGAGCTACATTGTGATGCATCAGGGGAGGGTGTTGGAGTAGTGCTTATGCAGGATAAACACTCGATTGTTTATGAGAGCAGGAAGCTCGAGGGACTTGAGAGGAGCTTCAACATATATGATAAGGAAATGTTGGCCATAATGCATGCCTTGGCCAAATTCAGGCAGTACTTAGTGGGTAGTAAATTTTGCATCAAAACAGACCATAATAGCCTAAAACATTTCCTAGGGCAGCGAGATCTCAATGACAAGCAGCAAAAATGGGTAAGTTACAGGCTTATGATTTTGATATCACCTATTTCAAGGGGACACAAAATGTAGGTGTAGACACTTTGTCACGAAGACTTCACCTGAGCATGATGACAAACATAGCAGAGGACTGGAAACATTTGATCCTTGCAGAGTATGAAAAGGATAAGTGGGCAGCAGGATTTATTGATGGATCCATTCAGGATAGTGGTTTTTCCCTTGTGAACGAGCTCATCATTTACAAAGGGCATATTTATTTGGTGCAAGGGTCAGAGGTGAAGAGGATGGTGTTGAGAGTTTATCACGATTCACCTATGGTCGGACATCCCGGGTTCTACAAAACTTACTGACAGATTAGAGAGCGCTTCTCATGGAAAGGGCTCAAAGCTGAAGTGTTGCAGTATGTCAGAGAGTGTCCCACCTACCAGCAGAATAAACAAGAACACTCTTAACCAGCCGGTTTGCTACAGCCACTTCCAATTCCTGATAGGAAGTGGGAGTGTTTATCCATTGACTTCATCACGGGACTGCCAAGAGCTCAGGGCAGGTATTGTATATATGTAGTCATCGATCGGCTCACAAAGTTTTCCCACTTCTTTCTGATCACGGCTACATACACGACTACACAGGTGGCAGAATTGTTCTTTTGTGAGGTGTTCAGATTGCATGGCCTACCTCAGAGCATAGTCAGTGATAGGGATAGCAGGTTTATGAGTCACTTCTGGCAGGAGTTGTTCAGGTTATGCGAGACAGAGCTCACTCCGAGTACCAGTTACCACCCTCAGACGGATGGGCAGACTGAAATAGTCAACAAATGGGTGGAAGGATATCTCAGGAACTACATAGCAGGGCAGCAGAAGACTTGGGTCAAGTGGATATACCTTTGCAAGTACTATTACAATTACACTCACCACATGTCTATATAGATGTCCCCTTTTATGGCATTAGATGGGTATGAGGCACCTAGCTTAATGGACTTGTTACTGAGTGACAGTCGTGTGCCTAGTGCTAGAAATTTAATGCAAGAAAGTCAAGATATTGTTAAGGTTCTCAAGGAGAATATTGCTAAGGTGCAGAACCAGCAGAAGCAGTATGCGGATTAGAAGAGGACTGAGCGGAATTTTGAGGTAGGGGATATGGTGTACTTGATGCTACAGCCTTACCGTGAATCTACTCTCAAGAGGAGTGGAGCCGAGAAACTAAAGCCACGGTACTATGGGCCTTTCAGAGTGATTAGAAGAGTTGGAGAGGTGGCGTATGAGTTGGACTTGCCAGCAGATAGCAAAGTCCATAATGTCTTTCATGTGTCATGCCTCAAAAAGGCATTAGGACACCACATTGTTCCTTCCACAGTGCTTCCACCATTGGATGATGAGGGGAAATTAGTTTTAGTGCCAAAGGCTATCTTGGAGTTCAAGGAGAGAAATTTGAGGGGTGCACTATCAAAGAGTATTTGGTGAAATGGAAGGATGTCAGTTGAGGATGCTACATGGGAGAGCGAGGAGTTTCTACAGCATCCAGAGTTGAGATTGCTTGAGGACAAGCAATTTCAGGAAGGGCGGACTGTGATGTCCCCTTCAAGCTAGTGACATCATGCTAGCTAATGGTTAGCCTATCAGTGGACCCTCATAGGCTACTAGACATGGATAGGGGGTCGGTGATGGCACAGGGGAGATATGATCTTCTCATGGTTCAGTTTTGGCAGAGCTCAGTGTTCTCAGTTGGCTTGTGAGATGGTTTTTGGCTCACTTATTTGGATTCTGCTCTGTTTGGCAGAAATGGCTATTTTTAGGCTTATTTTGGAGCTATAAAGATGGACACCTGCTATTTTTAGAAATACCCCATGGTCACATGGAGAATATTTTCACTAGCTCCCAGTTCAGATGGCTTGATCAGATTCACAATATTATGGGAGTTATGACATTTTTCGTGGCTAAGTATTAAAGAAGAATAATTATTTAATATAAAGTTATATTATAACTTTATATTAAAATCACTTGAGGGTCTTAACATCATGAGAAGGGGGCCAAATTTATTAATAATTTATTTGACTTCTTCCTAAGTCTAAATGATAAAATAAATCATTAATTTAATGTTTATAACATTAAATCATACTTGCTTGAGAGAAATCGCAATTCCTGCTTTTTGGGTGTGATTTAGACTTGGAAGGTTATATTGTTGGAATTAGGAGAGATAGGTACTAAGAGGGGAGGGGTGAATCAGTGCCTTCAAAACTTCACTTGTAAAACCTTTCAGATCTATAACTGAATACTATGATAACCAATCAAAATAACTTGAATCTAATTGCATAAATCAATCATCTAGTTAACTTGAGAAAGTAAACAACATGAAATCAATATGACAATCACATAACACAATTATTTTGGTAATGCAGAAACCCTTGTAAGAAGGTAAAAACTGCGATGGGGATGACACCCACAAATTCTTCACTATTGAAGATAGAAAAGGTTTGCTTGTTAAGGCTACAAGTTTTGATCACTTCTGGTGATCTTACCCTATTAGGAGTAATATATTAGATCAGCTAGATCTACCTAGTTATAGGATTTAGACAACACTAATGAAGTGTGTACTCGGTTAAGAGATTTACATAAGACTGTTAAGTCTACTCTGTTAAGAGATTTTATCAAAAAACTCTACTACAATTGTCAGAAAGTAATAGGCAATTATCTGCTAGTTGACAACTCAATTGTCTGAAACAGATCAATAAATGCTCATAAAATATCACCTTGACTGTGATGATTCACTACTCTGTTCTGCTCGGTAGCTTTCTTTGATTCTACTCAATCCGATATCCTCTGTACTCTGTTCTACTCTGTAAACTGATTGACTTGAAGTTAGGCAATGGCTTCAAGTGCTCTGTGATTCATATATATCAGTTCACTCACCGCTCTGAATGATGCGAACAACAAAATATATAGTGTTCTGTTTTTGCCGCTTTAGCAAAAATTAGGCTACAAAAAAATAATCATAACCCTAAGATCTACGGTGCAAAATTAACCTAGATCAACTATTACAATAAGATAAACATTACAATTAATGAGTATCTTATACAATAAATGTTCCTCGATCTTGGTAAATTGTTTTACGATCTATTGTAACCGTTTGTATAGAAGAATGTGCCATTTCATATTACTATGCCATTTTCTATGATCATCGATAAACACTGTATAAACTGCTCGGTGTATATTGCGATGCTCGGTCCGTCGGTGTCGGTGTCACTGGTGCTCGGTAAACTGTGTGATGCTCGGTGTAAAGACTTTACCGACTGCTCTATCTTACTTTTGGTTACCGACCAACTCAATATAAGTGACCGACCAACCTGTTTAATATCCTTTGATACTAATGACAACCTTAAATGCTCAATAGAGATTAACAATCTCCCCCTTTGGCATTAGTATCAAAACTTCGAATGTATATAGACAAAATGCTTCTATATATTCCTTATGTCTCCGCCATATACATATCCACAATAGAAATTTTCTAAGTACAAAGTACTCCCCCTCGGTGCATGCTCCCGGTAATATACATATCAAAGTATACTTATTTGGCATATACATGTTTTCCCCCTTTTTGATAATAAGGCCAAATATAAAAAAATAGAATGTATACTTACATCTTACCAAAAATATTTGGATGGGTTTTCTTTACAGACTCCAAGAGGTTGTCCCACTCCTCTTTCAAGTTGGTAAGAGCAATATGCTCAAGACCGACTTGTGCATGCATGTCAAAGATATTATCTAACATCGAAATCTCTGGTGTTGCTACAAGTTGTTCAGCTTTGACACTATGTGCTTCAAAAAGTTTCAGGTTAGGAGTGAGTTCTATTTGTAACTCTGTAACCTGATCAATGATTTGCTCTTCTTGTTTTCTTAGATCTGCTATCAACCGCCAGAGTTCTTGAACTCGGTGAATATGCTTTAAGAAGGCATTCGGCTCGGTTATAGCTGCTTATGTACTCAACTTTATTTCTGCTTCTAAACCTTTTATCTTTTCACTGACTTCTACAGTGAAGGTTTCTGAAGTACAAAGCTTGATAAAAAATTGACAGATTATCTGGGTGATAGATTTTACCTCGGTAATGACCTCAGATAATTTTACCTTTTTCAATGCCACTTCTGTGCTAATCCTTTCTGCCAATTTGGTCTGAATCTTTGATTCTACCCTTTCTTCTATTCTTTTATATGCATCTATTTCTGGGGCATTGATTTTGTCGGTGAGTGTAGCAAGTTGATCTATGATGGAAGTATTCTCATCAATATTTGTCTCCGGTACTATCTGTTGCAGAATATCCCTCACATCATGTAACACTTCTGTGCATTTTTGTTCTTGCCTTAACTTTTCTTGTGTCACTTTCCTTGAACATAATTCCCCATATGTACTTAGTTCCTCGGGGCTTAGGGTTCTCGGGTCACATTCTGGTATAATTATGACTTCATCAATGGTGACTGGCCCTTTTACTTTCTTCTTCTTCTTCTTTTGTGCAAGAGGTGACTTCTTCTCACTAATAACAATAGCTTTTTCTCCATTCTTCGGAGTATCTTTCCCAATTGACACCGTATCTTCCTTCTTTTGCTCCTCGATAGATGGTGTGGGAGTCTCGATTGTAGTGTCAGGTGGGTTCACCTTGGTCGACTTTGTTTCTTCTGGTTCCTTGTTTCTGTAGATTGTGCCTCTATTTTGGTAGGCTCATTTGTATCTGCAAGTTGCTCAAGTGCTTGTATCTCAATTGTATCTTTATTTTGCTCAGGATGAGAAGCATCGGGTTGTACTTGTGAAAGTATTTCAACTACCTCTGCAAGTACAGGAAGGTCACCTGGTAGAGATGTGAACACACTATCAGTGTCTAGTACTTCATCTTTGTTTGGTGCAATAGTCACATCTTCATCATCCTTATCATCAGGATCACCGTTAGTGATGTCCTCAATGAGTGCATCGTCATCGATTTTCTTTTGCAAGTGGATCTTTACTTGATCCAGTGCATCTTGTGAAATTCTTATATCCTCCTTTTCTTCGGTGATATCAATTACCTCGGTAACTGATATACTGGTGTCCTTTATTTTCTTTCCCTTGTCATCATCGATGAAAATACCTTTACCTTTTGAACTGTGTCTCTTCTTAGATAGTTTCAGGAATGCTTCCTGTTCAGCGTTCTCTTCTGCTTTCAAAATTGATGTCCATAGAGAATCACATGTGACATCCATATCACCCACTTCTCATCCATGATCTGCATAGCTCTATTCTTGACTAGAAATCTAGCCTGATACTTTGTCATGTATTCACTTACAACAACATAGCTAAAGTGTGAGGCTACACGACTTAATGATCGTTCTCTTTTCCTTTTCTCTGTATCTAGTGCAATAGCCCATCTCTCATTTATTTTGTCATCAATTTCCTTCAATAATTGACATGCAAATTCCATTGGTACTTTCTTGAATTTAATCATCATCTAGATGATAGCATGTTCTAGCTTTGTCTTGTCCTCAATTGACATTTTGTTAAATTTGTCTATGCCTGGATCTACAAGATTTCCATTCTCAATTATATCTTCAATTATTTCTTCTATTGTACTTTCCCTGTTACGAACTATCTTGAATTGATTAGGATCATTTTCAATGTCAGTCTTCTCTATATCTTCTTTACTTCTTATGTATTTCCTCTTTTTCTTTGGTGTCTCAGCTACTTTCTTGTTCTTTCTCTTAACATATTTTCGTGTCAGTGTAGCTGCTCTTCTTTTTGCTACTTTTACTGCTTCTTTTTTCTCGGTAGGTTGTGTGTGTTGCAGTTGACGAACGTGTCTTCATTCCTTTAGGTTCTGGTAACTGCATTTCCTATTCAACATTGGTGGGAGGAATCGATGTGTGATCCTTTTCTTTGTTTGACTCTATCTCCTCGCTATCATAGGGCTTGTCAGCCAACTGTAACTGACCTTTGGTTGTTTCTTTAACTGGTGACTCCGCAGATGAGTTGCATGCATTTCCATATTTTGTTGTGAGATCTTTTCTCATTTTCTTCACCCTTCTAGACATTTTTCCGATCTCTATGTCTGTAGTGATTCGTGACTTAGCTTCCTCATATATGCCAAACCTAATGGCAGTGATGTCTATTGGTAATGCCAGCAATGCATTAATAGATTTCAAAGCAAAATCGTAGTTCATTTTGTATCCCATTGGTGCTAACCATTTTGTTCTCGGTTCTACTGCCTTTATCATAGAGTGGTCTGTGCTGACTACAAAACATATGTCATCTTCAAATTTACTTACTAATTCCCTTGGAATTCTACTCCTTTGATGCATTTTTGTCTGAAATTCTTTGAAATATGCATTAAATTCCTTATTCAGATTATTTCCTAGACTCTTCATCATTTCACCAATTTGTGTAGTTATCGGTTTATTTGATTGCCAATTTACCTTACCGATACTAGGTACATATTTTTGCAGATAGAAAAATGTACAGACAAGCAGTGATCCATACTTACATGTGTTGGACTTCTTTGATCTTATTGTCTTCATATTCTCTTGCAGTCGATGTAGTAGCAGTTCGGCAAGATCTACCTGGTGATCTTTCTTCACAATTTTATATGCCATGTCCACGGCGCTGTAGGATACACTGTTTAGTCTGCTAGATTGAAATATCTTGTACCCGATGACATGAGCTGCGAATCTTACCGCTGGATCTTTGATGGTTGAGATTTTCAGTGCCCTACCATCCCATTGAGCTCCAGTGTTCTTTTCAACGTCGGGATGAGACGAACTTCAAAAGGCTTTTGCTTTGTCAGTTGTAGGGTACCCAGTAACCCTACTGATAATCTTCTTTGTGACCTCAACAGGTTTGTCCAGCCAGAATTTCCCATCATGAAATCTGCTCAATACAATTCTTATCCAATCAGTGCTGAATGTTTGCGGGAAATGGGTAAAATGTGATAACCTTGACTCCTCGATCTTCTTATAATCAAATTTTATCCTTCCATCCGGTCCACAAACTTGTTGATAAGTAGCAATGGTCTCAAAATCACCTACTTCTCTGATTTTGCAGTGAATATATGCCCTAACGTCTTCTGTTAACAAAACCCTATCTGGAATACTTGAAAATGCGCCCATATCGTCCATTTGTGCTACAACCTTGGGATGTGGTTTGAATTTGGCCTCGGTGAAATTAGCCCTAACAATTAATTCTACTTCCTCCTCAATGTTTTGCAATTTTCTTGCAATCGATGTTGATGCCATAAATTGTTTCTTAGGGTTTCGGCAAGCAATAGATAACTAGTGTTCGGTAGTAAATAAAATTACTCGATATCGTCGAAGAATTGTTGTCGGTTCGATCTATAGTGACTTTGAATCTTTTCTGAAAATCTTTAGCTCGAACTCTTCTCTGTAAAATCTCCATTCTTCAAAATCGCAATGTAACAATGAACTCTGTTTTCGCATATTTATAGATTTTTTTGATATTCCCGCTCAAGCTTTGGTGCATTAAATGCGTGACCTAATTTTGATACGAAATAGCTGTCAGCTCGGTAATGTCTTACAATTTCCTTTGCTCGGTTGACATAGAATTTCTTCATCGGTTTGCACTATTTTCGGTTAACCTTGTATAGTGATTACCGACGAGTAACCAACTCTTGTTTCTTCTTTTACCGACTATGTGACATTTGCAAACTCACAACACATAAACCATAGTGCATCTTTATTCATGCAGATTTGGTATTTGTACATCATATATAAGGAACTATATGTAAAATGTGATCATTTAAAAATGTCAGTTCCATACACACCTATGTCATCTTAAGTGGAGGTACCAATGACACCATATCTAGTGGACGAGGTTTCACCGATAGTGTTACTTGACTCAGCATTCTCATTAGATGCCTTCTTCCACATTGTGTTCCTTAACTTTGTAATTTCTGCAATGTTATATCCACTCTCAAATATGTGGTTTTCATCTGGTGTTCACTCTCTGCAGTTCTTGCTTAAATGACCAACCTTGTGACAGTGCATACATGCCATTCCTGCATTTGTCCAGTTTCTTGATTGTCCAATCCGACTCTTTCTATAACAGTTTGCTGCAATATGTCCATACCGACCACATACAGCACAATTAGTCCATGTATTATAATCCCAAACATATGAGTTACCTTGTCTCTTCAGTTGATATGGCTTTTGTTGTAGTTTCTCTTTAGGTGTCCAAACTTGTTTCATTTTTCCCTTGCAATGTGCCCATGCTTATTACAAGTATAGCATATTTTCTCCTCAGTAGTATTATTAGCAATGTCATTCTGCTTAGCTCTACATTCATAAGCTGGATGTCCAAACTTACCATAGTAATAACAATATCCATTGAATTAGGAATGACAGGAGGTTTACCTTGTGCTTTGCTTCTGCACACATTACATGTATGTCCTGGTTTTCCACAGTGATAACATGTCAACACTTTAGGTTTCTGACTTTGATTATTTTTTACTTTTTCAGCTTGTTGTGATGATTCTCCCTCACCAGTGTAGCCTATACCGGCTCTGCTTCCGAATCTCCTCTGATTAGTCAAGAAATCATCAATCTTTTTAGAACTGTCCTCAACTATCTTCATCATTTCATTGTGTTTCTTTTGTATCTTTATTTCATTTCTCAGTTTTTCATTATCTTCTCTGAGTATTGCAACATCTTCAAGTCTTCTTGATAATTCTCCATTTACTCGGTTCATTTCTTGATTAACTGTCATCATCTGATTTGATACTTGGAAGTAACGATCAATGAGTCTTTGTATTTCACTTTCTTTTGCTTGGAGTTGTTCGGTCATCAGTCTTCGGTCTTCAATAGCTAGATTCCGATCTTGTTCAGCTTGCCTAGCATTGTTCATGATTTCCACCATTCTCACCATTTGAGATTCATGACCAATTTGAAGTGCTTTCACTTGCTCAAATAGATGCTGATTCTTTTCAGATAAATCAGAGATTATGCTTTCAGATCCATCAAAAATGCTTCCAGAGCTTGATCCAATATGATCAAATATTTCATCAATAGGCTCTTCATGATAACCGATTTCATTATGCAGGATTGCAAGATTCTTCCTTTCAACCAGTAATTTCTTCAGTTCTTCCTTGGCTTGTTTATATTGTTCCACAAACATCTATATTTGTATCTTCTGATTCTCAATAGTTTTGTCAAGTTTGTATCTCTCCATGACTTAGATCTTTACCCTTCAATGGTTAGACTGTTCAACAAGAGAACTGTGCTTTGATACCAATTGTTGGAATTAGGAGAGATAGGTACTGAGAGGGGAGGGGTGAATCAATGCCTTCAAAACTTCACTTGTAAAACCTTTCAAATCTATAACTGAATACTATGATAACCGATCAAAATAACTTGAATCTAATTGCATAAATCAATCATCTAGTTAACTTGAGAAAGTAAACAACATGAAATCAATATGACAATCACATAACACAAGTATTTTGGTAATGCAGAAACCCTTGTAAGAAGGTAAAAACTGCGATGGGGATGACACCCACAAATTCTTCACTACTGCAGATAAAAAAGGTTTTCCTGTTAAGGCTACAAGTTTTGATCACTTTTGGTGATCTTATCCTGTTAGGAGTAACATATTAGATCAGCTAGATCTACCTAGTTATAGGATTTACACAACACTAATGAAGTGTGTACTCGGTTAAGAGATTTACATAAGACTGTTAAGTCTACTCTATTAAGAGATTTTATCAAAAAACTCTACTACAATTGTTAGAAAGTAATAGGCAATTATCTACTAGTTGACAACTCAATTGTTTGAAACAGATCAATAAATGCTCATAAAATATCACCTTGACTGTGATGATTCACTACTCTGTTCTGCTCGGTAGCTTTCTTTGATTCTGCTCAATCCGATATCCTCTGTACTCTGTTCTACTCTGTAAACTGATTGACTTGAAGTTAGGCAATGGCTTCAAGTGCTCTGTGATTCATATATATCAGTTCACTCACCGCTCTGAATGATGCGAACAACAAAATATATAGTGTTCTGTTTTTGCCGCTTTAGCAAAAATTAGGCTACAAAAAAATAATCATAACCCTAAGATCTACGGTGCAAAATTAACCTAGATCAACTATTACAATAAGATAAACATTACAATTAATGAGTATCTTATACAATAAATGTTCCTCGATCTTGGTAAACCATTTTACGATCTGTTGTAACCGTTTGTATAGAAGCATGTGCCATTTCAGATTACTATGCCATTTTTTGTGATCATTGATAAACACTGTATAAACTGCTCAGTGTATACTGTGATGCTCGGTGTTTACTGTCCATCGGTGTCGCTGTCACTGGTGCTCGGTAAACTGTGTGATGCTCGGTGTAAAGACTTTACCGACTGCTCTGTCTTACTTCTGGTTATCGACCAACTCAATATAAGTGACCAACCGACCTATTTAATATCCTTTGATACTAATGACAACCTTAAATGCTCAATAGAGATTAACATATATATGCTTAGCGTGAGAAGAAAAGGGTATCCAGTTTTCATTATTGATTGAATTTTCTTCAACTCTTGAGCTCTGAGAAAGGGTTTGACAGTGCAGCCTTTGGAGAATGTAGTTCTTCTGTGTGTTCATCATTTGAGCCAGTGAAATATCTGGTGAATTTGATATCCAACGGAGGTTTCATCCAGAGACTTCTATTGTGCTTCACCGGAGATTTACTTCAGCATTTACAGCATTGATTTACAGTTTCAGAGAAGTGGGATCGCAAACAGTATGCCATCATTCATCCAACGTGAGTAGAATACTACAGCAGGCATTAGTTATGCTAGGCTGCAGTTATGCTAGGAAAGTGCGATTTTCATCAATAAATTCTCAGGTTTTTTTATATGTATTGAATCCAATCTTATTTGTTGTTATTTATTCAGATATTATCATTTGTATTGAGTTTGGCTCAAAGGAATTAAATAAGGCAACAGTAGTTCATTTTCTATTCAGTATTTCATCGTTATGTTCTTTTCTTTTTATGTCAAAAACCCTTGCAAAAAAAAAAAAAATATTATAAAACCATCAAAACAAACAGTACAACAGCAAGAGCCTGAAAGGGGTTCTTACATTAGGTAGTTTCTATTTTCATCTTTAGTTCATGATTGTTTCTTTTAGAAACATTGTCTTTGTAAATCTATTTAAGGAGCTTTCATCTCCTTTGTTTAAAACATCAACATCGATTTACCATAACATTAATCAATTTCAGAGTAAGAAAACTCACTGCGAGTCATGCGAGTTTTAATGACTCGCGGACCGAGCGGTGGCTCCCAAGTTTTCATTACCCGACTGAGTCAACCCGTGGGTCATGAGTCATGACTAGCATTACTCGCCGAGTCAATGGGTCATGCCATGACTCGCCAAGTCCGAGGCTCATGACCCGCGCCGCGGCAGGCCTGAGCTGGCCTTTAAAAAAATTTAAAAACTTTAATTTTTTTTAAATTTTTTTTGCATAAGTCTTTTGTTATTTTCCCTAAAAGGCATTGTAGTTGCTTTGTAGGAGAAGAAGAGAGAAAAAGAGAGAGGAAGAAAAAAAAGAAGCCAAAGGGTTGCAACCATCCGGAAAGAAAAGCATCAAGGAGTCCACAAAATCAGATTGGGGAAGCATTGAGAGCATCAAGGAGCTCATAGCAGCTGCTCTCAACTCATTTGAAAGAGGTAAGTGTTATATTTTTAGATTTTGATGATTTTTGCTTGCATGTTTATGGTTTTCCATTGTTTTTAGATTTTTTTTTGAAGTTTTTTTAATTTTATTGCAGCCACATTCCAAGTTTTGAAAACATTAATTCTTCTCAATGCCTCCAAAGTGTCCATGTTGGAAATATTCTGAAGAGTTTTCCAGTAGACAAAAAAACCAAACAAAATGCACCTTTTGTGAAGAAATTTTTCATGGTGGCATCAATAGGCTTAAATACCATATTGTCGGCATACCTGGAAATGATGTTGAGGCATGTACTAAGGCAACTCCCAAGGCAATTCTTTTTGTTATGTCCAGTTAGAAAAATATGTTGAAGACAAGGAAACTAGAAAGAGGCAACTGGAAGAGATAAATGTTATTGGCTCCCATTCATCCACACCCACACCCGCATCCGCATCCGCATCTGTAGGTTGTGTTGGAGAGGGTTCTTCCAAGCCTCCCTTTTATCCTAGTGCTACTGCTAGTGCTTCTACTGCTGTTCCTTCAAGTGGCAAAATTACCCTTGGCCCTAGAGTTTGAAAATCGTCAAGGTTGGAAGTTATTTTGAGCCACACACTACTCCTGGTGCACAACCCTCACTTGAGAGCATGGGTTGGAACAAGGAGGTCCATGACGCTGCCCAAAAACAAAGTTGCAAGTTTTGGTACTTTTGCAACATTCCATTTATTGCTGCCAGGTAATTCTCTTTTATTTTTTTTCTAAGTTTCTTCAAGTTTAAAATTAAATTTTAAATTTTATAGTTTGAAGTTGAACTATGCTTTGTCTAAGACTCTAATGATAAATCGTAATCTATTTGTGGCAAGTCTCCTTATTGGCAAGATATGATAGATTTTGTAACCATTTGTGGGGAGGGCTTTAAAGCCCCTACTGAGACTGAGTTAAGTGGCCCCCTCTTGTTAGACATGGTTATTGATATGCAACTTGAGCTAGAGGACCACAAGAAGTCTTGGAGGCAAAATGGTTGCACCATCATGATAGATGGTTGGACGAACAAGAGGAATAGGACACTCCTAAATTTTCTTGTTACCAGCGCGGGTGATTGTTCATTGAATTCTACTTCCCCAAATGCATTGAATAATTTAATTTTGATTTTGAATTTTTTATTGATCCATGATAATTGATAAGTATTTTTCTTTATATTCAAGAACCACCATGTTCTTGAAGTCTATTGATGCTTCCTCACATGTGAAGAATGCCACATACTTATGTGCGGCTATTGAGGAAGTTATACTTGAAGTGGGAGAAGAAAATGTGGTGCAAGTGGTGACTAATAATGCAACAAGTTATGTTGTTGCAGGTAAACTTATAACTTTTTAAGTTTTGATGGAGAGGCATCTATGAATTTATTTAAGATTTTCTTAACACTTCTAAATTTCTAAATCTAATTAATTTAAAATTACTACAGGTAAACTTTTGATGGAGAGGCACCCGAAAAAATTTTGGTCTCCATGTGCAGCCCATTGCCTTGACCTCATGTTAGAGGATATTGGCAAGATTGAATGGATCAAATCATGTGTTGATAAGGCCAAATATATTTGCAAGTTTATCTATAACCATGCACTGGTCCTTAGCCTGATGAGAAAATACACGGGGCAAAGGGAGTTAGCTCGTCCTCGTGTCACACGATTTGCCTCCAATTTCCTCACACTGTAATCCTTGTTGAAATCACATGACAATTTGAGATGCATGTTTGTTGGTGAGGAGTGGATTGCCTCATCCTATTCTACGAGCACTGTGGGTAGGGAAGTGGCAAATTATATTTTTGATGAGCCGGGTTTTTGGACCCCTTGTAAAGAGATCATGGAGGTAAAAATATTTATGTTTTGTTTGCAATTTTTTTTATTTTTTATTTTTGATGCACACTTGTCACTTAACTATTTTTTTTTATATTATATGTAGGTCACTGAGCCCCTTGTAGTTCTCCTACGAGTTGTTGATGGGGAGAGGCCCTCTATGGGCTACTTATATGAGGGTAGATAGGGCCAAGGAGGCCATTAGATCCAGGTATAAAGGAGTTGAGGATAAGTATGGCTGATGCAGAGACTAATGATCAATTAACTTACAAGACCAAGAGGCTCCACATCTTAAGTCTACACTCACTCAACTTTACCCATTCATTCACACAATTGGTTTGATGTTGTGACTGTCCCCAAACCACTAATGTTTCACTTCCTCCAATAACCTACCAACTAGGATCAATCCCTATGGATGCACCACTTATCTTCTCACAAAGAGGAACTACCTACTTATTCCCCACACAATACCTAATCCCTTCACAAAACTTCCCAACACATTCATAAAGGAAATTCATCACAAACTGCCCTGTTGCTGTCCCTTATATAGACCCAAACTCAGACATTCATAACTTTTTACCCTGATCCCATTTCTTCGATCGCTCCAGTCAGAGTTGGTGAAACTTGGCCCTCTCCAACATATTTCAAATTTGGCCCGATCCAACAGTTCATTAGGGAGATAATGCCCCCGCACTGAGAGTGGTTTTTGTCTAACAGTCATTCCTCAACTTTCTTCAACATTGTCTGGTCTTTTCTTCAATCTCTTGTCCCTTCCTGCACACAAACACTTATGGACACATATGATACATGTATTGGCTCCTCCCACAAGTAACAATAGCCACAGTAAGTGAGAGGGCCTAAGTCTTCATAGAAACTTCAAAATAAATTGCTGATTGCACACCAAAAATCTGCTAGGAACAGTAAGAACAAACTTGGTGTTTCTTGCCTCAAAAATTATCAAAACACTAAAAAAATTTGCATGGAAACAAAATCAATCTAATTCATCTTCAATATAATACGTTTCCCATCAATATTGCATTCAAATGGGGAGTTTTAACACCACAAAGAGGTGACTGTCCCCTTATGGCAGTGAACAAGCAAGTTACAAAGAATTAACTTTGTATTGAATTCAAGACTTCATTACATTTCCTTTTCTTCGATACAATCTGACTAATAAATCTCTAATACTCCTCTTCTCTCAAACTCACGTTCACACAACCCAAATACCCTTTCCTAACCGGTTTGAAACTTCCTTTAACAGGTTACAGTCAGTTATGACTGTTGGCAATTAGTTTTTGTTTATATTTTGTTGTCTAGTTGACAACGTAGTTGTCAACTTTGACAACCTTACATCATTATGCATTTTATTAATATTCCAAAGGATTTTTAAGACTTTATCCCAACTTTAAATTCTCAAACCACTCTTAAACCCCATAAACCCTCAATGAGCCTTCTAGGCTTCATTTTGCCAATTTTTGGCAATTTACATTTTTAGACACTTCAAGTGCATTTGACACTATATAATGGCTCTATTGGCCATATTACAATCAATTGGACCTTTGTAGTTATTTAAAAAAATCATCTAACTTAGAATCCCAAAGTGACCCCTAGGTACACTTTAACTCTCAAAATGCCATTAAGGCTTACATTGTTTGATCTCAATACAAAATGATCAAAAACATATTCAAAACACAATTAAATAACCATTAAGGTATTATTACAATCATATGACCCTTCAAGGTCATGTTCATCTCTTGTTTCCCCCTAGGATCTAATAGTGAGCCTAGTGTCTCCATAAGTCTTCATCCTTGGTCCTGGTGCTCCTGCACCAATGGCCCCCTTTGGGAGATCATTGATAGGAGATGGTAAAACCAGCTTCATAGGCCCATCCATGCAGCAACTTATTTCCTCAATCCATCATTTCATTTTCTTGATAACTTCAAGGCAGATGAGGAGGTTCTTAGTGGCCTATATACAGTGATGCAAAAGATATCTACCTGTACCGCATCTATAGTGCAAGAGATAGATGCATATAATAATCCACAAGGGCCGATTTTTGGAAGCACGATGTGCAAAGAGTCTAGGACAACATTGCATCCAGGTAGAAATATATGTTAAACTTAAACTTTGATATATCTTATCGGTTACTGAGAGGGGGGGGGTGAACCAGTAAATACTGTCTTACGAAGTTTCAAACTTCTAAAATGATTCTTCAGTTGTGAAATAGAATGTAAACAATCATTTAAAAACAAAAACAGAACCACACAGATCAACACAAGTATTTATACATGGAAACCCTCGGTTAGAAGGAAAAAACCACAGTGAGATAGAGCTCACAACTTCACTAGTACCAAATAAAGGTGTCCTGTTAGGAGCTTACAAAGCACTGGTTAAAGTGCTACCCGATTAAGGGATTTTACACAAATCGATTAAGATCTAACTCTGTTAAGAGCTGCCTAGATATAGGACTTTGAACATCATCTGAGATGTTAAATTGTTAGGGGATTTTTACAACGAACCGATTAGGTTCACCCTGATAGAGGGATTTTGATATTCTTTTAACACTTTATAAAGCAGTGATCTATTATGACACTGGCTGTTAGATTAGATCATACCTCTAGATCTCTTCCCCGGTCTGCCTAGCTGTTGATCTCACTTTCTTCCCTCACCTTTGTGCCTGTAGCACTACTCAGAAGATATCACTTCTCTGCTCTATTCAATCTTCAACTATCAACAACAAGAACATCTATCTTGCATCCTATGCCTTATATTTATACAAGAGTGAACCTCTTGACTCATAGAACCGCCAGGGAGTAAACTTAGCCATAACTTATGCAATGCTTGAGAACTGTGCGTTGTGATCTAGAGTTTACCGTGCGATCATCCGTAGAGTTAAAGCTAACTTTTGTTAAAAAGCTAACTCCACTTCTAAGTGGTGGATGTCTCTCATAATCAGGCTTTTTAACTCAAACTGTAGTTCAAACTAATCCACAAAATCCGGATCGAATCTATCTTGTAGGTGGATCGGTATACCCTTATGCCCGGTTTGTCCTGGTTGTTTCATAAGACTGGTACTTAATACTTGGTTCGGTCTACCGGTGCATCTATCGAAATGGTCAACTGGTGCTTACACTCTATTTTTTTATCTACCTGTGTTTTCTAAGTAATAATAGTGACCGGTGACCCTTTACCGGTGTGAATGGGGTTTGTGAAATACACTAATGATAACTTAAGTTGCTAACAATCTTCCCCTTTGTCATTGGTGGCAAAACTATTTACAAACTTCACTCACTTACTAATCACAGTGCCATGTATTGATAGAACATACTTCCCCTGACTGAATGCTCGTAGAACATACTTCCCCTGACTGAATGCTCTCAGGTGCTGCTCATTCCTATGTACCGTCACTATCCTGCCTGCCCATTCCTCTGTCTCTTCCATTTCCATCTTCCCCTTTTTGCCTCCATAGGACAAAGGGTTTTGATTGATAAGATTACATTTGTAGAGTTGTGAAGATATACTTATAGATGTTCTTTGTAGAGTGTAGGAATGGTGCCCATTGACCTGTTATATTTTCAATGTTCTTTTGGGCCGCTTTTAGAGAAACAATAATAGTTTCCATATCTTCTATTGTTTTGTAGTCCGGTTCTTTGAGCAGAGCATCTGTAGAAGTAGTTGTTTGATGCATGATATCCAGTGTTGGGGCCAGAAGCATCTGAAATCCTATGACATTTTGGATTCTCTTATTTTGTTACTCAATAGTCTTTCTCAAGACTTGAGCAAGATTTTTTATTTTTCTGCTAAAGGTTGTCGATGTTTCATTTTTTATGTCAAATTGTGTTGACAAAGTTCTTATGTCTTTTGAGGTCTTTGCAGGTTTTTCAGTTAAATCTTGCAAGAATATCTCAAAGTTTGAGGTTCTACTCATCAAACCTCCTGCAACTTGTGTTTGTTGTTTAAGAACTTTTAAGTTGTGTGTCAAAATAGCCTTTATATCTACAGCTTGTTTATGAAGAATCTCCACTCTTTTCTTCGTATAGTGGTCAATTGCTACTATCTCTGGATCTATTAGATCCTCACCAATTGTTTGAGCTAACACTTCCAGCTGGTCGATGACTGGTTCGTCTTCATCTATATCAACATCCGGTACAAAATTGTACAGGATATATTTTACTTTGATAAAAACCATAGCTTGTTTTCTTTTAGTAAGCTCTTTTAGTTGTTTTGTTGACATTTTGTTGATGTCAATTATTGTATCGGTTATCTTGCTTCATTTTGCTTCAGATTCTTTAGAGGATGAGGGCTTTCTTTTAAAGGAGCTAGCAAGAGTTTCCTGTGCCTTTGGGGTTTGCTCATGTTCACCTTTATCCTATTTGTCTGGCTTGTTTCCCTCTTCCGGTGTGGTTTCTGGTTGCTGAACTTGTATTTCAAGCATAGTATCATCCTTTTGATGTGAGGGTTCTTCTGGTGGGGCTTGGTCGTGTTGCTTCTCTTCAGCTATATGAAGATCATTTATTGTGATTCCTTCATCTCCTTTAGCTGGACTTTCAGTAGTAATATTGACAGAAGTTTGTCCCAATGTGACTTGTTCACCAAAGGTGAACATTTCTGTAAGAACTTCATGTTCTTCAGTTATTGGAATTTGAGTTGTAGTAAACTGAACAGGTGGATCATTAATTGTTGCAGTGCGATCCTGAGGACCTGTTGCTTCAAGAGTATTGAAGTCATACTACTACCAGAAATCTAAAGTCTCCTTGAAGACGTCATTCTCGTACCCATTGAGAATCTTGGCAACTCTGTAATTTGTATCCAAATTCATAGATGCTTCTTCTAATAGGAGTTTTACTCTCTTGTCACTTAGACTAGGTCTAGCTTTTTCCAGTGCTTACCTATTGATCTTAGAATTTGTTTCTAGACCGGTTCTCCATTTTGTTTGAAGCTTACTGTTTAACTCAGGAGGAAATTTGCCCCTATAATCCCTAGGAGTCTTGATGAAATCTAGTAACTTTCAATATGAGCTTTTTCAATTTTCTGTTTGTCCTCCTCAGCTAGTACACTATACCATTTGGCTACATTATCTATCTCTCCAAAATTTGTAATTTCAGCTACAATATCATTTACAATCATAGTGCGACCCTTACCTTTTTCTGGAGAAACTAGGAGTGCTGGATTTGTAGGTTCATCAGTTATGTCAACAATAACCAGTTTATCTACTCCGAGTACTCCTTTTCCTTTCCCGGTGTCAAGGACCAGTGAAGTTGTTGCCTTTCGGCGTGCTTCTTCTACTTGTTGCTGAGTCTGAAGAAGATTGGTCCAAATGGCCACTGCTTCATCATGTACTTTGTCGGTTTCTCCAATTAGCAGAAGACTTAT
Organism: Chamaecyparis obtusa; assembly: GCA_027943335.1. NCBI lineage: Eukaryota > Viridiplantae > Streptophyta > Pinopsida > Cupressales > Cupressaceae > Chamaecyparis > Chamaecyparis obtusa. The sequence goes on along the minus strand of BSBK01008325.1, from coordinate 442,082 downwards.
CCTTTTCTTCGTTAGGAAATTTTGCTGATGTAGTTCAGCTTGTTGAGTTGCTTCTTCTAGAGTGAGATGATTCTGGACTTCTAACAAAGCACAAATCCTGAATTCCTTTTCTCTATTAATTGAGGCATTCCACCTATCTTGAAGAATGTCTAAGAGGTCCTTAGGTAATACAGTTTGAAGTTCTGCAGGATGTAAATGAAACTTGTGAAGGCATATAACTATAGAATCTTCAATTTTTCTTCGATCCTCATCATTTTCTAGAATGTATCTTCTTTTGACATTAGCCATTCCTCCATGTTCTTTCAATCCTGACACAAATTCATCAATTGTTGGCTTGCCTCTTCTTGGTGGATCCTTCTTTGCTGGTATACCGGTTTTCTTCTTTCTTTCAATGAGTGGAACTGTGTCTTTGAAATCAATTTCTTCAGCTTCTTCCTCCTGTGCGCTTCCCACCGGTTGAGATTTCTTGTTTTGTGCTTTAGGTTGTGCATATTCTAGTTTCTTCTTTGTTGTAGGCGTTCTTTTCACATACACATTTTTGATCGGTCCCCTTTTCAAATTTTTCTCTATTTCCTCACAGGTTCCAAACTGTTGAGCGTTGAGATCCAGGTGTGCTTCATCCAAGGCTTCTACATACGCCTTTGTGATCTTTGCAGTGATTTCGCAACCAAGCTCTAGTGCATACTCTTCTCTCGGTTCTACTACTTGAATAATGCAGAAGTCAGTTGATACCAAAAAACATACCTCCTTTTTATATAGGTCAACTATAGTTGACGGAATTCTTTGTCTGGCATGCATTTTGAGCTGAAGTGCCTTGAAATGATTAGTCATAGCTTTTTCAAACTGGTCTCCCAGTTGGTTGGCATAATCACTGATTTGCATCATGACCAATTGATCTATTGACCATGTTACTTTTCCTATTCCAGGGAAGGAATTAGAATAGTAAAAGTAGAGACAAACCAGAAGTGTGCCAAATTTTAGTGATTTACTTTTGACGATCCCTAACTTCTTCATGTTCTCAAAGATCTCTCCTCTTAGCATTTCGCACATATCATATTGTGCATTATCATGTATAATTCTGAAGGCTGCATGTATGCCTCCACCCGGTATACTGTTTAGGTTACTGGATTGATATATTCTGTAACCGATCACAGCAGATGCGAACCGAACAACTGGATCTTCAATGTCAGTTATGGTCATCAATCGCTTAATGGATTTTGATTTAGTCAATTTGGCCACCACTATATTGGATATGGTTCTCAGGGTTAGGGCTTCCCCTTGATTGCAGAACCTGGTTACCCTATGGAGATCGTCTTTTGTGATCGGAGTGTAGACTCCTTTCGTGACCCAAAATCCTGGTTCATGCACTCGACTCACCACCATTAAAATCCATTCTGGTCTGAATATGGTGGGGTAGGAGACTCCATTGATGATCCCAGATGATACCAATTTTTCGTAACCATTAGGATATTTTCCATCTTTGTATAGCAAGCGATACTCGCCTCTTATGTACGCCTCACCCAACTCTTCTTGCTTTGCATGGATGAATTCAGTGACATCCTTTGTCAGGAGCACTCCTTTAGGTACTGAAGAGAGCGCACCATCCATGTCGATCTCCCTATTCTGATTCGCCAAGATATTATATGGAGGACGATCGGCTTATTTGGTTGGAACCAGCCTAACTTCATATGATAAAGATGTCATTTCTCTTAATCGGTTGCACAGAAAGATGTTTGATCGATTCTCACAGACAATCTCGCACGATGATCGATTCAAAAGAATATTGCTCAAGCAAAATAAAGATAAACACAAGATCGCAAGGTAAAAGTAAATGAGTAATCCTTCTTTGCTTTTATAGGATTAGGACATAATTGTAATTACCAAATGGTAACTATTGTTAAACGGCTATAGCATTTAATGCCTTACCTAACCTTTCTTGCTACCTTTGTTAACCGGTAGTCCGACCCTTTAGATTAGACATGCCCCGGTTGATCACCTTATGCTTCTTCGGTCTAACCTATGGACTGGGTGAGAGTGAAACCCACCAGTTCCACAGGGAACGATAGGTACACTACCGGTTCCCCCTAAGCCTTGGAGGCTCAGTTTGTAGAAGAAATATCACTATCTTGTGATGATGATCTTGCCTTTGATTTCTCCTCAGTGGAGTTCTTTGATTCTTTAACGAACCATATCTTCTTCACCTCTTTCTTTGTCTCCTTATTTTTGTTGTTCTTCTTATCAAAAGTCAAGGATTTCATCACCAGTTTGTCCGATTCTTTGCCTTTGTTCCTGATCCGGTTCCAGGAGTCCTTAGCTAGGTGACCAACTTTGTTGCAGCAATAGAAGACTATGCCAGTTGCTCTCCATGGGTTCATCCCTCTTGGATTAGGGGATTCGCTCCATGATTCACTGTTGTAATGCATCCCTTTGTTTGTATGAATAGTTGCGTTTCGGTTTTTGCTTTTCTTGGAGAATACTGCTCTTGGTGATCTAAATGCCATTGTCTTTGATTTGCATTCCTCAACCTTGTCCAAACTTGTTGTAGGCATAACAATATCCCTTGAAGCTTCCCCTGCTTCCATTGGACACAGATAAGGGGCTAGACAAGCATTCATCAGTCTTGTGGCCATTTTTGTAACAGTTCTTACAGCAACCGTTGTTGATTCTTACTGGTACATTTCTGCAGTCATTAGTGTTATGACCCAGTTTTCCACAATACTTACAAGAAGTGCTAAATATATTCTTACCCTTTTGTGCTAGTGTCTTCTTCTTGTTTTTCTTGCCTGACTTTGCACCAGTTGACTCATCATTCCTTTTGGTGATTGCACCAGTGAATCCAAGACCGGTGTTATCATTGTGTTTTCTTTGAGCTTTGAGTTGCTCATCAAGCTTAACCAAGCTTTCATTGTATTTTCTCAACATTTCTGATGCAGAGGCTAGTGGTAAAACAACAATCTTCTACTCCACTAGACTCCACATGCTAATATCTGCACTCTTAGAAATCTTCCTCTCATGCATCAATGCATATTTGATCATATGTATTGTGACTGTCCCCAAACTACTAGTGCTTCAACTTCTTTTAATAACCTATCCACTAGGATCGATCTCAATAGACCCACTACTCCTTGTCAAAAAATAGGACTCTCTAAATATCCCCACACAACATCTAATCCCTTCACAAAAACTCCCTTAACACCTTCATGAAGGAAATTCATCATAAACTACCCTGTCGCTGTCCCTTATATAGACCTGAATACAGTCATTCATAACTTTTTAAAGAGATATTATTTTCAAAATCCCTCCAGTGAGGATGTGCGAAATTTGGTTCTCTCTAACATATTTCAAATTTAGAATGATCCAACGGTGAACTATGGAGATATGTCCCCCGCACTGAGACTATTTTTTTTATGACAATCATTCCTCCATTTCCCCATAACCAATCAACTTCCATTGCTTCAAGCACGTGCCAAATCCAGAATGGTATTCTACAAATCCTAGGGAAGTAAATATACAACCGTACCTCTTCACTTCCCAAATGAGAGGGTCTGATACACTTATATCTTAAGGGAAATTACATCTTTTGTCTCGTGGGTATCCCTATTGGAGGGTTTGGACAGTCTTTACAAAAACATTGATATCTCTCTTTGTACAACTCCAAATGAGATGATTCCAATGCCAAAATAAAGTTAATTCACTTCCCTAACATTTCCAAACAATAAACTCTCAAAATCTGGGCATTTGGATTAGAGATATTGCATATACAATGACTGTTACAAAATAAAATCAGAGAAAGCACAGTGAAAATAACATTTTTTTTATTGAATGAAATCTTACAAATCTTTATCTCCTCAACCAAATCCCTCTTTTCTCTGCTCATTACATGATAAATAGGCCTCCTTTTGACACCAAAGACTGACCAACTACATCTAAAACTTCCCACAAACCGACTGCAACTGTCTTCCAATCGAATGTCCTCACTTTTGACAATTAGAAAAGGATGTAAAATGTTGTCAAGTTGACAACTAAGTTGTCAACTTGACAGATACATATCTTAATTGTTTTAAACACTTATACATGACTATTAAAAGGATTTTAAAAATATAAAATTCCTAATCTACCCTTCAAGCCCATTACATAGCCTTATTAGGCCTTAGTTGCATAACATGGCAACATCTTGACAACTTAATCAAAATGACTCAATATGAGTTCCAAATGGCTTTAATAGCCCAATTACATTAAGAAATGGTATTATAGGAATAATTTGACCATATGAACTTCATGGATCCTCCATGTGACCTTGATGGTGTTCCTTGGATCTTAGGTGCTCCTGCACCATACTCCTCAACTTTAAAAGTTTTCCAAGTCCTCTTGGAAATTCCTGCAACAAAACAATGTTAGAAAAAGAAATATTCCTTATCTTCAATCTTGGTTTGAAAAGATCATCATTGATGATCCTTGGCATCCATGTATTGTGTTGCTCCACATGTCTCCTCTTCATCTTAACCCTAGGTTTTCCTCCCATTGGCAAAATGTAGACCATCAACTGTGCATTCTTCGTCATTCCATCAAATGCATACACCGGCTTCATCATTATTGGTACCCAATATAGGTACTGATCTGAACTTTCAATAACCTTCCATGTTTCAGCACTTGGAACAAGTGCCCCATCCTCCTCAATCAGAAATACCTCCTCACTAGGAGAGAAAACAATTATGACCTTTATGACAATTATGACCTTTATGACCTCCACTCGAAAACAATTATACCCAACTACCCTTATGACCTTTCATCTTCCTTTTGACAAATTTTAATGCCTTTTTGCATTGTTTCATGCTTTACAACTTTTATGCATTTTGACAACTTTTATGACACTTAATAAAAATGACTCCACACTTTGTAAAAACACCCTAGACATGTCCAAATAACCTATTTAAGACCTTTTACATGATTTATGTCCTTTTCATAGCTTTTTATACAAATTTGACTTTTTGACCAATCTAGGTCTTGAATGACAACTAAATGACAACTTCACAATTTTATTGCCCTTAGGCATTACAATTGATTCCATTACATGGAATACCACATCCAAACATATGGATTTACATTAAATAATTAAAATATCCTTATTTCTAGGTGCTCCTGCACCATACTCCCAACCTTTAAAAATTTCCAAGTCCCTTGGAAACATGGATACAATGACCTGCAAGAAAAATTTGAGTGAAATCTTCACCTTTTTCTTCATTTGACCTTTTCCTCTTTATGCCTCTTTTATCATTATCACTGCATCGACACCTCTGCTACTTTCTCTTTCGCTAATGACTCTCATCAATGGAGTTATGCTGGTCACCTTCAATGGTGCTTCTGCCATTACATAGTCCACTCGTCCATGCCGCATCACAACAACCTTTGTCCCTCACCTGGGAGTCCCATCATGCCTCTCTCCCCAGTCTGTTGGCGACACACAAAGGACCAATCTCTGGCCCTAGATCATATCTCATGATCCTTTGATAGACCTTCCTGTCCACCCATTTGCAGCTGATCAAACCAGCACCAATCTACAACCATAAACTTCATAACAAGAAACCAAAACAACCCAATACTGCCTGGTGTAGATTCTATCTATCTACACGCTCAGAATCTTCTGAGCTCTGATACCAATCTGATGCAAAGCATCCTTCAACACACTTAAACATAATAGGATCCATCTGATCCAATCTTCATTTCATTATAAGAACAATTTATTAGAGGAATCTCACAAGATCAAACCCATCATTGATTAGAAAACAAAATAATTCATTGTCAAAACTTGTTGTCCACACTGCCATGTTTTACAGATCAGCACTCAAACTTCTGTAACTTTTGTTCTGAAACATATCATCAAAATCCCTTTGGTGAGTTTGTGAAAAATTAGGATAACCAAAACATATATCAAAATTAGAAGGATCCAACGGTTAGGTAAAAATTTATTATCTCTGTACCGAGACCCATTTTCTGTCATTAAACAGAAAGTTCATTTTCCCAATCCACCTAGGGCATCATATAACTTTCAAAATACATAACCAAATGAAACCAAACTAATTCTAAAATCATTTTTACTGATTCTAGTTTCCAAATATGTAATCCATTTCTTTTTCCAATCTATAAATCATTATACCATCACAACTCTTTTCTTGCAACTCCATTGAAGAGGGTTTAAAACCAGTCTTCATTAAAAATGTCATAGATTACACAAATCATCATAAAATTTAACCAAACCAGAAGGAAATGAAATATTACTCAAATATCTTTCCAATGAATATAATTAGAATTCTTAACTCTTTTATATTCATTTTTACCACGCATTTCAATATGACTGTTCTCAGAAATCCTGAATCTGCAAATACTATCTTTTACCAAAGACCTCATAACTTCCTCCAAAGTTAATAAAAATTGATTAAACCAAAAGCATAAGAAAGAGAATTCATTATACTATCTAACCATTATAAATATATAGGGTTTTCAGGCCGTACATGGCCATACAAGGCCTGGAAACAGCAACTTAACAAAAAACCACCAATCAAAATGAGAGATTCAAACTCACTCAATTTCTCCAAACTGTTCTCCCCTTTCTCTATTCACTCCAATCTGATTTGGTTCGACCAATACATCATATTTATACATATTTAGGTAGTTATAAACCACCCAACTACCCTAATGACCTTTCATCTTCCTTTTGACAACTTTTAATGTCTTTTTGCATTGTTTCATGCTTTACAACTTTTATGCATTTTGACAACTTTTATGACACTTAATAAAAATGACTCCACACTTTGTAAAAACACCCTAGACATGTCCAAATAACTTATTTAAGACCTTTTACATGATTTCTATCCTTTTCATAGCTTTTTATACAAATTTGACCTTTTGACCAATCTAGGTATTGAATGACAACTAAATGACAACTTCACAATTTTATTGCCCTTAGGCATTACAATTGATTCCATTACATGGAATACCACATCCAAACATATGGATTTACATTAAATAATTAAAATATCCTTATTTCTAGGTGCTCCTGCACCAATTTCATTCCTTTTTTCAAGAACTTTCTTTTGTTCCTTGAGTTGATATATCTCGATCGCTAGCTTCTTGCATGCTTAATCCCTAGTTTGCCATGCTTTGTGCATATTGGCATTTTCTTGGGTGACAATCAGCATATCTTCTTGAAGTTGCATAATGACGAGTTCATTTTCCCTAACAGCTTCTTCTACCTGGTTCATTGCTTTTTCTGAGGCTGTGGATGTCTTGACTGTTGTGTTTCTTTCACTTTCTATTTTTCATTTCTGCTCAGTCAGTTCAGTCATCCTCAGGGCATTTACCTTTTGCTCCCTTTTGAGATCAGCAATCTGACTAGTTAGGATCTGATTATTTTTCGTAAGCTCAGAGATTGCCTCCTCAGCCTCATCAGATCCACTTTATCCAGAGAGTTCATCAATGGTTTCATTGCTCTCGTTTAGGTTGTGGAGCCAGCTCCTTCCTTTTTGCAAGTGATTTCCTCAATCTACTCTCCAGCAAGACAATGATGTCATTGGCTTCCTCTAGCTATTTTTGATACTAGTAACCCTCCATGATCTTTTTCTCAAGCTGTTAGACTTTTTTGTATAGAGAACCTAGGCTCTGATACCAATTGATATAGCTTACTGGTTACTAAGAGGGGGGGTGAATCAATAAATACTGTCTTACAAAGTTTCAAACTTCTAAAATGATTCTTCAGTTGTGAAACAGAATGTAAACAATCATTTACAAACAAAAATAGAACCACACAGATCAACACAAGTATTTATACGTGGAAACCCTCAGTTAGAAGGAAAAAACCACAGTGAGACAGAGCTCACAACTTCACTAGTACCAAATAAAGGTGCCCTATTAGGAGCTTACAAAACACTGGTTAAAGTGCTACCTGATTAAGAGATTTTACACAGATCGGTTAAGATCTAACTTTGTTAAGAGCTATCTGGATATAGGACTTTGAACATCATTTGAGATGTTACTTTGTTAGGGGATTTTTACAACGAACTGATTAGGTTCACCCTGATAGAGGGATTTCGATATGCTTTTAACACTTTATAAAGCAGTGATCTATTATGACATTAACTTTCAGATTAGATCATACCTATAGATATCTTCCCTGGTCTGCCTGGCTGTTGATCTCACTTTCTTCCCTCACCTCTGTGCCTGTAGCACTACTCAGAAGATATCACTTCTCTGCTCTATTCAATCTTCAACTATCAACAACATCAGCATCTATCTTGTGTCCTATGCCTTATATTTATACAACAGTGAACCTCTTGACTCATAGAACCGCCAGGGAGAAAACTTAGCCATAACTTATGCAACGCCTAAGAACTGTGTGTTGTGATCTAGATTTTACCGTGAGATCATCCATAGAGTTAAAGCTAACTTCTGTTAAAAAGCTAACTCCACTTCTGAGCGGTGGATGTCTCGCATAATCAGGCTTTTTAACTCAAACTGTAGTTTAGACTAATCCACAAAATCCGGATCGAATCTATCTTGTAGGTGGATCGGTATACCCTTATGTTTGATTTTTCCTGGTTGTTTCATAAGACCGGTACTTAATACTTGGTTCGGTCTACCGGTGCATCTATCGAAATGGTCAATATGTGCTTACACTCTATTTTTTTATCTACCAGTGTTTTCTAAGTAATAACAGTGACCGGTGACCCTTTACCTGTTTGAATGGGGTTTGTGAAATACACTAATGACAACTTAAGTTGCTAACAAACTTAACTCTTAAGTTTATGGCTTATGCCTTTTGGTTTTATAATCTATCCTTAAAGTTGGAACTTGGAAATGATATTGATTTTTTTTTCCTTATTTCAGATAGATGGTGGCATATGTTTGGGCCTACAACCCCAAACCTTCAAAAACTTTTCATCCGCATTTTGAGTTAGCCATACAACACTTCTAGATTTGAGTGCAATTGGTCCATGTTCGAGCACATCCACTCGAAGAGGCGTAATAGATTGTCTGTGGAGAAGTTGAACAATCTTGTCTTCATTCATTACAACCTCTGTCTTAGGACCAAACAGATTTTGGACACTAACACCTCTCTGATCACTCTAGCAGAGATCGATCCAGAGTCTGAGTGGCTCACTGAGTCTACTAATCCTATCTTCATTGAGGAGGACCATGAGTGGGTTGACCAGGCAGATAGAGAGGCTGAGGCTGTGGCTATGGCAGAGGAGGAGGATAGAGCACGATTAGCTGCCCATGGAGTTGATGTTGATCAGAGTGGCACATCACAGGCAAAGACTATGGCTTGTCAGTCATCCAGGACCTACCTCAGATGCATTTGTAGGAGGCAAACAGACTACTTTGAGGATGAGGCTGACCTAGAGTAGTAGAGCCTAAGGCTTGAGCCATAGACCTTCAAAAACTTGCCATCCACATTTTGAGTCAGCCATACAATGCTTCTGGATGTGAGCGCAATTGGTCCATGTTCGAGCACATCCACTCGAAGAGGCGTAATAGACTGTCTGTGGAGAAGTTGAACAATCTTGTCTTCATTCATTACAACCTCTGTCTTAGGACCAGATAGATTTTGGACACTAACACCTCTCTGATCACTCTAGCAGAGATCGATCCAGAGTCTGAGTGGCTCACTGAGTCTACCGATCCTATCTTCACTGAGGAGGACCATGAGTGAGTTGACCAAGCTGACAGAGAGGCTGAGGTTGTGGCTATGGAAGAGGAGGAGGATAGAGCACGATCAACTGCCCGTGGAGTTGATGTTGATCAGAGTGGCACATCATAGGTAGAGACTATGGCTTGTCAGTCATCCAGGACCTACCTCAGATGCATTTGTAGGAGGCAGACAGACTACTTTGAGGATGAGGCTGACCTAGAGTAGTAGAGCCTAAGGCTTGAGCCATAGACCTTCAAAAACTTGCCATCCGCATTTTGAGTTAGCCATACAACGCTTCTAGATGTGAGCGCAATTGGTCCATGTTCGAGCACATCCACTCGAAGAGGCGTAATAGACTGTTTGTGGAGAAGTTGAACAATCTTGTCTTCGTTCATTACAACCTCTATCTTAGGACCAGACAAATTTTGGACACTGATACCTCTCCGATCACTCTAGCAGAGATTGATCCAGAGTCCGAGTGGCTCACTAAGTCTACCAATCCTATCTTCACTGAGGAGGACCATGAGTGAGTTGACCAGGCAGACAGAGAGGCTGAGGTTGTGGCTATGGCAGAGGAGGATAGAGCACGATCAGTTGCCTGTGGAGTTGATGTTGATCAGAGTGGCACATCACAGGCAGAGACTATGGCTTGTCAATCATCCAGGACCTACCTCAGATGTATTTGTAGGAGGCAGACAAACTACTTTGAGGATGAGGCTGACCTAGAGTAGTAGAGCCTAAGGCTTGAGCCATAGACCTTCAAAAACTTGCCATCCGCATTTTGAGTCAGTCATACAATGCTTTTGGATGTGAGCGCAATTGGTCCATGTTCGAGCACATCCACTCAAAGGGGCGTAATAGACTGTCTGTGGAGAAGTTGAACAATCTTGTCTTCGTTCATTACAACCTTTGTCTTAGGACCAGACAGATTTTGGACACTGACACCTCTCCGATCACTCTAGCAAAGATCGATCCAAAGTTTGAGTGGCTCACTGAGTCTACCGATCCTATCTTCACTGAGGAGGACCATGAGTGGGTTGACCAGGCAAACAGAGAGGCTGAGGCTGTGGCTATGGCAGAGGAGGATAGAGCACGATCAACTACCCATGGAGTTGATGTTGATCAGAGTGGCACATCACAGGCAGAGACTATGGCTTGTCAGTCATCCAGAAACTACCTCAGACGCATTTGTAGGAGGCAGACAGACTACTTTGAGGATGAGGCTGACCTAGGGTAGTAGAGCCTGAGGCTTGAGCCATAGACCTATTTTTGTTGTTTACACTTTACAACTTTACACATATGTTTGGGAACATTTGATGTCATGGATTTTATATACATTTGACAACATTTATATTTTATATTTTATAATTATGCATATCTATGTTTTCTATTTCCTTCAACTGCCTAATATTTACATTTGTACTTATGTGATGGATGTATGTTTATGTATGTGATCAAATTAGATTCTATTTGATGATGTTATAGATTTTTTAAGCTTTATTCAATAATGGGTGCCTGAAACAAGTTTTAAATTTTAAAAAATCTTGAGTTTTTTTTTGTCGAGTCATAGTCGAGTTGTTGCTGAGTCACCGACAAGTCATGGGTCGAGTCAGCCTTGCCGAGTCCAAGTTTTGATTCAGAAAATTAATTCTGTAGATTCAAAATTTACTAATTAGCCAGCTACAGTTTGGATAGAGTTTCATACAAAATGTTTTTAGCTTCTGTAGTTGTTTCAACTCTTGTACTTTTCTTTTCTTGGATCTAATGGCAGTGTTTGTTTATGAATTTATATAAATACAGAGGACTTGGAGAAGCTAACTTTACTTGTGATTGATGCAAAGCAGAATGGTGTTGGAGTTGCTATTGCGACAATAAAGATGATGTTGACCAAAAACATGTTTCTTTTTGGTTTTGTTGAAGTTGATGAGGAATTGGTTTTCAAAATAGTTAATGCTATGGCAAAACAGCAACACACGCATCTCCAAGTTGCCTCCAAGAAGTAACTAACGAAGCACCTTATTTCTTTTGTAATTAAGTTCATCTTTATTTCCTGCACTCTTAAATGGGGAAATTACTGACTGATCTGTCTTTTTCGGAATTCAGGTTGTTATCACATCTTCAATACAAAACCATGTTTACATGAACCTTGTAAGTGCCATCAGATTTCATGACTGTTGTCAAAGATTGCTGAAGATCTTTTCTATGGCTATAAATTTATGGAAGAATTATAAGCTTTTTCCAAATTTGATTATAGAGAAACAATAGTTTTTAAGAAAAGTAAAAAATAATTTAATTTGTCAATGAGGCAGGAACCTAAAATTTGTGCAAGAACTGGGTCTTTTCCAGCAAAGATACTGAACTATGCATCTTTAACTATTTATGATGAACCTTAAGATTTATGTTTGCAATGGCAGGGGATGGATCTAAGACTCAATGAACTTAGGAAACTTGCTTCCAAGTACTCAAAGGCGAAAGAGTCAGTTCTTCAAGGTATATTTTCAAAATGATTGTTGCTTTTTAGATAAGAAGCCATTTTGAAGTTCATTTGGAAAGTCAAAATCTATTGGGCGTAGTTTTTTTTGAAGAATTTTTAAGATGATGTTTGTAATTTGACAGAGACTGGTACCATGGAAGGTGTAGATGAACTATTAGATGTTGCAAAAGAAAATGGAGCAAAAGTTGGGGAGGATTGCTGAAATTTGGAATCAACAACGACAGTCATTTTATGTAGAAAATAGACTAGATGAAACACAAATGAACAAAGTTTCTGATGATTTTATTGAAGAGCTAGATGAGTTCTTGTCTGAAAAACAGACATTTAATGTAGAAAATAGGCTAGATGGAACCACATACAAAGAAAGTTGCTGATGATTTTGTTCAAGAATTAGATGAGCTCTTGTCTGAAGATTAAATGGGTCATATTTTGGAGATTTCATTTTATGCAATAAATCTCATCTTATATTCCAAAATATTAAAATTAGCAAGTTGAAACGTGATGAAAAATTGAGCAAAAGGATAAATGCAAGAGAAATGTACTTTGCTGAGGAAATTTAAGAAGCAATCAAGTACCATATGATGGTGTGTACATTATAATAAGAGATCGGACTAAACGAGCTCCATGAGTTTTTTAAGCTAGCATTCCCCCATTTTTCTCGTGCATGTTCATATATTAGCATTTGATTTATGTTTTTTACAATCAATTATAAGACCAACATGTGCCAAAATTAGTTTTAGAAAATTTGAAACTGGCCCTGCCTCCTGAAGATTTGAGCTCTTGGACAAGATAGTGGTCACGCAAGTATTTAAAGAAGATGAGATAATTTGAGAAAAATGTTGCCACTACCATATTTTCTTTGTTTAAGTGTTCTTTTGTTGCCTACCTGGAATAGACTTCTTTAATTTGAATAGGGAATAGATATGTAAAAGCCATTTTTGCATCTATTTACTCCCTGTATTGGTAATGCTTCATGGCTGCAGTTCAAAATGCCAAGTTTAATTAAGCAGTAGGTATCTGGATTGGTTAGTGATATAAGACACCTATTGTGTTTGTTGGGACAATTGAATCTGTATGTGAGACAAATATGTGATGAATTGTTTTGGAGTATCATTGGTTGTAATAAGATAGTCGAGAAGGATGACCATAGTTGAATATTAAGTAAAAGATACAGGTTTTGTTGATTGTCAGTGGAGAGTTTTTAGTTTTTGTACCATTTCTTGTAAAAGTTCCAGCATCCTTGTTCCTAGTAAGAAATATCATAGAATGGTCGTGGGGCATTTACATATTTTTGCACCTTAAATGGTTTCTTATGTTTTCAACTTCATCGAATTAGGCAATTTTAAGGCTTAGGAAAACTTATGAGGCAGTCCATGTAGCATGGAAGACAAATGAAAGGTAAGAAGATTGAAGAAAGAAATAATGGAAAAGACATGTTAACAAGTAAGACGGAATAACGAGGAATACTACTTCATGAAATCTCGTTATGATCCTTTTTCTAAATTATTGGTCAAATAATTGAAATATAGAAAATATATGTTTTTAAATAGTTAAATCACAATACAATATATGGCTGGTCTTTTTGAGGGGTGACCTCCTTTTATGGCATAAATTCAATTATAATGTTCAAGATTGATGCCTTGTACTTGATAAGGTTCTATAGAGTCTCGCTAAAGACTACTACAATATTCCATACATATCTGATGAACTAGCAGGATGTCTTACAAAGTATGTGCATAAATCACAATATCATATTCTTGGTAAATTATATTCAATTGTCCACGTGTTTTCAAATTATGAGAATAAATACCTATTTGTATAATATATGGTAAAAATGAGATTTATAATATTTTATTTACATCACATGATAACTTATATTCTTCGAATTTTAAGGATTAAATTTAAGAAGAATATACTTTATTATTGATTAAACAATATTGTAAAGGGCCATGACTACATTCTAAGAATTTATAATATTTGGCCTTGATTACATTCTAAGAATTTATAATATTTTTACTTTAACCAATAGAAATCTTCATATCAATTTTTGCATTATTCTTCAAAACTAGCCATGCACTTCTTTATATTCTACCAAAGAACTCTTAATCAAGTTAATATTTAACCAAAGAACTCTTAAATTTATGGAAACTGTGTAAATGAATTTGTTTCATCCTTAATCAACTTCATTAATTGTACAAATGATTTTAGAGCACTCTTACAACATGCAAGCTCTTTGTGATGACATGTAAATTTCTTACAGCCACATATAAGCCTTTAGTTATAATGGACAATCACATGTAACTTTTTCTACAACCATAAGTAATCTCATATAAGTTTTTTCTTATAGTGTGCAACTACATACAAATCTTCTATAGCCAAATGTAACCTCATGCAAGTTTATCATTTTAGTATGCAATTGCATGTAAATATTTTACAACCAAATGCAAGTATTTTCTTATAAAATGTAATCACATGCAAATTTGCAACAGCCGCATGTAACTTTGTGTAAGATTTTTGTTATAAAAATAATTTGAAAAAAATTACCCTCTTTGCCTTGGAAATAGCTCTAATAGTAGATATTATGAATCTTTTGTAAAGAATTAGCTAAATAATTAAAATATAGAAAATATATGTTGTTGATGAAAACACATATAATATTGTATTCAAATGATTTTTTTAAAACAAAATTGAATAAGTATTCTAATAGTTATATTACACTACAATATATTTTTTATGCTTCTTAAGAGTGTGTAACCCCTTTTAAAACATGAATTTCATTACAAAATTCAAGATTGATGCATTACACTTGGTAAGCTCTTACTATTTATAGTTTTACTAAATATAACTGTGACTTCTCATGCATTACACATATAGGTTGGGAAGATGCCTCATTAATATGGTTAAGTTTTTCCCTAGGTACTAGTGTTTTGGGGTGTTTGAACAACCCACCAATATATTTCATTATATCCTTTGAGATGATATCTCTAACTAGTTGTACTACCCTCTTCTAGAACACGTGTATACTCTTGTGCACTCTATATTTTTGTTGGGGATTATGTACATTTATTCCAAATTGTTGATATGTTGTGATAAAAGAACCTAAGGTTGTGATAAAAAAATAAATATTATTAACCAATCTATCTAACAATAACAATAGAAATAAATAAAATATTTTGCAAACACAAGACTACATGACACACCAATGTTAATTGGGAAAACCTTAATGAAGAAAAACCTACAACTAAAAGATATTCATAATTATATCACCTGAAGTCCAAAGATTCAATACAATACATGTCTCGTGTAAAGTCTCAATCTATATTTGTACCTTTCTCAGTCAACCATTCAATGTTTATCATTTACAACCTTGGAAGATTCACATGATAAGATACTCATATGCATCACCATGAAATAACAATCATCTAGTTGTCCAAAAAATGCATGGGAATACAAAGAATGACATAACTATATCTTAACTATACCATGAAATCAACATGTTGGACATGATCAAACATGATGTCTCCATGTAGATAATCACTGTGTATACGTAGCTATTGCTACACACTAAAAAAATAAAATTTTCTTACATGTCTACATGTATTGCCACCATTTTTAACTCCAAGCTTGTGGTAGCATATAAAAATATTTGACAATTCCTAATTTCTTTTAGTATCGTTGAATATCCTCTTAACATCATCATGTCTTGGATTGTGCTAATGAACTCCATCCTTATTACAAGTGCACTTGTGTTTCCATTCAGGTATCGAACAACACTAAATTCGGTATGTGTTGGTGAGATTTCCTCCATGACTTGTGGTTGTTACTGCAATATGAACACCTATAAAGATACATACACATTTTACGAGAAAATTTAAACTCCCCGAATGCTTTCCTTTCTATGTATGGAAAGGTTTACCCCATTCCTATTTTCAAACTCCCCTTGACATGGTTTATAATAAAAAAGTTCTTGAAACTTATTTTTTA
The DNA here is from genome assembly GCA_027943335.1 of Chamaecyparis obtusa. Classification (NCBI taxonomy): domain Eukaryota; kingdom Viridiplantae; phylum Streptophyta; class Pinopsida; order Cupressales; family Cupressaceae; genus Chamaecyparis; species Chamaecyparis obtusa. The sequence goes on along the minus strand of BSBK01008325.1, from coordinate 425,919 downwards.
ATTCTTATTGAAGTTTAATCTGTATATCTAATATTTTGTGGCCTTCTCTTCTAATTTTTTATAAGCGGGTTTTGGGGTTGTTGAAGTCTCTCACCATGGATGCTATTTTCATTCAGGATATTGGCAATTCTATTGTTCATTCTTTGAAGATGGATTCAACCACATCCAATATTAGTCATTCTACTTGTGTCCATATTTTGGTGGACATGACATCTCTACGCCTCTTTATGGAGAGGTCATCTTGATGGTTGAGATTGGGAGTGGATTCAACCACTCAATTATGAGATTCTACCATTTTGATAGTGAGAATACTTTGCTAATAGACATCTTGCTTCTGATTTCTTTGTCCTCGTTGTAGGAATGTAAGCTCTACTACTTGGTGGTGCAATTCCCTCATTAGATTATGGTTTTCCTTGTCTCTTCCCCTTTGGAGAACAAGGTTCCTTCCTCCTTGTTGGTGGATCATGTTGTGGTTATAAATGTTATCCCTTTAGCAACTTCCAGTAGGGATTATGTGGCTTTAGCTTTTTTTTAACCCCTCAATGGACTACAAAACTCATGTAGGCTTCTCGTACACTATTTATCCTCATAACCTTGTTGGAGGGAAATGAGAGGACTCTTGTCACCAAACAAGTGATAGAATTTGTGAGCTTCATAATTGCTAAATAAATTATCAACAAAATGAAACCATCAATTTGTTGAAAGGAATCAAATGTAAATTTTTTGTGATTAAACAATCATTAAACAAGTGCAAAAAGCTTATTAAAATTTATGTTTCAATTTCGATGGATAATTAATCAAATTGTCTTTTCATAGATGCTAATATTCTAAGTAAAAATGAAGTTGACTTAGCTAAGATTGGTGTGGTGAAGAAAATTTTCAAAGTTTTAATTTTAAATGAATCATTTAAGAAAGATACCATGGATGGAAATATTTTAGAAAATTGGTGAAATATTATCGACATGGAAGATACTTCTCTATAATATGATAGTTTTAAATGGAAAAGATATAACACCAATAGTGATCAAATTTAGAAATTGCAAGGTGAAAATGACTCCTTAAACAAAGTTTCTAGCCAACAAGAAGTAGTGAATGAAAAGGAGGTTCAAAATAAAGTCAATTTTTGAGATCTTATTGAAACTATAAAGCCAACTTTATTCTTATGATAGAAGAGAAAATAAAAAATTTATTTTATTTTCCTTTTTAGGAAACACGAAACTATTTCATTTGTAATTGTATATAAGGTAGAACAGAGAAATGAAATGAGATCTTTTAGGAGAACTATTTTTTGTTTTCTAATTCTAGATTTTTTATTAGGGTTTGTTTTTCTTCCCACAACTATAAAATATTTGCACAAATATTTGTTAAAAAATAAGTAAAGATACTTTCTTCTCTAAATATTTGAATGCTAGAAATTTTTAGTGAACTTTGAGTCATTCCTTTTGTGGTTGTAAATGTTCTTATGTTAAGCTTGTAATAATATTTTATATATTCTTTTTATGAATTCTATGTGAAATATTAATTGGTTTTTAAAATCTTATATTCAATTCTTCATTTAGATGCTCTTATTCTTATTTTTTAAGAAATGTCAACTAAATATCTTCCAAATTTCTATCATCTTCATTTCACCCTTTATAAATTGTATCTATTGTAAGACTTCACACTCATACTCTATATTTTATGTGACTTTTTTTAAGTTTAAATATTACACCTTTCTTTCTTTCTAGTAAAAAATATACCTCAAAAAACACTAAAAATTATAATGAGGGAGCTCTCCATATTAAACACAAAGAAAAAATTATAATCTGTAAAAAATCTCCAACTGTTGGTACATTTCTTACTACCTATTGAGTGAATTAAAGTTGGTTTAAAAGCAATAATTGTAGTGACTAATATATTTACCAACAACCTTTACATCTTTTTCTTCAAGCCATACCTTCAATTAGCTTAAGTTATAACAATTCATTATTTCATAAACACTAGGAGGAGTGGACAATGATTTTATCTCTAAGCTTTTAAGTTTCTCCTTAAGCCTATTCATTATTGATGCATCACTTGAGAGTTTAGATCAAGAAATTAGAGTAAAGCACACATGGCACAATAAGCCAACCACGAAAAGCCATAATCATGTAACATTAACCTAACCTAACTAATAGAGACCTCAAAATGAAGTACATAATAAAATAAACAAGCTCAAATAAAAATTCTCCTTTGCAATGTGTTAGTCCTCATTTCAGAGTCACCTTATTTTATTGATTGAAGACCTTCCCCTACCTGTGATTTTGTCATCTCACTCCAAAAATACAGATGTCTTCAATACCCTTATTTTAGTCAGTCCTCTCCGTTCCTTTCTTTTTGTTCTCTTGTACATGTGTCATTCTTGTGTATGTCATGTCAGTTTGAGTTATGTATTTGGTCTTTGTCCCAAACATTAAGGATTTTGAACCCATGAACTATTATGAACCACTTTGTACCAAGTTCTAGGAGGTTCAAATAGGTTCGACTAAGTTTAATGCAGATTGTAAGGTGTTTAGAGGAGAGTCCCACATCCAGATTATATCAAGTGTCTATGTACCTCATGGAACCATTTTGTACTTAGTTCAGCATAATTCAATGGCATTTTGTATCTATATCAAGTATCTATGCCAAATTTTCAAGTACAACAACATAATTTAACGGCATGAAATAATGAGTAATGGATTGACTTAATTAAGTACAACAATATTAAAGTTTGAGGGCTTGAAAAATAATGTACTTTGAAGTGTAACGCAAGCAAAAAGGCATTCATCACAAGTGTGGAAATCATGACATTGTAAGGCTGAAGGTAGGATGTGACAAATATTAATTACCCATGCCACACGATCGTCAAATCAAAATCTCTTACCACATGTAAATCTTTCCATAACTAACCCTCGAGATATGTTTCTTTCATCTGCTAGTTTAAGAGTGTTATATAATGATGTGGGATTGGTAATATTCCTTTCAAATGTGAATTACAAAGGTGAGTTGAAGAAGTACGAAGGAGTGCTCACTATGTTTGCAAGTTCAAGGTAAAAAATGATAACCTTTTCCCATCTGTGTTTTTGGAATTTATTTTACATAAAGCATCGAAGGGTTTTTATTTGTCTAAAAGAAGAATTATGAGATCCACCCTGCATTTCTTTGGTAATGTCACAAGTATGAATTGCAAAGGTCCCATTATAAGTGACACTAACTTGAAAGGGGTAGACGTATAAAGGATAAATGATAGAGTTACCGACTAGTTAGCTGAGCATTTTTCTCTTGAAATCATGTCAAGTGGTTTGTTACAAGCTGTGGATTTTCCACCTACAACTGTGAACCCTAAACTAATGCAAGAATGCATAAACCTCTATGACATTAAGGCTAACTATATCAAGAAAACTAGTGGTGAAAATCTAATCCCTATCAATAGAGAGACAATAATGTATGTGTTAAAAATCCCTGAACAAGGTTTCTCACAATTCATCCCTACCCAATCCCTAGCCAAGTTCAATGAACTAGCTAAAAACATCACAATGTAATTGCAAGAAAATGGACCAAAATATTCTATAAGGGGGGTTTTTGTCTACCAAAAAAAATAAAGATCATATGAAGTAGTATATCCATGATTTGGTAGTGTTATTGCATAAGGTAAGAGGTTCCCCTGAAGCCTTTTTATTTGCAGATTGGATGTATTTTTATATTGAAATAATCCTTGAGGGTGAACAATACATGGACTAGGGAGAACTCATAGAAGGTTTACTGAGAGAACAACTCAAATTATCTCAAGTGGTCAAGAAATGAATTCTACATGTCCTACCTAATGTACTTCCTAGCCTGTACTTAGAATTTAACTAGTATTCCACAAGAACCTTAGGATGACAACACTACTATCTATGAATACTGCTCCATGCTACTGAGGAACAAAGCCCTTGAGAATTATAGGAGAGTGCATGATGTGTTCATGGGAAATTAATGTTTTGAACTAGCTAGGACTCCAGAAAGAAGGATGTCACAAGAAGCCCATAACTTAGTTCAGGTGTACGATAGTTTCTATATTTAATTCCCTCGGTTCACATACATTCAAGTCGACAGTTTTGAAGATGAACCTATGAAGTTTCTGAGGTATGCGTTGTATTTTTTCATGTTGGTGAAAGTATGCAGACAAGTCTCTCTTATGGTTAATAAATTTCTACTCGAGAAAAATGGGATATGGTTTTTCCCTTTCAGTTAGGTCGTCTTGCATGTAAATCCATGGAGGATGTAGTAAGTATAGGTTGTGATCTATGTAATTTTGATTTCAAATATTATTATGACATAAAAGTATTTGATAATAAAGGGTTTTTCAGAAGAGCTGTAGAGTTAGAGGATCATATAATACCAATTCCCCTTCTGGAGGACTTTTGAGAAGACTGTCCAAATGAAAATGAGGTTGATAAGAGAGACCATTCTAGGTTATGATTGTCCCAAGTTTCCATTCTGGAGCTGAGAATGAACATTGAAGGAATAGAAGATGATGATTCCAATATTGTTGAACCAAGGTATCAGATCTTGGAGAAAGTAGCATTACTTGTGATAGATTAGACCAGGAAATAAGAAGACAATATTCATCAGAAGTCTAGAGTTGTTACTAGATATACCAAGACCTGGCTGAAACAAAAGAGAAAATAAAGAACACAAATGGTTCAATTAGACAAGTCCGATAGAAGTCCCTTGTATTCCCCTATTAGTGCTTCTAACACATCTCTCTCGATTGATGATGCGGGTAAAGTACACCTCTTAGGTATAAAGGCTAATTCTGGTGAACAAGATTCTGAACCTACTGCAGACCATTCTATCATACAGAAAACCAAGTCTAGAGCTAGGTCCCAAAAACACAGTAAAATGGCTACATAGGATGTAGTCTTCATGGATTTGGATAAAGAAAAAGAAATCGGTTCCCCCTCACTGGATAATGAAAAATAGAGCCAAGATATGTTTGATAATGTCACTTTTGTACTAGAAATTATGGTCACACCTGTCAAACTTGTAGTGCATAAAATGACCTCTAGTCCAGTACCACAATGACTTTTGAATTATGTGATAAAAAAATTGTAGTCTGGCACTAGTCTCTATACGCATTAGGGAAATGGTGAATAAGTACACAACAAAATCCCTCAAACCTAAGACGGTAAAGAAAACTACAAGGTTGGTGAGGATTCGAAGACTGGGATAGTAACCACATAAGTTTCTGTGTATAAACTGAAGGAAGGAATCTTGCATTTAGATGATATAGAATTTGAAATAAGGTGGATTTAGGGATTATGGATAGGGATGATAAGGATCAATTGTTTGAACACTCTGCACATCATATGCTGACGCAGTCCCAAAAGGATAGTTAGGATAAAAAGGAACTCAAACAAATTATTACCGCCATGGCAGGATATATAGACTCATTCAACAACTTTGGAGCATTCCCCTTGGCTCAGGCGCCACAAGCATTCAATCCTAATTCCCCTAACGACAAAAAATTATTAAGTCAGATTCAAAGGGGTAAACCAATGAATTTAGCAATGGATGATTGGATTAATAGAATAATCAAAGGTGGAAATAGGTTAAACCAAGATTCCAACATTGTTTTTAATCATGCAAAGGCATTGTTGGGAGAAATACAAACCCACATTCTAAGTTTGGAAACAGACGAAGGTAAATGGGCCACCGTGGTTTCACATATCTCATAGGTTGAAAGGTATGGAGCACCCAAATTCCTAGCTGAAAATTCTTTGAAAATGGTTGATGAATGCATACTATATGTCCTCAAAAAGAATATGGATTGGATAGGCTCTCTTTTCAAAGATTCCATTTCAGGGGTTCAAGATATTGAAAATGAAGTTAAAGAAATGTATGATAGTATGATCAAAGATAGGAAAATCATTAACCCCATAGACATCCTGCAATAGGAGGGAAATCAAGATGCAAAGGCTTTGGTGAAAACCTTCACGATAATCATGTCACCATCAAGGAACAAAAGAACCTGATAACAACAGATTTTACTAAAGTCACACGAAACTCTAATGGGAAAAAGACACCTGGAGGGCACGACTATCAAGTATGAAGAACCCCAATGCACTGGTGGTACAAGAGTTTGTGAGTGCGTATAGGTGCTGGAAACTTGCTCGTAATGCCACGTTGGAGGATATAGGGCCGATATTATATGTTTACTTACTTCTTAAAAAGTGTTGATGTAGTTAAAATTTAGGGATGCATGTCCTTTTGGTAGTGTTTAGTTTTAATAACCATTTCTTTGAATCACTAGGAGGTTGAGTTTTTAGGGAGATCTCCTCATCATTATAAAACTATATATGCTAGAGCATAAACTAAGTAGAGGTTAGAAATTTTTGGAATAGACATTAAAGATAAAAGTATTGATAGATAGTTTTCTATTTTGGTTTAACAAAAGTGAAGTGAACTTGCATACTTTGAAATTGAATTATTTTTGTCTTTGAGCATAAATAATATAGATTAACATATGGAAGTATTTTGGATCATTGAGTTCAAATTCATGAGATGAATGTTTCTTTGTGAATATTGCATTTTGTGCCTTGTGTTATCTTGATCGGTTCAAAGTAGGTGGACATTTCATATCTGAGTAAATGATTAGGTAATTGTGATATTGGTTTAGTTCATGAGGGATAAAAAACTTTGATTTTTAGAACTTATAATTAATTCTATGCATTTGTTGAATTAAGCTCCTTACCTAAGAGTAATGTGGGTATCCTTATATGCTTTCTAGTTAAAAGTTGTTATATATATATATATATATATATATATATATATATATATATATATATGTATGTATGTATATATATGTATGTATCTATATCTATGTATATATATATATATATGTATATATATATATATATGTATATATATATATGTATATATATATATATCTATATATATATATATATCTATATATATATATATATGTATATATATATATATATATATATATGTATATATATATATATATGTATATATATATATATATATGTATATATATATATATATGTATATATATATATATGTATATATATATATATATGTATATATATATATATATATATATATGTATATATATATATATATGTATATATATATATATGTATATATATATATATATGTATATATATATATATATGTATATATATATCTATCTATATATATATATATATATCTATCTATATATATATATATATATATCTATCTATCTATATATATATATATAGAGAGAGAGAGAGATAGATATATATATATATATATATAGATAGATATATATATATATATATATATAGATATATAGATATATATATATAGATATATATATATATATATATATATATATATAGATATATATATAATATATATATATATAGATATATATATCTATATATATATATCTATATATATATATATATATATATATATATATATATATATCTATATATATATATATATATATATATATATATATCTATATGTATATATATATATATATTAGAAAATATTCATTGGAAATATGTGTAAGAGAGTTTTACCTTGTAAAAATGCAGAGAGAAGTAACCATTGTGTACTTACCCAACTATTGAATGATCAAATTTGTTTCCAAAGGAGGGTAATAGAGTTAAAGTTATAAGGTAATAAAAAAGGAGACAAATCTTTTTACCAATAGATTTTTGGTGACTCTAGTGGGGAGTTGTACAATTGACAACCTGGTGCATAAATAATCGACCTTGTGTTGAAAAACCATGGTCTTGCCTCACAATAATATTTTCCCTATACTGTAACCAAATCTAGGCTTCTAGAACACCCAAGAGGATTTAATATCTGATTTCAACTCTATGGAAAGGAAGTACAAATGGAACAACCAGAAATACCAAAAAGTGTTTAGGGTTCTAGAGGACAAAGAAGACATTGGAGAATTTCTGAGGAGTACCCATAGACCAAGAAGCAACCATCATAGGAAGAGTTTCTCAAATACCTATAAGGAGATTAAAAAAAAATTCAAAATTCTAGAGTACAAAAGGGTAACCCGTTCTCAAACTAGGAAATGCTTTAGAGACTCTTACCTAGATGTGCTTTAATGTCTGACCCCCTCTCCTAATTTAACTAGACCTAGAAGATCAAAAAGAAAACCAAGGCCTCTATGTAAAGTTGCTTCTCCTATATCTTACCAAGCTCTTATGCTCTTGGGGACCCCTATACCCATATCCATTCACCCAACCCCTTTGAACTTTAATCTACTTCCCTTGACACACCAAATGGCTCAAGCTCAGCCTTGGGTGCTGCTATAGGACCCTTGAAGCTAGCTGGTATGGGTGCTCAGTTAAATAACTTTCCAAAGGGGGCTAGAGATCTTTTTCCTAAGTTCTTAGGTGATGGTAAGGTTTTAATAGAAGACCATTTGAATTCTTTCAATGTGGCATGTGGTATACTAGTGGTCCAACATGAAGATGTTTCTATCAGGCTCTTTGTGCAAACCCTCACTGATGCTTCGAAAGACTGGATTTACTACCTACCCAGTAATATGATTACTAATTGGGTGACCATAAGAGCTTCCTTTCAGATCCATTTCAAGATCATAAAAGATGAACACACCCTCTTGGTTTAATTAAGCCAAATGAAAAAGGAAATTCATGAACCAATGAGAGAATTTGTGGCTAAATTTAATAAGATTGTTCAAAAGATCTCAGCAAATGCTAGACCCACCATGGAAAATCAAAGAGATTTATTCCTAAATGAAATGTCATCAGATATTAGTTTTCACATGAGGAGAGGTCAAATTCATGACCTTCAAGCTGCTCAAACTATGGCCATTTAGTTCAAAGATGATCTGATTAGGTAGGCAAATAGCGTAGAGATGTCCAAGCTCCAAACACCTAGTCTTCTAATTCTCCTTCTGATCATGTTTTACAGAGGCTAGTAAATGATGTAATATCCCTTAAAAGAAAATTACCTAAGCAAGGCCCATCATACCCATTGTTTTATCAAGATATTAGCCAAAAGAAACCAAATCAATCTAATGGAAAGATGCCCCTTTTTCCTTCTACTCAACCTAGATATCAACTTGAAGCTCCTCCAAGTAAAGGATCCATGTGTTCTTTCCATCTCACCATTTATCATTATGGTGATACTTTCCTTGATATGATTAGGCACATCCAGATGGAGGTTACAAAGGATACTCTTGGGGAATTTAGTGAAGAATAGATGAATCAAGAGAAACTTGGTGACTCTAGTTCCTACTATCTTAAGTACAAGTCAGACTCTAATAGAGGTGGAGATATTATAGTTACCCTTGAAGATCCTACATGTATGGTTTCGCTCAAAACCAAAGAAGCTCCAAGTTCACGCCTAGCACCACCTCATCAAGCGCTGCTTCCAAAGGCAAAGATCAGGTGATCAATGCTACTCCATCTAGTGCCAAGGTACCAGACATTAAAATTCTGCAAAGAAATAATGTAATTTCTCCTTCTCCTTTATTTGATATAGTTGAATTTTAAAAATCCTCCACCATATCAATTTCTCATGCCGAATATTTAAAATTGAACTCGAAAGAGTTATATAAATTAATCAAGTTCATCAAAGGAGAACCAAGTCAACAAACTCAAGCTAACTAGTTGCTAGTAGGAGAAATACCAACCTCACAATTATCCCCTATTTTTGTCTCTAATGCAACTTCCAACTAGCTAGAAGACTCTAACCCCCTCCATTTCATGGAAACTAATGGAGAAGATATAAAATGAAATCCTTTCTACATATATCTACTCCTAAATGGCTGAAATTTAAGCAACTGCATTATAGACTCGGGTGTGTCAAATAATATCATGCCCTCATCAGTTGCCAAAGATTTAGGTTTAACCCTCACTAATACATTTAGGAAATTCTATTCTATGGATGGGAAATAGGTTCCAATGATGGGCCAAGTGAAAGATGCTCAAATAGTACTAGTTGCGTGCCTCGATAAAAGTGTGAAGTTAACCATCCTAGTTGCAGACATCCCGACAAGTTATGATATGCTTCTTAGCCAAACTTTTTGCAAATATAAAGGTGGGGAAATCAAAATGGATTGGTCAAAAGCTATTATACCAGTGGGAAAGAAGAAAGTAAAACTTGGACCAGAACCCAAAAAATATATATATAGTTTTTCCTTCAAATGACCCTAAGGCCCATATACTCTATGAAGAATGCCATTTTGGTAATTATGTTATTGTCCCTAGAGAAAAAGACAAGTTCACTACTAAAGGTTCAAAGAAAGGGGAAGCACTATGGAATATGTAGTTTGATGGGAGCTGTTCAAATTCAAGTTTAGGTGCTGGAGTGGTACTTATATCCCCTAAAGGTGATTGCATACCTTTTTCATTCAAGTTAGATTTTAAGAACACAAACAATACCACTGAGTATGAAGCCTTGATGTTGGGACTACACGAAGCAAATAAGAAGGGAGTGAAGATGCTAGTTGTGAGAGGTGATGCAAAGCTAATCATCAAGAAAGTAAGAGGTCTATTTATAGTAAAAAATGAAAGGCTCAAATATTATAGGAACCTAGTTTGGGATGAGATTGAATTTTTTTATGCTTTCTCTATCGATTCCATTCCCTAGAGTAAGAACACTCGAGCAGATTCTTTGGTAGTATCTTCTTCATTACTCTTACCTCACCCTGATTTCAAGACAAATACTTATAAAGGTAGAGATGATTTATAGGAAAAGTGTCACGGATAATGTAGAATATTGGTAGGTATTTGATGGTGAACTCCAATTAAGGACTTCTCGGTGTATGCTCAAGTTTTTTCCACACTATACTTTGAAGGTTCTGACAATGAATGTCAAGATATTCGTATAGATTCGAAAGTTGGCGATGATGTGATACCTTTGAAGGGAAATAAAATTCCTAAAGGTCTGGTTTCATTAGAATATTTTTTCTCTAGAAAAGATGATATCCCAACTAAAGAGAGAATTTCACACTTTGAGACTCTATGGGAATATGACAAAATTAATGTTGGAAGTGAAACCGAGCCTAAATAGGTTTCAGTCAACAAATCTTTTTCCTTGGAAGAAAGAGATAAGTTGAAGGAATTTTTGTTGAATTATAAAGATGTGTTTTCCTAGGGTTATGATGACCTAAACACTTTTGGAAATAGTCAGTTCAGATATCATATTCCTTTGAAACTTGATGCTATATCTTTCAGAAAGAAGCTCAGAAACTATAATCCCAAAGTGTTAGAACCCATACTCAAGGAGGTCAAGAAGATGTTAAAATAAAGGATTATATATCTTATCTATCATTCCTCATGGATAGAGAATATAGTACCAGTAAGGAAAAAGAATGGAGAGATAAGGATTTGCGTCAATTTTTAAAATTTGAATCAGGCTAGTCTGAAAGACAGTTATGCCTTGCCCGTGATGGAACATGTACTTTGGAAGGTGGTTGGGTTTGAGATGATGTCTATTTTAGATAGATTATCTAAGTACAATCAAGTAAGTGTGGCAGAGGAAGACCAACACAAAACTTCATTTATAACACCATGGGGTACCTTTTCCTATAACATAATGCCATTTTGGTTAATCAATGCAGGAGCCATTTTCCAAAGGGCCATGAACTCCTCTTTTAGAAACTTAACGAATAAAATTATTGTGGTCTATCTAGATGACCTAATAGTCTTCTCCAAGAGAAGGAAATACCATTTGAGGGACTTGAAGGTAGTGTTGTAGAGGTTTCGGGAGCATGGCATATCATTGAACCCGAAGAAATCATTTTTATTTGTTGTAGAAGGAAAAATCTTAGGCAACATTGTCTCAAAGAAAGGAATTAGGATAGATCTAGACATAGTGAAATCCATTCAATAACTCACCTTACCCTCTATTAGAAGTGGAGAAAAAACTTTTTTGGTCAAATAAATTTCCCGAGAACCTTCATCCTAGAGTTATTGGAAATAACAAAGCATATCATAGACATGATGAGTGAGAAACAACCTTTTAAATGGAATGAAGAGGTGCAGAAAGATTTTAATGATATCAAATCTACTATAGCTCAAGCTCCAACCTTAAATAGTCCATATTTTTTAAAATATTTTATTATTTATTGTTATGCCTCTAAACATACTCTCTCTGGTATCTTGACTCGGAAGAATAAAAAAGGAGAGGAAGCATCAATTGCATTATGAGTACTCCATTGAAGAAACATGAACTCAAGTATTCACCTATAGAAAAATAGGATTTCTCTATAGTTAAAGTGGTAGTGCATTTTAGATACTATATTATCCACTCACATTCAATTTTATATGTACCTGAAATAGAACTCAAGAGCATTCTGAAACAACATGAAGTAGGGATGAACAAAAGAGAAACATGGGTATCCAAGATCCAAGAGTATGATATGAAAATAAAACCAACTAAGTTAGTTTGGTTGTCATATCATACTGCTGGATCTTGGAATGTTCAAGGATGCCTACTTCTACATAATTATTTTTAAAAAATGCAAACTCTTTTCTAGAAATCCACATTTAGTGATGTTACCTTTAAAAATAGTAGTGGTGGATGAACCCTTTAAGTAATAGGGTTTCGATTTCATAGGTCCCCTAAATCTGCACTCTAGTGCAGGACACATGTATATTCTGACTATGATGGACTTCTTCATGAAGTGGGTAGAGGGAATCCCTACTAAGAAGGCCAATTCTCAAGTGGTTTTTTTTATTTTCTGAAGGATTATATACTGGTCCATTTTGGGGTACCTCAAAAGATTTTTGCAGATAATGCTACTTATTTTTCATCTGAAGAGTTGACCATGTTATGTTATGAACACAACATTTCCCTGTGCATTCATCTGTTTACTTCTCTCAGGGTAATAGACAGGCATAATTGAGCAACAAGAACCTTCTTGCAATCATGAAGAAGTTGGTGGATGACAATGCTCGGAACTGGCACAAGAAGTTGTATGAAGCCTTGTGGGCTGACATGATAACTCCTAAAAGAGAGATACAAATGGATTGGTTTGAACTTGTGTATGGAGTCGACACTCACATATCTCTACCTTTAGAATTATCTTCTACTAGACTGCAATTTGTTATAGAGGACAAGTTCTTTCAAATTTATTTAGAGAAAAGAGTGATGTACTTGAACAAACTGGAGGAGGAGAGAGATAAATTAGTAGACCGAATTACAGAGCATCGAATGAAGTTCAAGTAGATTTTTTATATGAAAGCAAGGCCTCAAATTTTTATAGAGGGAGATGAAGTATTGTTATGGGATAAGAGGAAAGAAGAAAAATGAGCTCATGGGAAGTTCGAGTCTCTGAGGAATGACCCTTCAAGATTCAAGAAGTCATTGGATTGAATTCTTTCCATTTGGCATACCCTGATGGAATGATCTTGTTGTTCACTTGCAACAGACAAGATTTGAGATTATACAAACTCTGATGTCTTTCTCAGGTGTTTATACGTATTAGTCTAGTTGTTTTCTTGTTTTCTTTTGTTTTGGTGTGTGTTTGGTTTTTCCCCCTAGTCTTAGTTTGTGGAACCAAAAAGTTTGGGTTCTTTGAATTTCCCTAAAACACAATCCCTAGTCAGAGTCAGTGTTAGTCCTCATTTAAGAGTTTCCTTATTTTATTTATCAAAGAGCTTCCCCCGCCTATAATTTTTTCATCTTGCTCCAAAAATCTAGATGTCTTCAATACCCTTATTTTAGCTAGTCCTCTCCTCTCCTTTCTTTTTGTGCTCTTATATGTGTCGTTCTTGTGTATGTCATGTAGGTTTGAGTTATGTACTCGGTCTTTGTCCCAAAGGTTAAAGGATTTTGAACCTGTGAACCATTATGAAGCGATTGAACCACTTTGTACCAAGTTCTAAGAGGTTCAAATAGGTTTGACTAAGTTTAAGGAAGATTGTATGGTGTCCAGAGGAAGGTCCCAAGTCTAGATTATATCAAGTATCTATGTACCTCATAGAATTATTTTTTACTTAGTTCAAAGTAGTTCAATAAAGTTCACCAATTTTTAAGTACAACAACATAATTCAACAACATGAAATAAGGAGGAATGGATTATATTAATCAAAGTACAACAATATTAAAGTTTGAGGGCTTGTAAAAGAATGTACTTGGTTGCGTGATGCAAACAAAAAGGTAGCTGAAATGAGTTTGGAAATCATGACATGGTAAGACTGAAGGCAAGATGTGATAAATATTAATTACCCATTCCACAATATCATCAAATCAAAATCTCTTGCCACATGAAAATCTTTCCATAATTAACCCTCTGGATATGTTTCTTTCATTCTTCTAGTTTAAGAGTGTTATATAATGATGTGGGATTGGTAATATTCCTTTTAAATGTGAATTAAAAAGATGAGCCAAAGAAGTACGAAGGAGTGTTCACTATGTCTGCAAGTTCAAGGTAAAAATATGATAACATTTTCCCATCTATGTTGCTAAAATTTATTTTACATAAAGCATTGAAGGGTTGTTGATTGTCTAAAAGAAGAATTATGAGATCAACCCTGCATTTCTTTGGTAATGTCACAACTATGAATCACAAAGGTCCCATTATAAGAGACATTGTCTTGAAAGGAGTAGACGTAGAAAGGATAAATTATGGAGTTACTGACCAGTTAGCCAAGCATTTTTCTCTTCAAATCATGTCGAGTGGTTTTTTACAAGCTGTGGCTTTTCCACCTATGACTGTGAGCCCTGAACTAATACAAGAATGCATAAACCACTATGACATTAAGGATAGATGTATCAAGAAAAATAGTGGTGAAACTCTAATCCCTTTCAATAGAGATACAATAATGTCTATGTTAAAAGTCCCTAAATAAGCATTCTCAAAATTCACCCCTACCCAATCCATATCCAAGTTCAATGAGCTAGTTGAAAAACATCACAACGTTATTGCGAGAAACTAGAGAAAACAATTCTACAAACTGGGTTTTCGTCTACCAAAAATCCTAAATAAAGATCATATGAATGTGTATATCAATGGTTTGGTAGTGCTATTCATAGGGTAAGAGGTTCCCCTAAAGCCTTTTTATTTGAAGACTGGGTGTATTTTATATTAAAATAATCCTTTAGAGTGAACAATACATGGACTAGGGAGAACTCATAGTAGGCTCACTAAGAGAACAACTTAAATTATCTCAAGTGGTCAAGAAAATATTTTCTACATGTGTTCCTACCTAATGTACTACATGTCCTATACCCAAAATTTAATTGGTATTCCACAAGAACCTTGAGATGACAACACCACTATCTATGAACACTTCCTTATGCTATAGAGGAACAAAGCCCTTGAGAATTACAAGAGAGTGCATGGTGTTTTTTATGGGAAAATTATGTCTTGAACTAGCCGAGACTCAAGAAAAAAGGATATCACAAGAAGTCCAAAACTTAGTTAAGGTGTACGGTAGTTTCTAAATTCAATTCCCTCAATTTACGTACATTCGGGTTGACAATTTTGAAGATGAACCTATGATGTTTCTAAGGTATGCATTGGATTGTTTCATGTTGGAAAAATTATGCAAACAAGTCTCTCTTGTGGTTATTAAATTTCTACCTGAGGAAAAATAGGAGATGGTTTTTCCTATTTAGTTAGGTCATCTTGCATGTAAATCCATGGAGGATGTAGTAAGTATAGGTTGTGATCTATGTAATTTTTACCTCAAATATTATTATGATAAAAAAGGATTTGTTAATAAAGGGTTCGCCAGATGAGCCCTTGAGTTAGAGGATCATATAATAATAATTCCCCATCTAGAAGAATTTTGGGAAGATTGTCCAGATGAAAAGGAGGTTGATAAGAGAGACCATTCTAGGTTACGACTATCCCAAGTTTCCATTCTACAGATGCAAAAGAACATTGAAGGAATAGAAGATGATGATTCCAATATTGTTAAATCAGGGTATCAGAACTTGGAGAAAGTATTGTTACCCGTGATAGATTGGACCAGGGAAGAAGAAGACAATATTCATCAGAGGGTCAGAGATATTACCATATATACTGAGACTTGGCTGAAACAAAAAATAAAATAAAGATCATAGATGGTTCAATCTAAAAAGTTTGATAGAATTCCTCTATATTCCCATTTTAGTGCTTCTAACATGTCTCTCTCGATTGATGATGTAGGTAAAGTACACCTCCCAAGTAAAAAAGGATAATTCTATTGAACAAGATTATAAACCTACTGCAATCCATTCTATCTTATACAAAACTAGGTCTAGAACTAAGTCACAAAAATGCGGGTAAAATGGCCACAAAGGATTAGTCTTCATGGATTTGGACAAAGAAAAAGAACTTGATTCCCCCTTAGTGGATAATGAACAACAAAGCCAAGAGATGTTTGATAATGTCACTTTTTTACTAGACACTCTGGTCACACCTTTCAATCCTGTAGTGGAGAAAATGGCCTCTAGTTCAGTACCACAATGGCTAACGAACTTTGTGAGAAAGAAGTGTAGTCTAACACCAATATCCATCCCCATCAGGGACACAATGATTAATTACACAAAAAAGGCCCCCAAACCTAAGAGGGTAAAAAAAACTTCAAGGTTGGTGACGAATTTGAAGAATGGGAAAGAACTGCTGCAGTTGTATATAAACCAAAGGAAGGAAACCTACATTTAGATGATAGAGAATTTGTAATAACTAAGGTGGATTTAGGGATGCTAAGGCTCACTTATTTGAATAGTCACCATAATGTATGTTGATGCAGTCCCAAAAGAACATTCATGATAAAAAGGAACTCAAACAAATTATTACTTCTACAATGTAAGATATAGAAACTCTTTCAACAACTTCGAAGCATCACCCCTAGCTCAGGCACCACAAGCCTTCAATCCTAATTCCTATAACATTAAAAAATTATTAAGTCAGAATCAAAGGGGTAAAGCACCAAATTTAGCAATGGATGATAAATTGATGGAATGATCAAACATGGAAATAGCTTCAACCAGGAGTCTGACATTTTTTTTAATGATGTAGAGGCATTGTTGGGAGAAATACAAACCCAGATTCTAAGTTGGGAAATAGATGAAGGTAAATGGGCCACCATGGTTTCACAAATTTTAGAGGTTGAAAGGTATGGATCACCCAAATTCCTAGCTGAAAATTCTTTGAAAATGGTTGATGAATGCATGTTATATATCCTCAAAAAGAATATGGGTTGGATAGGCTCTATGTTGAAAGCTTCCATTTCAGGGGTTCAATCTATTGAAAAAGAAGTTAAATAAATTAATGATAGTATGATTAAAGACATGAAAATCATTAACCCCATAGGAATCCTACAATACAAGGAGGAAAATCAAAATATAGAGGTTTTAGTGAAAACCTTCGAGATAACTATGTCATCTATCAAGGAAGAAAACAACCCAACAGTAAAGGATTTTACTAAAGTCACATGAGTTGAAGCCATGTTGTGTCTCTGTATTGATCAGTTATCCAAGTATGCAAATTAGATCATGAAACTCAAATGATAAAAAGACACCTAGAGGGCGCGACTGTCAAGTCTGAAGAACCCCAATGCACCAGTGGTACAAGAGTTCATGAGTGTGTATAGGAGATGAAAACTCACTCATGATGCCATTTTGGAGGATATAGGGCTGATCTTATCTGTTTAGTTATTTCTTAAAAAATTTTGATGTAGTTAAACTTTGGGGACACATGTCCTTTTGGTAGTGTTTAGTTTTAATATCCGTTTCTTTAAATTTCCAAGAGGTTGCATTTTGAGGGAGACCTCTTGGCCATTATAAAACTATATATGCTGGAGCATAAACTAAGTAGAGGTTATAAATTTTTGGAATAGACATTAAGGTTAACAGTACTGATAGATAGTATTCTATTTTGGTTTAACAAAAATGAAGTGAACTTGCGTACTTTGAAACTGAAGTATTTTTGTCTTTGAGAATAAATAATATAGATAATCGTATGGGAATAATTTGAATCTTTTAGTTCAAATTAATGAGATGAATGTTTCTTTGTGAATATTGCATTTTATGCCTTGTGTTATCTTGATCGGTTCAAAGTAGGTGGACATTTCATATCTGAGTAAATGATTAGTTAATTGTTATATTGGTTCAATTATTGAGGGATAGAAAACTTTGATTTTTAGAACTTATTATTAATTCTATGTATTTTTTGAATTGAGCGCCTTACCTAAGAGTAATGTGGGTACCCTTATATGATTTCTGGTTAAAAGTTATTTTATATATATATATTAGAAAAAAATTCATTGGAAATCTATGTAAGGGAGTTGTACTTTATAAAAATTTAGAGGGTAGTAACCATCATGTACTTACCCAGCTGTTGAATGATCAAATTTGTTTCGAAAGGAGGGTAATAGAGTTAATTTGATAAGGTAACAAAGATGTTAGAAAGTAAAGTCCACCAAGATAACTGAGAGGGGGGGGGGGGGTGAATCAATTATCAAATAAATACAACTTTTATCACCTTTAACAGATTTTAACCATGTAAGCAATGTAAGCAACAACCATAAAAAGATATACATACACAATAACACAATAACACAAGATATGTTGACTAGGGAACCTCTTGATCAAAGAGTAAACCCCGATGGGAATGATGCCCACAAAAGATGCAATAATATGAAAATTCCTTGTGAGAGGATGGACTCTATTAGGAGCCTTATGAAATACATTCAGTACATATGAATCTCTGTTAGGAGATTTTAAATCCTTGTTAAAAGATTCTAACCCGGTTAGGAGTTATGGAAGACAGAAGGACCCACTGTCCAAACAACTTCAAGGGAAAGATCATTGAACACATTGTCCAACTAATCTCTATATTACTCAATGAGATAATACCAAAAGATTACTGATCTCAATAACTTATCACTTCTCCTCCGACTGTGCTAAACCACACCAACTGCTTGATCAGATCTCAATACCAGATCTCTGCAATTTGCATATCCTCTTACAAATATTGCACAATTCCATAATTCACTTTCATACTATCTCTCATGTATATTCTTACAATAAATAAAATCAATTCTTCATTTATACCACACTCAAATAATTACAAATGAGTCAGCACACAATTTACAAAATAAAATCTTCCACATGTTACACAATATTCCACAATTACATAAAACTATCAGCTTCCAAACAAGATAATTCTTCACTCGTGTAATCTCTAACCTTGTTGTCATGTCCACATCATGATCATCATGTCTTCATCATCTATACAACCTTGCATGATCAGATTCTATCCCAATTAGGAGATATCATCCAATTTCCACAAGACGCTTCTCAGGAACACTACCTGAATATTGCTTCTACTAAATTACACATAACTGTCATGAATAGTTGAATTTTTGAATGCACTATTGACCATGATCCCAGGATACAACATAGATTAATTTCTTAACTCTGCATAGCTTGATCTGCAATAGCCCACGTGCGCTAATACAAACATTGTCTGCTTCTCTGCTAATCTTCAGTAGATCACTGTGTTGACATCAATGACAATCACAGTCATGAATGCAACAATAATTACTACATAATGGCTATAAATACTCCCCTATAGGATATATTTATCATTTATTCCTAACAATCTCCCCCATTGGCATTGATGGCAACATAGATGAAAAAACATCCAAGTTCCATGAATACCAACACTACAACACTATTGCTCTGAAATATTTTCACATCATCTTCATCAATCAAAGCTTGCTTCATTTTCCTACTCAATTCTTTTAGTTTTCTATTTTATATTGCTTGTATCCTTCTCCCTCATGTTCTCTTTAATAGATGATTTTTCATGTATCCTTCTCCCCCATTGACATCAATGACAAATAATGCATCACTATGTCAACAACTTCAATGTCAAAAGACACTTTTTAGAAAATACATTTACTAGAGTCCTCATGACTCAGCTCAAAAACACATACTCCCCCATAGAGGAAACCAACATGCAATCCAAAAAAAGATAAAGCTCATATACCACTGGACTGATGCAACAATCTGCATAACTTCTCGAAAGTAGGCTGGGGCATAACTCCAAGCATACCTCTCAGATACTCAAATGTATCCTTAGGCAAAGGCTTTGTAAATATATCTACAATCTTCTCTTTTGTACTTATATACTCAAGTATGACTCTTTTCTCTGCAAATTTCTCTCTTACCACATGATAATTTATTTCTATATGTTTTGTGTTAGAATGTAGTACATGATTCTTAGACATACTAACTATATTGGTGTTATCACAGTGTATAACAACAGGCTCATCAAATTTTATTCCAATATCCTTCAATATTTATTTCATCCATATTATCTGGTTACAATTGCTTGCTATTACTACATATTCTACCTCTGTTGTGCTCTGTGAAATACAATTTTGTTTCTTGCTTAGCCAAGAAACCAATCTTCCTCCAATGAAAAATGCTCCACCACTTGCACTCTTGTTGTCATCAACACTTCCTCCCCAATCTACATCTGTATATGCACATAGGGTAAAGTCATCATATTTTTCATACCACAATCCATATTCAATTGTTCCTTTCAAGTACCTTAGTATCCTTTTTACTGCTGCATAATGTGATTCTTTAGGATCATCTTGAAATCTTGAAACGATTCCAATCATATGTGATATGTCTGGTCTTGTATGAGTTAAATATTACAATCCTCCAATCATAGATTTGTACCTTTTCTATTCAACTACAAGAGTCTCATCTATGCTAGATAACTTGTGTCCAGTTACAATAGGTGTGCCAACTGGCTTACAATTCTCCATTCCAAATCTCTTCAATAAGTCATTCAAGTAATTTGTTTGACATAAGAAGATACCATCACTATTTTGTGTTATCTGTAATCGTAAAAAATATTTCATCTCACCAATCATACTCATTTTAAATTCAGTCTTCATTTCATCAAAAATATATCACTGGCTTCATCTTCTCCTCCAAAGATAATATCATCAACAACAAACTACAACCAACAAACCATTTTCAATTTCTTTCATATACAAGTTATTGTCTACTGTGCCTTTAGTAAATCCTAATTTTATCAAATACTTATCCAATCTTGCATACCAAGTTCTAGGTGTTTGTTTAAGTCCATATAAAGCTTTGTTCAGTTTACATACCATGTCTCCTTCATGAGTTAAGGGAAAACCTTCAGGCTGCTCAATGTAAACTTCTTCTAATTTTCCATTTAGATATACTGACTTCACATCCATCTGATATAATAAGTATTTCTTATAGGCTGCATAAGCCAAAAACATTCTTACTGCTTCAATTCTTGCTACATGTGCGAAAGTTTCTTCATAGTCAATTCCTTCTTGTTGTGAGTATCCTTTACATACAAATCTTGCTTTATTCCTTACAACTTCTCCTTGTTCATTCATCTTGTTCCTAAATACCCATTTAGTTTCTATAACATTCTTATCTTTAGGTCTAGGGACCAACTCCCAAGTCTTTTTTTTTTCAATTTGATCTAGTTCTTCCTTCTTAATCCAATATTCATCTTCATAAGCTTCACTAGTAGATTTAGGTTTAATTTTAGAAATTAAACACAATTTTTCTTGTACCTTATTCCATGTCAAAACTCCTCTTTCTATGCTCCCAATAATCTGCTCAACATGATGATTTCTTGCTAGATTCTTGTTAGGTGTCATTATTTTAGTTCTTGCTTCATCTGTAGGTTCTTCTTTGATTTCCTCAATGTAGCTTTCATTCTTCAAATCACTGTCGGTTTCATAGAATAATTCAACATTTTCTTGATCAATTTTAAGATGATTTCCTTCATCTGATTCATAACCAAGCATTATTTCTTGAATTTTGAACTTTTCATCAACTTTAACATTAGTGCTCTCAACAATAGTTTTAGTTCTTTTATTGAAACATCTATAAGCTTTGCTTTTCAATGAATAACCAAGAAATATACCTTCATCACTTCTAGGGTCAAACTTTCCAATGTCATCATCTCTCTTAATATAACATTTACTTCCAAAAATTTTGAAATACTTAACTGATGGTGCATGTCCAAACCATAGTTCATAAGGTGTCTCGTTTGTGTCTGCTCTGATCTGTACTTTGTTCATTGTATATACTGTTGTATTCACTGCTTCTCTCTAGAATATCTTCGCCAAGTCATTTTTAAATAGCATGGCTCTTGCTGCTTCAGTCACTGACCCATTTCTTCTTTCTACAATACCATTTTGTTAAAAGATTCTAACCTAGTTAGTGTACACACTCAAATGGTGCACTTCTCTAAGTCATTACATCTAAGGGAATCCATGAATAGGAAATCTTAGAAAGCGACCTAGAGCTCTTTATGTATGGAGTTGCAAGATTATTTAAAATTTGCTCTCAGCTAGAGCTATTAAGCTAATGACCTTGCTAGTCAACCACACAATAAGAGATTCAAATAAAGACAAGGGCAAGAATGTCAATATCCCCAAGAATCACTATGAAATGCAAATGCAAGCTAGATTAAGATGAATATGCAAGCTAGAAATGAGAGATGCAAGCTAAGCTATGGAAATGAAAGCACAAGCTATGCTATGAAAAGGAAAGTACAAGTATTACCAAGCCTTCCTAGTTAAACTAGATGAGTTACTCTAAAGCTTGAAAAGAAATCTAAACTATGAAAGCATAAACATGAAGCTACTATGCATGAATGAAACTAAGAATGGAATGTAGATGCAAAAGTCAAGAATGCTCCAAATCTTCAAAAGCTCCAAAGTGACCTAGAAAACCTGCAGCATAACATCAGCATAAAAGATGGATATGCAAATGAGGAAGAGAGCTCTTCTTTTATAGGAAGTGAGAAAGAATGGACCATGGAGATTAAGAGGCAAAAGATTTAATCAAGGGTGGAGCTTGAAAGAGGAGCAATCCATGTGCACAAGTTTCCTCCAATAAGAAATAAGAGTCAACTTTTATGTCCATATGAGACAAAAAGTGTTTTTTCCCTTTTTATAAAATAAGAATAATGTTTTATTTGTGCAACTTAGGATACGATGAAAAGTGGGAGCTTTTTAGTTATTAAAAGGGGAGGAAATATTCTTTTTAAATAAATAAAAACTTAGGATAAAATGGTTAGCCCAAGGCAAATAATCAAAAATGATAAAATAGGACTTGATCAAGGAAATTGATATAATTGATAAAAATGTTGATTTTTGAAAATATTGATTCAGAGATTTGATAAATTGTTGAATGGGGGCCCAAAGTCTAGGCGACCATTTTAGGGTAAAATGTACACACTCAAATGGTGCACTTCTCTAAGTCATTACATCTAAGGGAATCCATGAATAGGAAACCTTAGAAAGTGACCTAGAGCTCTTTGTGTATGGAGTTGCAAGATTATTTAAAATTTGCTCTCAGCTAGAGCTATTAAGCTAATTACCTTGCTAGTCAACCACACAATGAGAGATTCAAATGAAGACAAGGGAAAGAATGCCAATATCTCCAAGAATCACTATGAAATGCAAATGCAAGCTAGATTAAGATGAATATGCAAGCTAGAAATGAGAGATGCAAGCTAAGATATGGAAATGAAAGTACAAGCTATGCTATGAAAAGGAAAGTACAAGTATTACCAAGCCTTCCTAGTTAAACTAGATGAGTTACTCTAAAGCTTGAAAGGAAATCTAAACTATGAAAGCATAAACATGAAGCTACTATGCATGAATGAAACTAAGAATGGAATGTAGATGCAAAAGTCAAGAATGCTCCAAATCTTCAAAAGCTCCAAAGTGACCTAGAAAACCTGCAGCATAACATTAGCATAAAAGATGGATATGCAAATGAGGAAGAGAGCTCTTCTTTTATAAGAAGTGAGAAAGAATGGACCATGGAGATTAAGAGGCAAAAGATTTAATCAAGGGTGGAGCTTGAAAGAAGAGCAATCCATATGCACAAGTTTCTTCCAATGAGAAATAAGAGTTGACTTTTGTGTCCATATGAGACAAAAAGTGTTTTTTCCCTTTTTATAAAATAAGAATAATGTTTTATTTGTGCAACTTAGGATAAGATGAAAAGTGGGGGCTTTTTATTTATTAAAAGGGGAGGAAATATTCTTTTTAAATAAATAAAAACTTAGGATAAAATGGTTAGCCTAAGGCAAATAATCAAAAATGATAAAATAGGACTTGATCAAGGAAATTGATATAATTGATAAAAATGCTGATTTTTGAAAATATTGATTTAGGGATTTGATAAATTGCTGAATAGGGCCCAAAGTCTAGGCAACCATTTTAGAGTAAAATGTACACACTCAAATGATGCACTTCTCTAAGCCATTACATCTAAGGGAATCCATGAATAGGAAACTTTAGAAAGTGACCTAGAGCTCTTTATGTATGGAGTTGCAAGATTATTTAAAATTTGCTCTCAGCTAGAGCGATTAAGCTAATGACCTTGCTAGTCAACCACACAATGAGAGATTCAAATGAAGACAAGGGAAAGAATACCAATATCCCCAAGAATCACTATGAAATACAAATGCAAGCTAGATTAAGATATATATGCAAGCTAGAAATGAGAGATGAAAGCTAAGCTATGGAAATGAAAGCACAAGCTATGCTATGAAAAGGAAAGTACAAGTATTACCAAGCCTTCCTAGTTAAACTAGATGAGTTACTCTAAAGCTTGAAAGGAAATCTAAACTATGAAAGCATAAACATGAAGCTACTATGCATGAATGAAACTAAGAATGGAATGTAGATGCAAAAGTCAAGAATGCTCCAAATCTTCAAAAGCTCCAAAGTGACCTAGAAAATATGTAGCATAACATTAGCATAAAAGATGGATATGCAAATGAGGAAGAGAGCTCTTCTTTTATAGGAAGTGAGAAAGAATGGACCATGGAGATTAAGAGGCAAAAGATTTAATCAAGGGTGGAGCTTGAAAGAGGAGCAATCCATGTGCACAAGTTTCCTCCAATGAGAAATAAGAGTTGACTTTTGTGTCCATATGAGACAAAAAATATTTTTTCCTTTTTTATAAAATAAGAATAATGTTTTATTTGTGCAAATTAGGATAAGATGAAAAGTGGGGGCTTTTTATTTATTAAAAGGGGAGGAAATATTCTTTTTAAATAAATAAAAATTTAGGATAAAATGGTTAGCCCAAGGCAAATAATCGAAAATGATAAAATAGGACTTGATCAAGGAAATTGATATAATTGATAAAAATGCTGATTTTTGAAAATATTGATTCAGAGATTTGATAAAATGTTGAATGGGGGCCCAAAGTCTATGCAACCATTTTAGGGTGCATACAATTAAGAGTTATGGAAGATAGAAGAACCCATTGTCCAAACAACTTCAAGGGAAAGATCACTGAACACACTATCCAATTGATCTCTGTATTACTCAACAGAATAATACCAAAATAGTACTGATCTCAATAACTTATCACAATTATACAATTCACTTTCATACTATCTCTCATGTATATTCTTACAATAAAGAAAATTAATTCTTCATTTATACCACACTCAAATAATTACAAATGAGTTGGCATACAATTTACAAAATAAAATCTTCCACATGTTACACAATATTCCATAATTACATAAAACTATCGGCTTCCAAACAAGATAATTCTTCACTCGTGCAACCTATGACCTTACTATCATATCCACATCATGATCATCATGTCTTCATCATCTGTACAACCTCGCATGCTTAGATTCTATCCCGATTAGGAGATATCATCTAATTTCCACAAGCTGCTTCTCAGGAACACTGCCTGAATACTACTTCCACTGAATTACACATAACTGTCATGAATAGTCAAGAATTTCCATATGGGCTCTTGACCATGATCTCAGGACACAACATAGATTAAGTCCTCAACTCCGTATATCTTGATCTGTAATATCCCACGTGCGCTAATACAAACAATGTTTGTTTCTCTACTAATCTTCAGTAGATCACTGTGTTGACATCAATGACAATCACAGTCATGAATGCAACAACAACTGCTATAGAATGGCTGTGAATACTCCCCCATAGGATATATTCAACATTCATTCCTAACAAAAGAAGGAGACAAATCTATTCACCAACAAAATGACTCCATTGTTTCTTCTTATTGCTTCATAGTGATGTTTCTCTCAAAAGTAAAGGTGCATAAATGCAACAAAAGTAATTATGATAACTAAAACAAGAATGCATAAATCAAATAGTCGTGGTTGTTGAAAATAAGGATTGTGTTTAAAATTTATAGATTTTTAAAGTTGATTTGATAGCTGAGATCAATTAAGGGGTGATAGTGATCAATAACTATGATCACTTGAGAGGGCGTCTTAATTGATAGTAAATGGGAAAGTTGCATTTGCAAGTGAAGAGGAAAATAAAAGTGAGGAAGAGTTAGGTGGAGATGAGATTTAGTAAGAGAGTGTTAGAAGTAGAGAGACAAGTGGAAAGACGTGAGTTAGAAGTGGAGAGAAATTGGAAGGAAAATTAGATAAGTGGAGTGAATTAATAGATATTAATTTATTAATTCATCCACATGTTAGTTAATTAGGTAATTAAATTTTAAAAAATTATTTAATTGAAAAAGAGGTAACAAAAGGATAAATAAATACATATAATTTATTTATCCTAGACGAGATAATAGAATAGGGGAAAAATTAACTAGATAATTATTTTCCCCTAGGAAATAGACTAAGACAAATGAATGCCAAGAGGAAATAATCATTAAATAATTGACAAATTTATGTAAGATAAAAATAATGATGCATGTCAAAATAACAAGAAATGATTGAATTGGAAAACATAATAAAATATTAAATAAATAATTAAAATTATTTCATTAATGAGAGGAAACAACATCGACATATGATAAAGACCAAACGATCAACATATAGCATATGTTAATAAAAAATGTAGAGGCGGGCATTAACTGATTTTTAGCGTCTATAGAGAGATTATACTTGAACATTACTATTTGAACCCAATCCTTCTCATGCTCTTCAATAGTCTTTTAATAGTAGAGTCATTTAATTTTGTTTTAATCATAACAAATGATGCAACTAGAGGAGAAAACACTTTATCAACTCTTTTCACAAGTAAGCTTACCTTTCAAACTAGGGGAATATAATCAAAATTTAGTTTATTCTTTGCAATGATATTTGTTCAAAGAGACAAGGTTTCATTTTTGCAATGAAATGTTGACTTTTTAAAGAAATTTACTAGCCTCTTCGAAGATACCAATGTTTCATTATTCCTTTTTCTAATACTGTCCAAAAAAAAACTATCAAAGATGCTCTATTCTATATACAAGAGAAAATCACTTTGTCATCATTAGTATTCCATTCTTAAAGGACATAAAAAATAAGAGAAGGATATTATGAGAAATATTTGGTTTCTTAAGACTACACTCTAGTTAAGTTTTGTACCTTGGACCAATGCCTAAATTTGGTTTGTTAGGAATGAATGCTGAATATATCCTATGGGAGAGTATTTGCATCCATTGTGTAGCAGTTGTTGTTGCATTCATGACTGTGATTGCCTTTGATGTCAACACAGTGATCTACTGAAGTTTAGTAGAGAAGCAAATAGTGTTTGAGTTAGCACAAGTGGGATATTGAAGATCAAGCTATGCAGAGTTGAGTACTTAATCTATGATGTTGTATAAGATCTTGGTTTAGAGTGCATATGGAAATTCATCTATTCATTACAGTTATGTGTAAATCAGTTGAAGCAGTATTTAGGAAGTGTTCCTGAGTAGTGGTTTATGGAAATCGGATGATATCTCCTAATCGGGATAGAATCTGAGCATGAGAATTTGTATAGATGATGAAGACATGATGATTGTGACATGGACATGACAGAAAGGTCAAAGGTCACACGAGTGAAGATTTATCTTAATTGGAAGCCAATAGTTTTGTGCAATTGTGGAATTTTTATGTAACGTGTGGAAGATTTTATTTTATAATTTGTATGCCAACTCATTTGTAATTATTTGAGTGTGGTATAAAGGGAGGACTATTTTCCTTATTGTAATGTGTAATTGGAATGTAAGTTTGTGAAAGTGAATTGTGGAATTGTGCAATACTTGTTGAAAGAGGATATGTGAAGTATAGAGATTTGGTATTGGGATCTGATGAAGTAGTTGGTGGGGTTTGGGACAGTCAGAGGAGAAGTGATAAGTTTTTGAGATCAGTAATCTTTTGATATTATTCTATTGAATAATATAGAGATTAGTTGGACAGTGTGTTCAATGATCTTTCCCTTGAAGCTATTTGGACAGTGGGTCCTTCTGTCTTCCATAACTCCTAACAGGGTTAGAATCTTTTAGCAGGGATTCAAAGTCTCCTAGCAAGGACTAATATGTATTGAATGTATTTCATAAGACTCCTAACAGAGTCCATCCTCTCACAATGAACTTCCATATTAGTGCATCTTTTATGGGCATTATTCCCACTGGGGTTTACTCTTTGATCAAGAGGTTCCCTAGTCAACATATCTTGTGTTATTGTGTATGTATATCTTTATATGGTTGTTTATTACATTGCTTACATGGTTAAAATCTGTTAAAGGTGATAAAAGTTGTATTTATCTAATAACTGATTCACCTCCCCCCCCCCCTCTCAGTTATATTGGTGGACTTTACTTTCTAACAATTGGTATTAGAGCAAAAGGTCCTTGAAGGAAAAGTTTAACAACTTAAGGAGATCCATGGTGAGTCATTTCAGGAAAGAAAGCCCCAAGTTTGAAGGAGTGAATTTTGACAGCTGGAAAGAAAAGATGAAGACACATTTACTTTGTTTAGGACTAGGATATTGGTTAATCACAATGAACAAGATGACTATCATTGATGAAGATAAAATTGGAGAATGTACTACTGAGGAGAGAGATCTATTCATGTGCAACATACTTTCTAGAGAAGCACTTTTGTCAGCCCTTTCAAAAAATGAGTACAGTCAGGTAAAATATCTAAAAATATCTCATGAAATTTGGTTAGCTTTACAATCTACTTTTGAAGGTGATGAACATGCAAAGAAAGTCAGATTACATAATTGGATATGTGCATTTGAAGATACAAGAATGATGGAAGATGAATCTGTTAGAAGCTATATTGGTAGAATATGAGAAATTATTGCAAGTATAAAATCCTATGAAGGAATCAAGATAGAGAATGAAGTGATATGGAAAATTCTGAGGACATCGACTCCTGCATTTAAGTAGACAATGCAAATGATTGAACAAGTTATACCATGTATTGAGAAATTCACTAGAGAAACCCTTCTTGGAAAATTAGAAGTAGGAGAGATGAACTTGTGACAATCAGGACATTTACCTAGAATGGAGACAACGTTTAGTGCACTTACTATTCACCCTACTTTGTCAAGAAGTATTAGTGTAAGTGGAGATTATGCTAGTAGCAGAAAATCCAAGAAAGAAGAAGATAGGAAGATTGAAGATGTCAGGCCTCACCCCGACTCATCATAGCATTTTTTATCATTCGCATTCTGATACTTATGTTTTGATACATTGAAACACTTCTTGGATTATTTGGATAGAGACTTATGATACTATGTTTGATGGTGATGACTATATTATGTGGATTACATTTTGATGTGGATTAGAACCTAGAATATGTGATTGATTTTGATTATGCATGTTTAGATATATGAAATGATGAGAAGATCGGATCATGATTAGATTTGATTATTTCATGGGTGATATGTCATGATGATTATAGAATTACTATGTTTAAACATTCTTGAATGAAAAATTACAATTAGAATTGAATTTTGCACATTGATTTATGTTGTTAATTATGAATTGAAAATGTATATTTCATGTAATATTATTACCTTGGACTACTGATGCTCGAGTTTAGTGTGCAGGAAAGAGAACCATGGAATTATTTGGAGAATCAAGGCTAAACATATGTGAACTAAGTAATCCAAGATTTAATCCGATATGGGATTGAAAACCTCATTGTAATGTGATCTGGTTGTAAATGTGAATTGCATGTGTGTTACTAGTGTAACTTCATGTTGTCATTTAGGACATGTCATTTTGAATGTGATGTGTATTGTTAGTGTCACTTGACACTTGTTATGTGTTTATGTATTGTCATGTCTACTAAGGTTGGTAATGTAAACCTAAGCCTAACTAACTCACTAGGAACCTAATCAAATCCCCTTGTTGGAGATACTTGCAAAGTCCCACCAATTTGATTATTTAGATTTAATTCTTTCTAGCCACTTCTTGAGGCCAAAAAGAGGTCCTAAGGATCAAATTTAGCAAAATCTAAGTACCTTAGTGATAGGGGTATGGGTTAGGAATGTTTTTAACACATCTAGAACCCCCAAGTGGCCTTGGTGATCCATTTTATGACTCATTTTCCACATGCTACGAAAATGGACTAAGTCTTGACCTTTTACCCAAACCCACACTCCTTTCCAATCTAGTATTTATGATAGGGGACAAGGAAAAGCCAAAGGACTTTAGGGTCAAGTCTGAATTTAATGTTGGTGGGTGGGTAGAAGTTGGAGGTCTTTTTAGAGGCTCTTTGGAGAGTTAGTGGGTGTTCACGCACTCTCTAATTTTAGAGACTTTTAAGTTTGGAAAGGAAGAAGGAGAAGGGATAAGGACCTCAACTCAACTTCATTCTTCCATTTTTACTTTGGATTCAAGGTTGGTGGCTCTACCATGAAGAAAACTTCTTTCTTGAAACTCATGAAGAAGATTGTTATGTAAATTGTATTGTAGATTTGCTTATCTTCCTTGCCATGAAAGAATGCTTATTTATTTGCAGGTTTGAATTCAAGATCCTTGTTGATAAAGCTTTGGAGATTTCTCAATGTTGGTAGGGTTGTGTGAAAGCAAGCTATGTTGAGACGTTGTTGTAAATTTTGTGATAAAGAAATCTCTTCCTGTTAAGAGAAGCATACTTGTGGATTGTAAAATGTTTTCCTTCTCTTCATTAGGTCATCATGAAGTTGTGTATTGAAATGTAATTGAGAAGATCTTGTTCATTCTCTTTGATACTCTCATTTGTGTATTGTTACAAGGTTGTATTTCATTGTTTAAAAATGTAAGTTTGATATTATTAAAAAAAAAGAAGGAAATGTATTAGTTCATAGCATGTAAAATCTTATAGGTATATAAAGCTTGTAATCTCTTCAATGTATTTGTTGTAAATTCTCAAGTTTAAAACACTCCATTCTTCTTTTGAAAATCTATATTTCAATTTCAATAGGATCAACACCTTAGTTTTGAAACCTATATTGCAATCTCTAATTCTTCCAAAATGAAGCATGATAACAATGAATGATTAAACATGTTGGAATACTAATGTAAAAATCACATACTACTAATATCCAATTTAAAGTCTCCTTAGTGTTATGCACTAATAGAATAATCAAATGCATATAATTAACTCTTCTATAACAAGCAAAGAAATCAACAAGATAGAAGTAAAGACAAAACTATATCAATAACACTTCCCAAATTTTTAGAGCAAAAATGCTCTCTGGAATTTGTATGGGAAGGGAAATAATTCTCTTTACCAGAGAGAATATTCCCTTCCCAAGATAATTTTCCTAATTAGAGTTAGTATTCTAACCCCCCTAACATAACCCTGTTGTTAATAACTAATTCCTAAGTTAATCAATGTTAACAATAAAAATAAACCTGATATTAATAAAAGCATGTAAATCAAGTCTTACTTTTTGAACTTGTAATCACACGGGTCCCACCCCTATATTTCCCAAACACCAATACCCCTGCATAGGATTTTGGAAGACAAGCTTGCATTTTATATAAAAAAAATTTCTTAAGTCAATGTTGGAAGTAAGGGTGACTAACATGTCATTTAATAAAAACCTAACTTGTAAGGAGGAAAAAGGGGAGGAAAGCATGTCACCATTTACCTTGGGCTTCCCCCACCCAAGCCTTACACCACCTCCATCACCTTGCCATGCACACTAAACTTGGACAAGGGAAGTAAATTAATTTTATGGCATGTTAAGTACTTGTCCCCTTTGACAAATCCACCTATCTCTTCCTCCATGCGTGATTCCTAGCCTTCATTTGTTTTGATCTGACATAAAACTTAAAACATGACTTTGTCATGTCTTCCACCTTCCCTTACGTAGGTTTCATTTTTCTGCATTTGAAATGGGAGAGGATCCTTGTGGTGGGCCCTCAAACCTTGTCATAAAACATCACACATTTCCTCCAAGAAATTTCAAAATCTTCGGGCAGCCTATCTTTTCCCTTGGTCCCATCACCCACTTGGCATGTGGGCCCATGTGGGAGGATTGGGAGATGTGTTAGAAGATAAGGGATGGGATAGGTAGGGTGTTTAGGAGAGATAAGTAGGTTAGTAGGGTTAATAGGTTAGATTAGTGGGCTAGTAGGATTACATGTGGGATTTGATTTATCCTTTTAGTTAATAATTTTATTTGTTAGATACTAAGTTTATTTGGTGATTGAATTCTTTTTTAATAAAATTAATTTATTACTAATTAATAGATTTGGGTTAATGTGTTTAGAATTAAATATAATAAATCAAGTTGTAGGATTAATAGTTTACCCCCTTTGATTTTGGTTTGTTATTTTATTAGTTTTATTTTGGTTTAAGCATTTAATCATAAATTCATTTATTAGTAATTAATAGAATTAGTGCTAATGTGTTTAGGTTAATTAATAAATCAATTGGTGAATTTTATAGTTCACGTCATTTGATTGTTAATTAGTTAAAAGATTAATGTGTTTAGACTTGTTCATTAATAAATTAATTTGTTATTTTGATAGTTCATTTAATTCAATTTCTAAATGATTAACATAAGAGCATTAATAGTAGATTATTTGGTTTAAGTTAAATTGTTAGCTCGCTATTGGTTAATAGGATTATGAATTAATGAATCAATGTGTCTTAAATAATTTAATGTATAAGTAGGTGATTAGTAGATATTAGAAGATGGTATTATAACTTCCAATGTTTAGATAGCATTTGGATTCTAGTTAACATCATTAGGTTTACTGTCAGATTATTATTAAAATTTAATCATTAATGCAATTATCACATGAACCATTATTGTAGGATAAATTATCTATTAGTTGGATCAAACCTTATTCGGAAGTTATAACCTAGGTATGCATACACATATTAGGTTATTGGTTAATTGGTATGAAATTGGATAGATGATTATTTCCCTAGGTATCTTGAATACATCATGAACGAAAGTTCTAAATGAAATTGTATTCACTAGGGTTCCACTATCCGAACTTAATATTTTTACGACCATAGTTATGAACTTTAACCCGCTAGACCCATAGTGGTACATTGGTACACCTAGGGTTCAACGCCCATCAACTTAACCCTAGGTTGTGACCCGCTTAACCATAGTTGGCTTATCCTTAACTCATGATTGTCACTCTCTAACATCTTATCATTTTTTTTAAAAATGTTGCATTTTTGTTGGTTAAATTTTGGGCATGACAAAAGAAGGAACTGCCTTTCTTGTGAAGAGAGAACTAGATGGTAAGAAAATGTTTAAAGGTTGGACTTGTCAGAATATGGTCAGTTTGCATCTAAATGTCCTAAGAGAGTTAAGAAGTATAGGAAGAAATTTAAACCTAGAAGATCTAAAGAAACTTATTATGCTAATGATAAAGAATTTGAAGCTAGTATGGAGAAATCTCTAATTGAAAGTGATACTGAGAATGATGATATAGGATTTGTAGCAATAAAAGAAGAAAATCATGAAACAAAAGTTAAGGAAGAAAAAGCTTTAGTTTCTCAAGTAGAAAATAAATCTAATTGGATTATAGATAGTGGTTGTTCACATCATATGACTGGAGACATGAAAAAATTCATAATGTTTAACAATTATGATGGAGGAATTGTTAGAGTTGGAAACAATGCACCTTGTTTGATAAAAGGTCTGTGATCTATTACTCTTGATGGAAAGACTAATACTGATGATGTTTAGTTTTTGGATGGATTGAAACATAATCTTTTGAGTGTTGGACAACTAGTTGATAAGGGATATCAAGTTTGGTTTACTAAGAAAACTTGTGTAATCAAAGACAAGGATGGTAATTTGATTGGTACTAGATCAAGAACTAGAGGTAATGTATTTCAGTTGAATCCTACTGAGATGGCATGCTTGATTACTAAGATTTATGAAAATTGGTTATGGAACAGAATATTTTGTCATATAAACTTTGATAATATTGTGAAAGTGAGTACTACACTTGCAGTAAGAGATTTTCCTAATATTATGAAGCCTACTAACATGATTTGGAAGTAATGTGTGATGGCTAAGCAAAAGAGAAGCTCATTTCCCAGCAAGAAGTTTACAATAGCAAAGAAGTTGGAAATTGTTCATACAGATTTGAGTGGTCCCACAAGGACTAGAGGAATCTATGGAGAAAGGTATTTTATGATTCTTGTTGATGATTTTACAAGAATGATGTGGATTGCATTTCTTAAAGAAAAGTTTGAAGCATTTGATAAGTTTAAAATTATTAAGAACAAAGTTGAGAATGAATATGGAATAAGGATTAAATGTTTGATATCAAATAGAGGTGGAGAATTTACTTCAAAAGAATCTAACACTTTTTGTGAAGTGAATGGCATTAC
Organism: Chamaecyparis obtusa; assembly: GCA_027943335.1. Classification (NCBI taxonomy): domain Eukaryota; kingdom Viridiplantae; phylum Streptophyta; class Pinopsida; order Cupressales; family Cupressaceae; genus Chamaecyparis; species Chamaecyparis obtusa. The sequence continues at coordinate 391,320 of BSBK01008325.1, read as the reverse complement.
AAGACAATTTTCAGCCCCTAGAACACCTGAACAAAATGGTATTGCAGAGAGAAGAAACAGGTCAGTAACTAAAGCATCAAGATCCATGTTATTTGAAAATGATTTGGCGAAGATATTCTGGAGAGAAGAAATGAACACAATAGTGTATACAATGAATAGAGTACAAATTAGAGTAGACATAGACAAGACACCTTATGAACTATGGTTCAGACATGCACCATCAGTTAAGTATTTTAGAATTTTTGGAAGCAAATGTTATAGTAAGAGAGATGATGACATTGGAAAGTTTGATCCTAGAAGTGATGAAGGTATATTTCTTAGTTATTCATTGAAGAGAAAAGCTTATAGAAGTTATAATAAAAGAACTAAAACTATTGTTGAGAGCGAAAATGTTAAAGTTGATGAAAAGTTCAAAATTCAGGAAAGAATGGTTGATTATGAATCAGATGAAGGAACTCATCCTAGAACTAATCTAGAGAATGTTGAATTATTCTATGAAACTGACAGTGGTTTGTAGAATGAAAGCTACATTGAAGAAATCATAGAAGAACCTACAGCTGAAGCAAGAACTGAGACAGTGACACCTAACAGGAACCTATCAAGAAATCATCCTATTGAGTAGATTATTGGAAGTATAGACAAAGGAGTTTTGACATGAAATAAGGTACAAGAACAATTGTGTTTAATTTCTCAAATTGAACCTAAATCTACTAGTGAAACCTATGAAGATGAACATTGGATTAAAGCTATGAAGGAAGAATTAGATCAAATTGAAAAGAACAAGACTTGGGAATTGGTCCCTAGACCTAAAGATAAGAATGTTATAGGAACTAAATGGGTATTCAGGAACAAGATGAATGAAGAAGGAGAAGTTGTAAGGAATAAAGAAAGATTGGTATGTAAAGGACACTCGCAGCAAGAAGGAATTGACTATGAAGAAAATTTTGCACCTGTAGCAAGAATTGAAGTAGTAAGAATGTTTTTGGCTTATGCAGCCTATAAGAAATTCAAAATGTATCAAATGGATGTGAAGTCAGCATTTCTAAATGGAGAGTTAGAAGAAGAAGTTTACATTGAGCATCTTGAATGTTTTCCTTTAACTCATGAAGGAGATAGGGTATGTAAACTAAAGAAAGATTTATATGGACTTAAACAAGCACCTAGAACTTGGTATGAAAAATTGGATAAGTATTTAATAAAATTAGGATTTACTAAAGGCACAACAGATAGCAACTTGTACACAAAATAAATTGAAAATGGTTTGTTGGTTGTTATTTTTGTCGATGATAATATCTTTGGAGGAGAAGATGAAGCTAGTGATAAATTTGTAGATGAAATGAAGACTGAATTTGAAATGAGTATGATTGGTGAGATGAAATACTTTTTAGGATTGTAGATAACATAGAATAGTGATGGTATCTTCGTATGTCAAACAAAGTACTTGAATGACTTATTGAAGAGATTTGGAATGGAGAAATGTAAACCAGTTGGAACACCTATGATAACTGGACACAAGTTATCTAGCACAGATGAGACTCCTGCAGTTGAACAAAAAAAGTACAGATCTATGATTGGAGGATTGCAATATTTAACTCATGCAAGACTAGATATATCACATGCAATTGGAATTGTTGCAAGATTTCAAGCTGAACCCAAAGAATCACATTATGCAGTAGTAAAAAGGATACTGAGGTACTTAAGAGGTGTAATTGAATATAAATTTTGGTATAAAAATATGATGACTTTACCCTATGTGCATATACAGATGTAGATTGGGGAAGTAGTGTTGATGATAAAAAGAGCACAAGTGGTGGAGCATTTTTCCTTGGAGGAAGATTGGTTTCTTGGCTAAGAAAGAAGAAAAATTATATTTCACAGAGCACAGCAGAAACAGAGTATGTAGCAATAGCAAATAATTATAATCAGATAATTTGGATGAAACAAATGTTGAAGGATATTGGAATAAAATTTGTTGAGGTTGTTGTTATACATTGTGATAACATCAGTACAGTTAGTATGTCTAAGAATCCTATACTACATTCTAAGACAAAGCATATAGAAATAAAGTATCATGTAGTGAGAGAGAAAGTTACAGAGAAAGAAGTTAGACTTGAGTATATAAGTACAAAATAGTAGATTGTAGATATATTTACAAAGCCTTTGCCTAAGGATACATTTGAGTATCTGAGAGGTATGCTTGAGGTTATGCCCTAACTTACTTTTGAGAAGTGATGCAGATTGTTGCATCAGTCCAGTGGTATATGAGCCTTATCTTTATTCTAGACTGGATGTTGGTACTTCCTCTATGGGGGAGTATGTGTTTCTGAGCTGAGTCATAAGGACTCTAGTGAATGTATTTTCTAAAAAAGTGTCTTTTGACATTGAAGTTATTGTTGACATAGTGATGTAGCATTTGTCATTGATGTCAATGGGGGAAAAGGATACATTAAAAAAAAAATTGAAGAGAATCTGAGGGAGAAGGTTACAAGAAATATAAAATGGAAAACTAAAAGAGTTGAATAGGAAAATGGAGCAATATTTGATTGATGAAGAGGACTTGAAATTATTTCTCATAGCAGCAGTGTTGCAGTGTTGCAGTGTTGGTATTCATGGAACTTGGATATTTTTTTATCTGTGTTGCCATCAATGCCAATGGGGGAGATTGTTAAGAATGAATGTTGAATATATCCTATGGGGGAGTATTCACAGCCATTCTGTAGTAGTTTTTGTTGCATTCATGACTATTATTGTCATTGATGTCAACATAGTGATCTATTGAAGTTTAGCAGAGAAGCAGACAGTGTTTGAGTTAGCGTATGTGGGATATTGAAGATCAAGCTATATAGAGTTGAGTACTTAATCTATGATGTTTTATAAGATCATTGTTAAGAGAACATATGGAAATTCATCTATTCATGATAGTTATATGTAAATCAGTGGAACCAGTATTCAGGAAGTGTTCTTGAGTAGCAGTTTGTGGAAATCGGATGATATCTCCTAATCGGGATAGAATCTAAGCATGTGAAGTTGTACAGATGATGAAGACATAATTATTGTGATGTGGATGTGATAGAAAGGTTAGAAATCACACGAGTGAAGAGTTATCTTAATTGGAAGTCGATAGTTTTGTATAATTGTGGAATTTTTATGTAACGTGTGGAAGATTTTATTTTGTAATTTGTATGCTGACTCATTTATAATTATTTGAGTGTGGTATAAAGGAAGGAATGTTTTCCTTATTTTAATGTGTAATTGGAATGTAATTTTTTGAAAGTGAATTATGAAATTTTCCAATACTTGTTGAAAGAGGATATGTGAAGTATAGAGATCTAGTATTGAGATCTGATGAAGCAGTTGGTGCAGTTTGGCACAATCAGAGGAGAAGTGATAAGTTTTTGAGATTAGTAATCTTTTGATATTAGTCTATTGAATAATATAGAGATCAATTGGACAGTGTGTTTAGTGATCTTTTCCTTGAATTTTTTTGGACAGTGGGTCCTTCTGTCTTCCTGCATAACTCCTAACAGGGTTAGAATCTTTTAGCAGGGATTCAAAGTCTCCTAGCAGGGACCAATATGTACTGAATGTATTTCATAAGAATCCTAATAGATTCCATCCTCTCACAAGGAAATTTCATATTAGTGCATCTTTTATGGGCATCATTCCCACTGGGGTTTACTCTTTGATCAAGAGGTTCCCTAGTTAACATAGCTTGTGTTATTGTGTTATTGTGTATGTATATCTTTCTATGGTTGTTGATTACATTGCTTACATGGTTAAAATATGTTAAAGGTGATAAAATATGCATTTATCTGATAACTGATTCCCCCCCCCCCTCTCAGTTATCTTGGTGGATTTTACTTTCTAACATGGTTCCCTTCCCAGTATATTCTATTTAATCATCTTTTCATTGGAGAATAATTACATGAGGTTGTATTTGTAATTCCCAATGAAATATCTCCTATTTTGAATGGACTTATTTGTAAATCTTACAAATACTTCTAGGACACTATGGATGATGATCTTCATAAGGTCTATCTTGAGGTTTTTCATTCTAAATCCATTACAAAACATTATTATGAAAGGGAATATCAAATATATACATAGAATTAGAGATATTTAGGAAGTATGTAACTAATGAACTATCACTTTCTTGAATATATCATGCAATATTGTTACGAAGCATTAGCTCTTAAGCTTAAGTGTCTCCTTCCTTATCTTGTCTACCCTATCAAAATTGGCTTCATCAATTTTAAACTTATTTTGGATTTAATATTGTTGTTGTTTGGGAAGCCATAGAATGGTATTGACATTTCTTTATGATCTTCCATTTTTATTAAAATTGATTTTTTCCCAAGCTTACAAACATATTGAGTGACCCTTCATTCTTACCTTCAAGCACTTGGGTTTGGTTCTCATTTTATTTAGTTTATGTAGATATTATTTTTAAATACACCAGCTTGTATTACCATTAATAGTCATAATCTAAGCCATTTGGACATTTTTATCCCATCCATCAAGGATTTACTATTGAATCTACTATGTGTGCTTGCAATAAAAGTCTTTAGCTATTTATTAGTTTGTATGATTTTTTCAAATCCTAGATAAAGAGATTCCCTTCCTAATTTTCCCACTAGTTGGTTAATAGTCATTTTTTTAATAATTCATTCCTTAGCCTCATTGAAGATCAAGACAATTTTAAGTAGGTCATTCAATGCCTTGTTTTTGTTTTTAAGCATCTGACTTAATTATCCAATGAAAAAAGCTACAATCCTATAGGTAATATTTTCATCCCAAGTCAATTTTGGTAGATAATTATGGTTGGCTATGGATTAATCATACAAAAGTATTTTATTTCATGGCATTCCCTTATTTTTTCAAACTTCTCCTATTTTCCTTTAGCAAGTTATTTCCAACATTGAGGGAAAAAAATTTAATTATTAGATTACAAATCCTCTTTTTTGGATAGTAAGTTCTAATATTATTCAAAATTGATAGATGTCACATGTTTATTATTTCCCTTGTCAAGTTCTCTTGAAATCATCTTATTTAAAAATAGAGACTTTGTCTAGATTTCATCATGTTGCTTGGGAATAATAATATCTTACCCATGGTTTCAATAGTCTAGGTTTTCTTTCAATTTGTTAGCAAGGTATTATCCTTTCTAATAAATAAACTATTAGGACTCTTGAGCGAAATGAATCTTAGAAAATTATCATCATGCATTACAAAAACTAAAGTGTTCCTTCTAGATGATGAACTTAGAAAAATCTAGAGCTTAGTACTCTGCTCTTCATGAGGGATCTGATGTAGAGGTAAGTGCACATATATAGGGGCAAAAAAGGGGTCTTAATATGCCACTTTTTTTTTCTATAATAAAGATTGATTTTAGATAATAAATTGAACATAGTTATGCTTAAAAATTTAAGATACAACAAGAACAAAATTTGTAGTGCTCTAAATCTACTTTCTAAGATATTATTTCTAAATGGTGGAGATTAAGGGTTGAAAGGGGAAAATACACAAATTTATCTTGTTTCTATCAAAATATATAACATGGAATCTAGTGTGAGGACCCTAAATGTTCTTTTTTTAGTATTTAAACAATCATTTTAATGATAAATTAGCAAACACCATGTATAGTTTATGTTTTATGTTTTCTCCTAATTTTAATCAACATATGATTGTTTATTAAATTCCAAAGTGGATGCATCCTGAAAAATAGAAAATTGAGTGTGCAAGCCCATTTTTTTATTTTTTTATTATAGAAACAACAAAAGAAGGGTGTCATCCCTTACAAAACCAATACTAAAGGCATACAAACATCAAAAATTTACAAGTCCAAGACAAGACCATTAACAACAAAATAAAAAAACAACTAGTAACCACAATCAACTATGGGTAAAGAACTCACCCACAACATTGGGAGGAGAATTTGAGACTGTAGAGTGATTCTTTCTTTATCAATGAACAACTATCTAGGTGATACTTTTAGAAGGGTCCTCACCACAAAGGGGAGGTGGTGAAACCCTCAAAGAGGGAGGATCAACACCATCACTAGAAACAAAGTGCTAACAATGTTGAACCTCAAAAACCATAGGTTGGAACAAATCAGGGGCAACAATAATTAAAGAAGGGATCACATCACCAAAGGATACCAAATAAAAAATAAGAGGTGGAGATAGTTCCGTCGGGGTGGATGTTGGAACAAAAAGAGAATTTCCCTCAGAGGAGACATCATCATCTTGAAGAGAGTCATCAGAGGAAGAGTTAGGGTCCATCACAGTCAAATGATCATCAATTCAATTGCATCTGTCCATCAAGTGGAAACACCTTTACGATGAAAAATAGAACAATATATAGGAAGATGATCAGTAGAGAATCACCATCTACATCTAAAGGGGAAGCCCTCAAGATCCTACAAGTGGGTCCATGAACTATCCCCAACCATGAGAACCACATCCCCCAAAAGGGATGTGAAGATGTCAATGTCAACCAGAATATGATAAAATGTAGATCAACTTGTTGGTTCTTGAAAAGATTTTACACTCGATGAGACACCAATATACCTAAGACTAATATTGAGGAGGGGTTAGTTCCAGATGTGAGAAATCTTTAGGTAATTAGACCAACTATAGGGACAAGACTGCCCTCTTCACTTCTAGCTTTGCAAAACCAAGGCGGGTACACCTGATCCAATAGATACAATTTTTTTCTTAACTTAATAATGGATCTAACAACATATATCAGTGAGAAAGTACTACATAAAAACCTATTATTCATTGACTCTCCATCAATGGGTGGGATAACTACCTTAAAGTAAATGAAATTAAAATGACTGGTTTTGATTAAATGTTTCTGATTACAATGATTTCAATCATTCCTAATAAAGCAAAGATAGGTCCATATAGGCCAGTGAATTATCTATTAGGAAAACAATACCAGAAAATAGAGGCAATACAAAGATCCTTGAAATAACTGGTCTTTAAGCATAAATACAAATACTCCAACCCTTTCCTACTTGCAGATAATCCTTTATGCTAATCAAATGAACATATATCCCACTTTGAGCAATATTCAATCCAACCCTAGATCAGAACTCAAAGTAAAATACATGCATGTAAGTCTCTGAGAGACTTAGAAAATTCACAGAATGAACACAAAGGAGAGGCAAAGACTTGAGATTTGTATTAAGTATAACCTTTGACCATTTGTATATAATATATGCTTAATAGAAAGTTTGCAAGATAACAGTAGCAACCTGTACTTCTTTTCTATTACTTTGATAAGAAATGATACAAATATTACAATCCTCGACTGAGGACTAGGGTTTCATAATTTCTATCTTTTCAACACCTAAACTCCTAATGCCTCATATTATCATGGAAAATCCTTTTATATACAAGGAAATGCACCAAGCTACCGATCATATTAGGGTTTACAAAATTCTACCCTAAAACTTTACAACAACCCTACTGGGTTTACAATAAATGCCTCGATCAAATTTGGATAGATATTTTGTAGATGAGCTGCCTTACTTTATGTCTTCAAGTCTTTCCTTGGTCTTTTCAAGAAAATCTGATCACCATTTCTCCATAGTCATTCTTGCAATAAATACATTTTTACATCTCAACCACTTTCAAGATTCAAAAAGTTGTAATCTTTGTTCGGCTCAAGAAGTAGGTGGAGTGTCAACTTTTTCTGCATGGGGAAGGTACTGATACCTCCACTTATTGTACACCTACTCACTTGGGAACTCAAAATTAGCAAATTCAGCTTTCCTGCTAGATAGTTGTTCACATTTGTCCTCCATCTGCTTTATCTCCTGTTGAATATATTCAAACTTTGACTTAGCAGTTATTAACAATTTGATGGTATGGCTGAATGAAGAAGTTCTTTTAAAACACTTGTCATTTTCTCTGAGAAAAGCTCATCCATCTCCTCTCTCCATTTGTATAATTCTTTCAAATCACTAGTATCTCTGAACAAACTTGGCACTAACTCACAATTTGGATGCGTTACTTCTCTTTTTAACACATTAGATTTCCTTTTAAAATTATCCAAAATAATGCTATATTCCATAAGTTTCTTCATAGATTGATGTACTGGCTTGATTAGTGGATCAGGATCAACTTGGGCCTTTGACAACCACTGAAACAACTTCACACTTGAAGATCTCTCAATCCATTTATTCAAAATTGGTCCCAACTCAGTCTTATCCTTATTTAAAGCTACAAATAAAACCCATAACCTATTGGCATGATTGAAAAAAATTGAAGGGTTTAAATCATGTGCAAACTGCATTATTACCTCTATTATTTTCTCCTCATATTTTTGATTTTCTAAGGATGTAGCCTTCACATGCTCATCCTTCTCCTTTTCAAGCTGCACCCTGATTTCCCTTAATTTATTTGTTTCCTCAGTCAATTGCTGCTTCTCCCAATTGATTCTTGCATCTATATTTTTTTCTGGAAGTGGTGATGGGGGAAACTCAATAATAGGGCTTGATGAAGAAGCTATTGTTGGCCTGTTAGAAATCATCAATTGGAGTGACCTATGATCCTGTGGTCCTGAAAGCTATGCAATCAATTTATCTTTCTGGATCAAATCCATTTTAAGCTCATTATAGGACTTAAGGATAGTTTCAAACTTAATCCTCAACTCTTCCTTTTCTTTTGCATCTTTTTTAGCTACCCTCACATTAAACTTGGTTGTCTCCAATATGATGTTTGAGGCCTCCACATCAGAAGTCTCACCAACTCTTTGTACTAGCAAATTCCTAGCATATTCTGAATAAAGAGATTCTCTTTTTCCTCTATTTTCTTCCCTCTTAAGGGACCACATGACTAATGTTGCATGATCATCAGAAAAAGTAATACCCCTACAAGCCTGTTGTGCTTGTTCTATAGTAGTGAGGGTCCTTACTTTACTTTTCCTAACCTACTCAAAAACTATTGCATCTACAATATCCCACTCAGGAAGAATCAACACTCCTATAGTATGGATCATGGCTCTTCCCTCCTCAGGGGTGATCTTTTCAAATTTCTTCATCATTTCCCCTTTGGTCTCATTTTCAATTTTGGTCATGTCCCTATCAGGGAACTCTTCTTTCTTTTTCTCACAAACTTCTCTGAACCAATTTATTTTCATTCTCCATAAAAATTGAAAGAATGCCCTAGTCTTTACAAACTTATCATCAAAAATAAAAGAATCATTGGCCTGCTTCAAAATTGGGTCTATTTGCTTACCCTCGAACTATGCCATTGTAACATCCATTTCTATTTCTTTTGGTGCTTTTGGCATTCCCTCCCATAACTCATCATTAGAAAAAAAAATATTTCCTTCAATACTCATTTGTACCAATTTCTTAGCAACCCCATGTTCATCTAATTGTAAGGGGGACTGAGAAGGAGAGTATACATCCTACTCTGGTCTTGACTCCTCCTACCTCTGCCTCTACCTCTACCTCTACCTCTTTGGAGAGGACTCTTGTATTATTGGGCCATCCATAGGTCTTTTCCCTCTGGAAGTAGATGGAAGATTCTCATCTCTTTGTTGAACTGGGAGAAGAACACTATAGCCCTTCCTCTTTTTCATTGTATAAGTTCCCCTTGGGGTCAATTTTGTGTACCCAGGCTGGCTCAAAATCCTCTTGGCTCTCTCAAGAAATTTCTTGCTTATCAAAGCCCTCTTTTCATTTACTTCCTGCATGATTCCTTCAAAATGTTCCATGAGAGCATCAATTTTCCTTGCCCATGGCTCAAAATTCTTCAATGGGTCATAACCCTTATCAAAGTTCCTTATAAAATCTATAGTCTTCTTGTAGATTACCCATTTTGCTTTCTTAATATCTTGAGTTTGCAAATCAAACTCATTCCTTATTACATCCTCAATGAAATTAAACTGATGCTCAAAAGGAGCACACCTTATCTTCTCTCTAAACATCCCAGACAAGAAACCCTCATTATCTGCACATCTGGCCACAGTTGTAGCCATTTTGTAGGGATGTAGGACCCGATTCAAATGCACCCAACCTTTCTTAGTAATGGAATACTGGTGTGCAATTGTGATTTCTAGGAACAAAGTTCCCCTTCCTTTACCAGTGAGGGTTGTTTCTTGTAGATCACCTATCTGCCTCAAAAATTTTGCATACCCTATCTTTAGTGGAACCTAGTAAGGCAATATGTATGATGCCCTCTTGCAAGCATACACCCTAAAAACTATAGAAATTGGATATAAAATAATGTCACCAAAATTATGTACTATGGTGATGTCTTTGAAATATTCCTTGGGTATGATCAACCTCAACAATTATCTTGGGATCCTAGGATTTTCAAAATATAACAGTGTCCTAAGCCTTGAAGCAAAATTTTTGTCAAAGACAAGGAAGCTGGCATCAGTTCTATCCCATGAAAAATCTACAGTCCATAATTGAACTGGAAGTGTTTCCCCATCCTTCACCTTGACAATATTAATTGTTGAACTGAAAAATTATTCACCCTTGTACAAAAACATATGCATTAACATAGAGTACCACCCAAAAGACCTGCTTATCTTCATGTTTTTTATCCCTATCAATCCTTCATGGATTAATCCAACAAGGTGAGAGGCAAATTCAAAAATTAGTGTCAACTATGGGTGTAGAGACTGTACCATCATAAACATATATGGAATTGGCATGTGAGTAGCCTCATCATGTCCAAGGATCAAAGTGAGAGACTTATAAAAACCTTGTGCTTGTAGACTTAATAAATCCAACTTGAAAGGCTCAGGTGTACTTGGGCTAATCACACACATTGCTCCTATCTGATCAAGAAAATCTTTCAAGGGCCCTGTCCTCAAATAATCTCTCTGGGCCTCATATATTTCAATGAACTCCTTAAAATCTATCTTTTCCAACCCAACAAAAGGGTCATTTAGTGATAACACCTCTCTAATTTCATCCTCTATGATGCTTATTAAATCATTCCCATTTATTTCCTTAACACATCTGGTCATAGGATCATAACACCTAGCAATCTGAATCAATAAATCTACATCCATAAAAACTTCGGGGACAATTAATTTCCCTATATCAAACTGCTAGATATTACTGAGAGGAGTGCATGAATTCCTCTGAGAGTATGTCGACCTAAATAATATCAGACCATTGTGATCTTTTCCTACCCTAGTATCCCTCATCCACTGCCCTCTATCATAAAGTCCATCATTTACTGAGTCTCTGGGCTTTCTTGGGACTAATTCTTTCACTCTAGCTGCCCCATTCTCTGAATGTTGGAGCAACTATATCAAATCTTCAAAGACACCCCTATCCTTATACTATGTTTTTCCCGACAACTCCCTCTTAAGCAACATCTTAACTAGGGTTTTGAATAAATGCACAAATACTAGAAAAACCCCCAATATCACCAGATAAAAATAACAAGATATAATCTCTTTACACTTCTTTTCCTTGAAAATTCATGCACTTTCTAAATTAAAATCTTGGCCTACCAAATGCTTGAAAAACTTTTCTTGATGTCACTCCAGAGGGAAAAATAGTCTAGTCGCCAAGATACTTTGAAAGAGGTGAAATCTCTAGTGATCAAATCAGGGTGTATAGTATTCTGCCAACCATTTACAATTCATCTACATGAAACTCATTAAGTCTGCCATTACTAAAAACTGGCAGCTTCAACATTCACAAGATGTGAAACAACATCATTGAACAAAATTTAAACTTGAACCATCGATTGTCTTTACTTTTCGGCGCAACGGATGGCTGGAAAAATTGGTAGCATAACCTTTTAATACTTTTCCCTAGACTAGTTCTCGACCAATGAGAATAGTCCAAATTATGCATGTGTAGAAACTTACACTTAACTAAAGCATTGATCAGCCTAGACAGGTGTCAACCTGTCGCTAAAGTGCAAGCATAAATTTTGAGCACCTCTCCTTGGCAGTAATACGACCACCGTAGATTTTCCTTTAACTTGATAGGTGTTTATCACTTCTTTAAAAATGGTGACCCCACTTCACAAATGTCCACGTGGAGGCATTTGAAGACTTTAGAATGCTGACAACTGACAACACAAGAGATAGGTGTCAAACAGTCACAAAAGTGAGACAGAAAACTATCAGGATTGTCAGGCTGAGATAAAGCAACAACTGTCAATTCTTTTCAATCAAATGATCATCATCAATCTACAAACTTTGGCCCCACTTTCCACTTCACTAATTCTTCACTCAATTAGAAACTGCCATGTTGTAAAAATTGGAAGGTGGACCTCGACCCTTTCTTTCTCAGTATCAAACATACTAACAACTACCACATCATCCTTTACTTCAACTAATGAAGAACAAACATGTCACCATGACCTGGCAATTAAGGGCCCACTCCTCAGTCTGCATCCTACATGTGAAATCGAGCAGTCATTGCTATACCACAAGCCTTAAGCACCATGCATCTTCTCTTGGTGGTATAATGACAACCACAAGATTTATCAAAACTTTACTCCTTTGAGAATGCTTGACCCCACTATACTATGTCACCTAGGACATGTGTCACCACAAGAAAGCTGCTTCAGAATTTGAAAAAAAATAAAACTTTGCATTGTCAGAAAAGGTCTTAATCAGGCACTTATCGCTAAAGTGCGTTGATTAAAACATGGTCAACTCAACCCAACGGTATAATGACAATCGTCGATGCATCCCACCATTTAATTGATAGCACACTTCCGAAGACGGGTCCGCTTAGACAAATGTCAGTTTGTCACCATTTCGCATGTTAGAGACTCTGACAACTGAGAGCCTTAAGATTTAACGATAGCCACTAATTAAAAAGGGTTAGTCAGTTGAAGGAATAAATGGGAATACTAAATTTTTTAAAAGAATTTATTAAAAGGACCCCACTTTATAACCTAGTGATATAACAAATGAAGTGAACACCTTCATAAAGGTTTAATAGCACATGCTTTATTTTGAGGTGTAATGAACAAAAAAGTAACACTCAAACATAACAAAGCTCATGTCAAACTAGGGTTTTTAGCCACAATGCTCACTAGGTTTAAGAACCATATTTCTCAAAAAATTTGAAGTATGAGGATCAGAATTTTAAAATAGTACTAACAGTGGCTCATACTTGGGGACATGTATCTCCTGCAGATACAACAAGAAAACTAGAATCTCCTGGAAGAGCAGACCAATTCAAAACTTTGACTGAAAATAAAGAACTGTACACAAAAACCCTAAACTAAAAACTCCAAAGAAGCTTAGAAATTCTTTAGGAGAAATAAAATTTTAAGAATTGCCCATGAACTAGCAATTCCATGTGTTCTCCTATCAAATTTTTTAACAAATACAAACCTATTCTCCATTTTTATTCAATGATGTAAGGGCCTAACTAGATGGGATCAAACTTCCCATGTTTTCCCTTATTTTTCAATCTTGCATTCCACATCAAGACCAAGTCACCATTTTCAAAACTTCTCTGAGTAGTCATTCTATCATACAAAACCTTGCACTAGGCCTGAATCTTCTCATTTCTGGCATGTGCATCACCTCTTACCTCATTCAACTAGATTAGATCATTAATTCTGATAGTCATTTCATCTTCTAGATCATCATCATATGCCTGGACAAATTGATACATTTCTAACAAGTTATTTTGGGGCAATCTTGCATTAATTCCATAAACTAAGTTAAAAGGAGCACACCCTATTGCTTTCTTTATTGTAACCCTGTCAACCCATAAGGCTTGTAACAACTTAGAATCCCAAGCTCTTTTATTTTTATCCAATACTCTTTTCAATATTTTAATCAGGCTTTTGTTACTGGATTCAGCTTGGTCATTTCCCTGTGGATGATAGGGAGATGAGTATGAATTTTTTATACTATTTTTCTGACAAAAGTCAACAAACTCTTTTGATCTAAAGCACATTGCATTATCAACCACCATGGTTTCTGGACAACCAAACCTAATAAGGATATTTTGCATCACAAAATCTATTACCACCTTACTAGTTGCTCTCTTTGAGGGAATTGCTTAAACCCACTTGGTGAAGTAGTCAGTTGCTACCAAGATGTAAGAATGTCCACCACTGGACTTATTAGCGATTTCTCCAATAAAATCCATACCCCACTTTTGGAAAGGGGCTTGAACTATAATAGGCTTGAGAGGTAGATTTCCACTGAACTTTAGCTTCCCAGCAAACCTTTGACATGGGTCACATCTTTTGACAAACTGGTGGGTATCTTTAAAAAGTATTGGCCACCAAAAACCTGATCTAATAATCTTGTGAGTTGTAGTCTTTTCCATGTAATGTCCTCCACAAACTCCATTATGCATTTCATTCAGCAAGATTTTGGCTTTGTCTTGATCAACACATCTGATCAAGACACCCTCATTACTTTTCCACCACAACTCACCACTTATGATTGCATATCTTATGGAATGGAGCCTAATAGTCCTTTTCTTGTTATCATCCAGCTCAGGGGGTAAGATCATCTTCTGCAAGTACTTGACAATATCCTTATACCATTCAAAACAATCCATATTGCAAATGAAAGGTCTTTGATCTTCCTCCAACACATTTATTTGATTTACAGTCAAATTGCTTTGAGCCATCAACTTTATAAGGCCTAATCCTCTTACCAACATTGTAATATGAATGTCAATATTAAACTCTTGGATTTGATTGATCCATCTACATCTTCTTCCTGATACCTCTTTCTGGACCAATATGTCTTTAACTACAGCACTTGGGACATAAGCAACCACTGTGGCTCCAACTAAGTAACACCTAAATGCTTTGATAGCCTTGACCAAGGCATAAGCTTGTTTTTAAACAATGTTATAATTTAATTCTGTTGCTTGTAAGGTTTTGCTAAAAAAGGAAATAGGTTTCTCAAACCCATCTACATTCTTCTGTAACAATACAGATGCAACAGTATGGGTGGATGCAAAAGAAAAAATTTACAGAGGTTTACTGTAATCTAAGGTTTTCAAAATTAGAGCATGCTTAATAGCCCTTTTGATATCATTGAAGGCCTGCACTGCTTCAACATTCCATTCAACTTTTTCTACCTTCTTCAACATCCTTGATATAGGGATACTAATCTCTGCAAAATTTACAATAAATCTTCTCAAGAAATTGACTTGCCCTAAAAAAGATTGAATTCCTTTGACATTTTTTGGGTGGGATAGTTTATCAATAGCTTCCACCCTCTCAGGGTCTATTCTTACTTCATCCTTAGAAATAATGTTCCCTAGAAGCTTTCCTTCTACCACACCAAAAGCACATTTCTTTGAGTTCAAAGAAACTCCATATTCTAATGCTCTGATGAAAATCTTTTCCAAGTGTTGGCAATGTTGTTCCTCCTTGGCTGAAAATGTTGTGAGGTCATCCTGATATACCACCATAAATATGTCAATGAAATCTGCAAAAGCTACATCCATAGCTCTTTGGAAAGTGGCACCAACATTAGTTAATCCAAAGGGAATTCTTACATAAACATATGTCCCCCATGGGGTTGTAAATGCAGTCTTGAATTGTTCTAATTCCTTAACCATAACCTGATTGTATCCAGAGAAACCATCCATCATAGACATCAATTCTGATCTTGTCACCTTTTGCAACATATTTTCCATGTTAGGTAATCCATAATTGTCCTTTAAAGAATTTATGTTGAGGTTCCTGAAGTCAATGCAAAGTCTAATATCACCATTTTTCTTTCTGACGGGAACCAATTTTAAGACCCAAGTGGAATGTCTAATAGGTTTAATTATTCCCGCATCTATCATTTTCTTAAGCTCTCCTTTCATTTTGGGTGCCAAGGTAGGGTTAACAAGTCTCAATTTCTGTCTGAATGGTTTGGTACCTTCTTTCAGTGGAATCTCATGTTGAAAGAGCTCTTCTCTATAAGCCTTGAGGTCTTCATAGGACCAAGCAAAAACATGTCTAAACTTCCTAAGAAGATCAATCAGATTTTTTTCTAGTTTTAGGAGATAAGCTTTTACCTATATACACCCTTTTAGGCACCAACCTTGTGCCTAAATTTATTTCCTCAAGATCATTTGTTTTATCAGTGTTAGCAGAAAAAGCTTTGTCTTTATTATCAAATGCCCTCTCAAGAGCAACTAATCCCTTGGGAACCCTATTTAATTTCAACTGCAACACTTCCTTCCCAAAAACCACCTCTTTAACATTCACCATATCTACATAAGCACTAAAATCCATCTCCTTGTCACCAAAGTGAGATTCACATTGCAAGAATATCAATATATATGTCATGATCATCAGAAAAAACTTGCCAATTTTCCACATTATCAGGGATGGAAGGCCTAGCCTGAACTTCTATGTTTGATATATCTATAAATGTAATGTCTTCTGGCCTTAAAGCCACATTAGCTAACAATTTAGCCATTTTTTTTTTACTTCTTTCCATCCAACAAATGTTAAAAGCATTAAAGCTCTCAATTTCATCCCACATTGCATTTCTATATTGCTTCAATTTCTAATTTTTTGATGCATACTTTGATCTAACTTGGGAAATTACTAATTCAGAATCACCCACCACTTTCAAACACCTTATACCATGTCTTGATGCTAGCCTCAGGCCTATCAACAAAGCCTCATATTCTGCAACATTATTTGTACATGAAAATAGAAGAGTAAAAGACAACTTGAAAGTTTTACCATTTGGAGATATGAGCAATATTCCAGCTCCAGACCCCTCTTTTGAATTGGCCCCATCAAAGTAAATGGTCCATAGACTATCAAGGTCAATCCATTCTTCCTGGCTATCTGATTTTAGGGAAGATTCAACACCTCCCTCCATTTCCTTATCTTGGACTCTAAAAGCATTGATGTCAGTATCAAGAAAGCAATTCATGGTTTCTTCTTCTTCTTCAATCATGTGTGGAGTTCTAGGTTCCCTAGAGACTTTGATATTTTGTCCCTCAAAATTGAAAGTAGAAAATGACAAATCACATTGTGTGCTACCTCCCATAGAATCACTCCACTTTCTTGACAACAACATCCCATATTGAGGAGGGATATCAACAACCAAAACACTCATGGTCAATTGTTTTCCAAGGTATGCTGCCAGTCTATAAGGTAAAGCCTTGATAGTACCCACAACTGGTACTTCTCTTGAATCCATTGCCTAACATCTCCCATGTGGAGTATCCACCTTCAGCCCCGATGATTTCATAACTTTTGTGGGCATAATAGTTTTTGATGCTCCTGAGTCAATCATCCAATTTTTTAACAATTTTCCATTTATCAACAAGGTTAAGAAGAAAGGATCAACTGTTCCTGCTGTGGTACTAACAACATTTGTGTCCAAATAAATTTGGGGAATTTCAGAAACAATTTCCTCATTATGACTTTCACTTTCATCATTCAAAGTTGCTACTTTTTTCTCAATCCTTTCTATTTTTTGGGAGTCTGTGGATACTACACCATTCACCCAATTCAGGGCCTTTTCCTTATGTTCTTCTATTCTCATCATTTCTAGTAAAGGGACTTTAACAGTAATTTGTGACAACAACTTGCTCATGTCAATTGGAACATATTTTTAATCAAACACATCATGCTTCATATTTTTAGTTTCTTTGTCATCAATCTGAGTGGATGTATTTGCGGGCTCCTCAATCTGAATTTTAACTTCTTTCTGCAAAATTGGAACAACCTCTCCTTAAGGTTTAGTCTTTATTTTATAAACAATGTTAGGTCTGACATTTTTCTTCACCTTAATCCTGCTAGCATTTTTAGTCTCATTTAGTTTGTTTTGGGAAACCTTAACATCCTTTTCTGTCTTCTTAATGAAAATACCAATAATTTTCTGATTTGGATCACCAACCACTCTATTTCTTAAGTTGTAATTTTTTTTAGCCTGAGTAACCATATCTGTTGTTATCAAGGCAATTTCTTCATCAGATGGCCTTCTCAAAACAACTATCTCTTCATCCTTTAGAGCATTGCACTGGATGCATTTTGTCTTATCATCTTCATCATCTGAAAAAAATTGTTGATGGTATGATTCATTTCTAGTTTGGAAGCTTAAAATATCTTGATTTTCATCCTCTTCAGCTGAGTCAATTTCATCCCAAACATGGGAGGAAGTCATACCACATCCTTGGTCATCATAGGGCTCTTCTTGATTACATTCTTGTTCTTCTTGTGTAGAGACACTCTGGGATATGACACAGTAATTAGGATCATGTGGTGATTGACAAACAATACACCGTGGGACCTCTTCAGCCATATTCATTCAGTTCCTTTGTAATGGATCAGGGGTTCTATCATTTGCTTTATCCTTCCTTTCTAGGAGAATAAGCTTTCCATCCATCCATTGAGTATTGTAAGGATAGTTTTGCATTCTTGGCAACTTGTTAAAATTAGTAAAGGCAGGCTTGTCATTTCCTACAACTTTATTATATCTGTTTTCACCAGGCTTCATATCCTTTATTGCTTTCAAAATCTGCCTTAGACTATCATCATCTTTTTGTTTTACATTCATAGGCTTTCCTGGTTCTTTTCTATTCAACATTTGTGACTTGTTGTCTTCCCTTCTTCCCAATTTCCTTGAGATTCTACGGTTACTTTCTATGTTTATAGCCAACTTATAGGCTTCTACAAGATTTCTTGGATTTTTGTCTCTCAAAAGGTAACCCATTTTAGAATCAAAGGCATTCAAATAAGTGACAAGATAGACTTTTTCATCCAATCTAATGACCAGCAAGAGTTTATGCATAGCCTTTTGAAATCTAATATTAAATTCAATAACATCCTCATTGAAATTCTTTTTGATGTTATTAAACTCATTTTAATACAAAGCCCTCATTTGTCTTATCACCATACTATTCCTTGAAACAATGTCTAAGCTAATCCCAGGAACCTATGCTACCATGTGGTAAAGCTCTAAACCAGTCTCTTGAATCTTCAGTCAAAGATTGTACAAACAACTTCATTATTATGTCATTTGGCACAATGTTGTAATCATCTATCACATCAATGAATTTTTCCAGGTGCTCCTCACAGGTGATAAAATTACTTCCAATGAAATTGGGAAATTTTTTCCTAATCTCCTCGGGGATGGGGTTGTGTGTGTGAATTTTGTACCTGATCTGTAGACACAACACTTCAGTAAAACATTAGAGGTTAGCTGAAATCAAAATCGTGCAATAAATGAAAACTAAACTAACCAGGCGATTTACTACCTTCTAGTAGATGCGAGTATGTATTCTCAGATTATACCGAGATCAGTGACCTTGACAACACCTAAACGAAGGATTTGAATGCAAAATCTAGATATGGAATGAATGCAATTAATCTATTTTTTTGGTTTTTTCTGTGCAATTATGATAATGAAAACTTGATATAAATCTATTCTAATATGAAGATTGATATGCTAAAATGATCTAACAATGATATTCTAAATGATATGGATACTATGCAAAAATAATGAAAATCTCACAACAACTCGAATTCTCATGATCGATTCTTCAGTCTCCAATTCGACAGTGTGAGTGTGCAATTCGTGGATGGATCATAAATGAAGAGCTGAAGCCTTAATTTATAGAAATCTAGGGCTTTGGAGGTGCATGAAAAAAATCCATAAATCACTCAAATAAGTCAGGTTGATTTTTGAGTTATTTTTAAATAAAGGATATTTAACTCACAAAAACATGCAAAAGCAGAGTTCAACTCAAAATAGAGTTTAGATTTAATTGATAATTGATAGTTGTCTGCTTTTCTGATTATGCATGTTTTAATATGAATTATTTTAATAATAAAGTGATTTATTTCCAACTTAACTAATTTTGAAAAATAAAACAATTGATTTATCAGTTAATCAATCATTTTTCAAACTTTTATTCAAAAACAATATTATTAAAAATTGACAACTTGCTTTAATTAATTAAATAAGAATTTAATCAATTAATGATAGGAATTTGGATTTATTGTCAAAATTAAATAATACAATTTAGGAATAAATAAAATTAACTTCAATTAAACAATTAAGTGGCAAAATTAAATCTAATTAATTAAATATTGAGAATATTCAATTAATCAAACTTTAGGATAAATTGGATTTATCGCCAAATAATCATTAAATTAAAGATAATTATGATAATTAGGAATATTTGGAATATTCCCCGATGCGGAATTTAGAATAATCAATTAGAATTCAATGATGTTCAGATGTGCCTTTGGTTGGGACTTTGATGTCGATTTTGTTCGAATTTAATGAACCTATAGCCCATTTTTGGGGTATTACATTTTGCCCCTCTTTGAATTGTTGTGCAAAGTGCAGTGGTTCAAAGACAGTCTGTGTATGTTGTTGATTGATGTTTGAAATTGATATTGATATGAGACAGAAACTGATTGAAATTGATATGAAGATAATAGGTCCTGAATGACCAAAGATAATGTTAACTATAATAGCAATGAACCGATGATTGTGAAAAAGTGTCAAAATGCCTGATTCTGAACCTTATGATTGCGAAGAAGTGAGTGACCGATTCTAGACCCGATTGTCCTTATATTGAATCACATTGGTATCATATCTGAACCCTTCAATTTCTAAAGAACCAAGGAAATAACACAATTGAACCGATAGTTGCAAAAACTAATACAATTTACAAGATTAGGAGAATACCAGATTGATATAGATCTCGATGAATCTGATATGCCCCGAGAAATGATTGATTTTCCCCAAGCGATGAGGTCTTTTGATGAATCAGCAACTAGACATGGTTGTTGTCTTGATTACTGAGGAAAGATATGATTTCAAAATTTAGATTACAGACTTTGAATGATGTGCAATACCATGCCCCCTTCGGGATAAAAATTGAAATCTGACAAGAAAAGTTAGCGTTGAGAGTTTAGAAGCATGTTAATTGATTGGAGAAGTGGTTATGCACGTTCAAGAACACATTCTGCATTGTTTGGAGGTCCTAAAGACCAAGTTTGACTAGGTTTGACCAAGTTGAAATTTCAATAGTTTCATGTAAGATCAGGTAAGTTGAATTCTAGATTTCTGTGATGATTGAAGGTTGATTATGCAAGTCGTAGTTTATAATATAAATGATCTCAAATTTTGATTTTAATCCTGAAAAAGGATTATACTTGTTGTTTCATTGGAGGAACCTTCATGTAAGATTCAGCTCTTGTTAGATTTGAAGATGTGATTGAAGAATCATTTAAGCATTGAAGTTCATTGAGTCATTGTGAGATCATGCAAACATGCAAAAATGCAAAGAAACATGTAGAATGAGATGCAACCTAAGACCTAGGACCTAGTCACTGATCATGTGTCAGTTATTGTCATCATTGAATTTTTAGGTAACTGGATAAATCAATACAATGCCCACTAGTTATAAAACCATAGACATATGAATATTGATTTGTATGCACAATAATCAATACAACACCCACTGATTAGGAAACCATGGATATATGAATATTGATTTTGTTTTCGGAATGTCAGATTAGATATAAGCATCAAGGCATAAACGCCAGGATGACCAAAATATCATGTCCATTTTGATATAGCAATTTGTATAAGCATCAAAACATAAATGTTGTGATGACTTGAATATGCCTTGTAGTTCAAACACATCAAACAATCAGGAGATTATTCTAAATCCAGTGTGAATTACCCGTAGTGACCCTTTAACGTTCACATCCTTAGGCAAGATCGCGTTTCACAGTAGGAGAAAGAACTCACTCAAAAAGACAATAGTTAGATCAAACTTCCTTGAATTTTTTGGGTATCAATGGTCGAGGTACGCATGGCCATCCAATTCAAGATAGAGGCTCCTACAGTTGGACACCATGTCAATCTGGAATTTCCAAAGTTGTTAGATTTTCACATACAAGCAGAAAACAAAGAAAAGATTATGCCCCCAGTCATCACTCTCTAAATCCTGTAAAGGACATCATCGAAGAGCTCAAAGGACACAATATGAAAAAATCTCAATGCGAATTAGTAAGCATACAAGGAGATAAAAGCATGTATAAAGCACAGATTGTTTTCAGTTTGATGTTTGATTGCGTTGTTGTAGATGCAAAATCCTTTCTAGAGACAAGACTGACTGACTGACTCGGATGAAGCTTCAAAGGACTCTGACTGGATATGATACATCTAAGATACATTGGGGACCATAGGATATGACATTGTTTGCCTCCAAGTGTTAACATTGATAGGATACCGATGCTTGAGCTGATTGGTGTACAAACTGACTTATTGAAAAAAAATTGGGAGATATGTACAAACTAAAGCAAGACTGAAAGCTACGAAAGACCAAGATTGCGCTGATAGATGGAGTGTTTTGAAACAAGTGGCACCCGTTTGCCGAGTTTTCACCATCTTGGCAGAGATTCTATTTTTGCTACCAAGGCGCCTGTTTCCAAGTTTTCACCAAGGCACTTTTTCTTTTTCTCATTTTTTTATATTTTTGATATTTTTCAATTTTTTTGTACTTTTGATATTTTTTACTTTTTTTGTGAATCGTCAAGGCACCTATTGCTAGGTTTTCACCAAGATGTTCATTTTTTTTAGGACTTTTTCAGATTTTTAAGATTTTTTTGAGGACATTTTACCATAGACTAAATGCCATAGGCGTAGAATTTCTTCAGATTGAGAATGTTGATTGGTTCTCAGAGCTGTTCTCCTTCAGTTGTTGAGAGTTGATAGGCACCCAAGCCAAAAGTAGTAGTGATAACAAAGGGACCTAGCTAGTTGGGTTCAAACTTCCCCTTGCATTCTCGATGGGATTGATTTTTAGGATTTTCTCTCAAGACTAGATCACCAACCTAAAATTCTCTATGTCTGACTTTCTTTTTGTAACCTCTAGACATTCTCTTCTGATATACTTTGAGATGATCATACATTGCTTGTCTGCACTCATCTAGTAGTTCAAGTTCTTGTAACCTAGACACTCCGTAGTCATCATCAGTTACTAGACCATGCATTCTGATTCTTAGTGATGGGATTTCAACCTCAATAGGTAGTACCACTTCAGACCCATAAAGTAAAGCGAAAGGTGTAGCCCCAATAGGTGTTTTGATACTTGTTATGTAGGCCTAGAGAGCTGGATTGATCATGAGATGCCAGTCTCTTCCTATTTTATTAACTGTACGATGCAAGATTTTCAATAGATTCTTATTAGAAGCCTCTGCTTGTCCATTCCCTTGAGGATAGTAGATAGAAGACCAATGTTGTGTGATCTTGAATTTGGCACATAGATCATCTAGGTCTTTGTTCTTGAATTGTCCACCATTATCTATGATTATGGAATGAGGTATCCCATATTTGCATATGATATAGTTCAATATGAACATAGATATTTGCTTTCCAATTGCTTGTGTCAAAGGGACTGCTTCTACCCATTTTGTAAAATAATCTATAGCTGTGATTATATGGGTGTGTCCATTAGAAGAATGAGGATGTATAGCTCCTATAAGATCAAATGCCCATTGATGAAAAGGCCATTGTGTAGTAAAGGGAATTAGATTTCTCCCTGAGCATGAATTAGGTTGCCATGTACTTGACACTTTTGACAATTTTTAGCAAATTTGATAGCCTCTTTCTCCATCTCAGGCCAATAGTACCCAGCCCTAATAATTTTTTGAGCTAGTGTTAAACCATTCAAGTGTGACCCA
The DNA here is from genome assembly GCA_027943335.1 of Chamaecyparis obtusa. Lineage (NCBI taxonomy): Eukaryota > Viridiplantae > Streptophyta > Pinopsida > Cupressales > Cupressaceae > Chamaecyparis > Chamaecyparis obtusa. The sequence goes on along the minus strand of BSBK01008325.1, from coordinate 367,666 downwards.
CAAATACCATCATGGACTTCCTCTAATGCACATTGAGACTCTTCCCATTCTAAACATCTAAGTATCATACCATCTAGACCTTGTTTGTATAGATCATGACCAATGATGACATATCAAGAGGCATTACAAATAAGGTATCTCTTTTCATGGCGGTTGAAGGTATCGGGAATGATTTGGTCTTGGAGATAGGAAAAAAGGTTTTTGTATCTGGATGAATCATGACCAACAATAGTGTAGATCATGTGAGTTTCAGGGGAAAAATATGCAGGATAAGATAGTGCTTCCACCAGGAACTCGTAGCGTAGCTCATGTTCAGGTTGTTGTAATAAAGTAGATAGTGTTGCCATTGCATCGGCAGCCTTATTCTTTGTTCTAAGAATTTTCTCAAATGTGATAGATAGGAAATACTTCTTTAGATCATCTACCATTCTCTTGTAAGGAATGAGCTTTTCATCTTTAGTTTGGTACACATCATTGACTTAATGGGTAACTAGTTATGAGTCTCCATGAATGTGTAGTTTTGTTACCCTCCATTCAATCGCTATTTTCATACCATTCAAAAGGGCTTCATATTCAGCAATATTATTTGTGCAAGGGAACTTTAATCTAAATGCTTTTGGGATTGAGTATCCTTGATGAGTTATGAACAATATGCCCGCTCCTGATGCATTCTATGTATACGATTCATCAAAGAATAACTATCATTCTCTAGAAGAAAGAGTCATGATAGAGGAATCTGGAAATTCCATTTGCATTGGTGTATTATCAATCATAGGTGCATCTGCTAATTGATTAGCGATAACCTATCCTTTGATAGCTTTTCTCTCAACATATTCAATGTCAAATTCACTTAAGAGCATGACCCATTTAGCTAATCTACCTGTGAGGGAAGCTTTGCTTAGAAGGTACTTGAGTGGATCAATCTTAGCTACCAAATGTGTGTTATGAGCTAACATGTAATGTCTTAGTTTCTGTGATGCAAAGATCACAGCTAGACAAGCTTTCTCAATCATTGAATAGTTCCTCTCATATGCAACCAATGTTATACTGATATAGTATATAGCTCTTTCCTTTTTGTTCTCATCATGTTGTGCTAGTAATGCCCCCAGTGATGTATCTATAGTGGAGACATATAAGATCAAAGGCTTCCCATGAATAGGAGGCATCAAAATAGGAGGATTTGATAGATACTTCTTGATATGATTAAAGTTGTTCTCACATTCTTCATTCCATGCAAAGGTCACACCTTTATGTAATGCTTTTGTAAAAGGTTGTGATATGTCTGCTAGCTGTGATATAAATCGTCTTATAGATTGAACTCTTCCTTGCAATGTCCTCATTTGACTAATATTCTTTAAAGGTTGCATTTCCATGATAGCCTTTACTTTAGCTGGATCAACTTCAATGCCCTTCTTTGAAAATATGTATCCTAAGAGCTTTCCAGATGTGACACCAAAAGCACACTTCTTAGGATTTAGTCTGAGACTAAATTTCTCCATTCTATCTAGTATCTTGCTCAAGTCATCTAGATGTGCAGCCCTAAGCATAGATTTTTCTAAAGTATCGTCAACATAATCCTCCATAGTCCTATGCATCATGTCGTGAAAAATAAATGTAATGGCTCTTTGATATGTAGCACCAGCATTTTTAAGCCCAAATGGCATGACATTCCAACAGAAGGTACCCCACGCACATGTAAAAGCAGTTTTCTCTTGATCCTCTGGAGCAATTTTTATTTGATTATATCCAGAAAAACCATCCATTAAAGAATACATCTCAAAGCCCGCAGTCATGTCCACTATCATATCAATGTTAGGTAATGGAAAATCATCCTTAGGGCATGCTCTATTTACATCTCTAAATTTTGTGCATACTCTGATTGATTTATCTAGTTTTGAAATAGGTACAATATTAGAGATCCACTCTGCATAGTCAATAACTCGGATGAATTTGGCTTTTAGGAGCTTCTCTAATTCAGCTTTTACCAAGAGTGCAACACGAGGATGCATCTTTCTTAACTTTTGCTTGATAGGTTTAACATTTGGAGCTATAGACAAATGATGCATTATAAGATTAGGATCCAACCCTGGCATATCTGAATATTTCCATGCAAAGTTGATTTTCTTCTTTGTTAGGAATGTTGTAAATTTTTTCTTCTCTTTTTCTGATAAAGATTGTGCTACATGAATCAATTGTGGCTCTTCTTTTGTTCCCAAGTTGATGGATTGAGTGGGCTCAATTAGAATTGGAGATCTGTCCTGTAAATGACTCAGAAGAACATCAAATATCTCATCCTTAGGTACCTTAGAGAGGTTTTCACCTTTGGATACATCTTTTATTTTTACTTTTGTAGGTTTTGAGACTACCACAAAGTGGTTTTCACCCTCAAAACTCTTTTTCTTTTTATTTTTATTCTTATTTTTCTGACTAAGATATTTGATGTCCGACTCCATCATGCTAACACTCAGTTCACAGATGGAAGTACTCATAGGCTCAACTACATTGAGGTAGCAAGTAAGGGCATAGTCATTTGGGAAGGTATAAATGCCATGGCTTAGGTTTGTGGAGGTTTGATCAATAAGGTCTGGATATTGGATAGTCAAAGTGGGGAAAGATTGGGAGATAGTTTTTACGAATATGGATCTATCATCATTGGTCCTAACCTGACGCTTGAGTTTCAAAGTTGATATTACAACTTAAGACATTCAATTCATGAATAGGCTCAATGTCATTATGGGAGTCCAATTCAGCCATAGGTGGATCAGACTCGATAGGTTCGTCATCTCATTCTAGACTTACGTTGGGTTCAGGTGCATATTGGTGAATAACATCAACATGTTTCTATGTAATAAGCTCATCTTCTTCTAGAATGGCTCCCCATTCATAGTCATTAGATTCTTCATCTATGCCTCTAGGAAATCTAAGGACATGAGTAAAGTCGGGATGAATACCCCAAGAAGGGTTACCCTTAGATTCTGATTTGAATTCATACTCATGGGAATCTGTCTCAGAATAACTACCACCTTCCTCTTCTTGATAATTTTTGAGATTAGTTGGTTCTTGTGTTTCTACTACATTAATTCTTTTGATTGGATCATCTTTATCATCAAGAAGGTCTTTGATCTCTTTAGGCAATTTTTCATAGGGGATGAGTTCTAAGCTATCTGAATCACTATCTGATGGTTCAGTTTCTTCCTTCTTAAGAAGAGGTTCTCCTAGTGTGATCTGCTGTATGACATGAGAACAATTACCTTTCAGGTGAAAGGGTTTCTTTTTAAATCCTAAGCCAACTTTGTCTTTATTTTCTCTACCAGTATGTGGGAGAGGTACCTCAAGACCTTTTCCTCTGACTCCTAGAGGTCCTTTACCTGGATATCCCATCTTAGCTATCAATTTATCTCCTAGGCCATATGACTTAGAAGGATCTTTTGCTACTACTAAGTTACTAGTTTGAACATCATGGGATTCAGATTCATCTTTGTATAGCCATGAAAGCACAGTTTCATCCTCTTCAAATTCTTGTTTGGAGACTTGTTCTGCTATGAAATTCTTTTTATATACCTCAAGAGGTTCTTTAGAATCTGGTTTGGATTGTTTCAAAGATTTCCCATAGGACTTAGGTGAGATAGGGAGAGATGTCAAAGATAAGACTGGCTCCATAGTATATTCTCCCATACTATTTTCTTTGATATTAACCTCTTTTGCAAGATCTTCCATTTTAGATGTGGATGCTTCTTTACTTGGTTCAATGGAAGATTCTCTATTATTAGGCACAAGCTTATCCACACCTTCCTTCAATGTATTGCAAGTGGTGGATATGTCTGCTGGAATAGTGACCTCTACTCCTTCATAAGGAAATTTCAAGTATTGGTGAAATGTAGAAGGAATAGCCTTCATCTCATGTATCCAGGGTCTCCCTAGAAGGATATTGTAAGCCAAAGGTAGATCAATAACTTGACATATAGTATCTATGATAACTGGACCTTCTCTGATAGGTAAGACAATGGTGCCTTTAGAAGATCTTTCTTGTTCATCATAGTCTTTTATAGTTATTTTCTTTCTAGGATCAATAGCCAATTCTAAAAATCCCAATTGTGTGATCAAGCTGTAAGAACAAATGTTTAGGCCAATGCCTCCATCTATCAACACATGTTTGACTCTACGGTTCTGGATCAAGACTTCTATATGAAAGGGTTGGTTATGTGGGTGACTCAAGGAGTTGTCATCTTCCTCTGAAAAGGATATATATTGTGGAGATGTAAGATGTCCAACCATAGTCTGGAACCTATCTAAATCAAGGTCATCTGGAACATTGGATCCAAGCAAAGCTTTATCTAGAATGGCTCTATGAGCTGGAGATATTTGAAGCAACTCAAACATGGATATTTTCACATTAGTGTGTTGGAGTTGTTGAACAATGCTATAAGATGTTGGCCTTGTGTCTTTAGGATTGGAAGATTTAGAAATAGCCTTTTGTTTGGAAGCGGAAGAAAGATTGAAGGGCATCTTAGGGACATTTGATGAATCTGGGATTTTTCCGTTCAGATGTGCCTAAGCTTGTGATCGAGTAACTGCATTAGCTGAAAGATGATCTCTATCCCTTTGTAGAATTGTGATGACATTTCAATGTTTAGAGAGACAAGGTTCAACCATATTGATAGCAGCATTATTTCTAGGGTAAGCATAATTGACTTTTGCCCCCATATTAGGTTGAGAAGTTGAAACTTCTTGACCATGTTTTAGAAATGGTTCTGTGAATGTTGTATGATCATTATTTCTCTTATGATTGTCAATGGTGATATCTCCCTTATCAATCAGATCTTGAATAGTATGTTTCAAGCACAAGCAGTTATTAGTTTTATGACCCTTACCCCGATGGAAATCATAGAATTCATTCTCTCCCCACCATTTTGGTTTAGGTTCAGAATCAGATGGTTAGATCTTAGGAAAAGAGATGATGTTATTGGCCAGTAGAGTTCTCATAGTTGATTCTAAATATTCTCCAAGAGGAGTGAATGTTCATTTATTATCAGCGGACCACTTTTTATATTCTAGCTTCTTTTGAGATGATTCAGGCACCTTTTGTTCTGAAGCTTTTATGGCTTGGGTACCAATAGTTAAATTAAAAATTGGTGCCTTTGATGGGGCATAGATAGTATCAACAACACCATCAGTGACAATGCCTTTATTCTTGTTCCAGTTTTTGTTCTTGTCTTTACAACTGGATCTAGATTCATACTTGTCCTTTTGAAGTGTGATGTCTCCTTGTTTTACAAGTACTTTTTTGATTTTGATTGCATTGTCAACCATTTTATTAAAAGATGTATGATCTTGCATTTGTAAAGGATAATTGATCTCCGGGACAAGATTATTGATGAAGATTTCCAGTTTCTTAGTTTCTCAAATAGGTCTAGCATATAGAGAGAATTTCTTCCTCCATCTCTTAACAAATGTTAGGAATGGTTCTCCAGGATATTGCTTGAGATTACAGATATCAATCATGGTGACTGGATGTTGAATGTTGTAGGATTATTGCTGATAGAACAATTTGATCAACTCCTCAAAAGTTTTGATAGTAGAAGGCAATCTAGAGAACCAATGAATGGCTGCTCCCCCTAGAGATCGAGGGAAGAGATGCATCAGATAGGTTGGTTCATGCATGAACTCCATAGATTGTGTACAAAATTCTCTAACATGATCTTGTGGATTTGAGTGTCCATCATACTTATCATACTTAGGCATCTCCACTCTTTTTGGGAATGGTGGCATGTACAAGTCTTTGTCAAATGGAAAAGGACATAGGGCCTCCATGGAGAACTCCTTGGGTTCCTTTTCTTTTTCAAGGTTATTAAGTTTGACTTGCATGGCATGCATCTATTTCATCATAGTTGTAAGTGGAGTTTCTTCCTCATGTGTAATGATATCTTCAACATTAAAGTTGGGAGGAAGTTTAGCTCCTTGATGAGCTAATTGTAAAAAGTATGCTTCTCTATCTTCTTTCAAGAAATGCTTCATCATTCATTTGAAGTTATCATTTTGTTATTGAGCAATTTCTTTAGGTGTGGGTTCCTGATCTACACCATGTTGAGACTGAACTCTTTGAGAACCAAATTTTTTCCTTGCTTGAGACATGGTAGGAGTCTTACCTAGGATAGATTGATGTGGGGTTTGTTGGGTACCTTCGTGAGTTGATGAAGGAGGAATGTAACCAGTTTTTAATCAAAGGTTGCCAAGATTGTCATCTTCATAAAGACCAGAATTGTAGAGTTTCTCAAAAGTTGGACCTACATGAGTAGACAAAGCTCTGGTGTTAAGTGCTTCTCCCAATTTCTTGTGAGAGGAAGCCCTAGTTTCCACCATTAACCTTGGGTGAAGCAAAAGAATAAGATGAAGACAACTGAAGAATGAATTGAATCAAGAGGACTAGATGATGCAACCTTGTCAAGGTTTGATTGATTGAAGCATAGATTTGACTTAGATGAGGGATATTGTGTCCTGGATGTATGGGTAGATTCCCAAAAGATAGCGGACATGAGTTCACAATACTTAGTCATTTTTTAAGATTGATTGAAGATTGATAGTTATGACAAGGTTTTGACACAAGATGATAAAGACTCAAATCGATTAAATAGAAGGCTAAATTAGATTCAAAAGGCCACTTTAGGAAAATGATTGCATTCTCAATATTTGTTGCTCTATTGCTGACATAGTGATTTTTTTGACAGATTCTAGAAAGAGGCTGAAAAAGCCAGGTCTCTGATAGTTCTGACAACTTTTTGAAATTTCTCAAATGACTCTCTACAGGCTCGTACGATAGTGGGTATAGCATGAAATGATAATTGACAAGCTCATACGATAGTTGACAATGGGGAAATTGATTTTTGAAAATGACTGGTAGAAAAACTCATACGACAATATACCTGATACCATACGACAATTTGGGGGTTTTGAAATGACAATAGCCAAAAGTCGTACGACTTTCTGACTTTACAAAATGACTGTTGACTCCAGAAAGGGTTTTACTTCAATTTTTGCAAATTTTGGGTTTTTAGTTTTAGATTGTTTGCAAATTTCAATGTCTAGATTTGAGGATTATAATAGATTTGTTCATTCTCAATAACCAGATAGATAAGAAAGCATGCAAAATAGCAAGCAAGTGATTTCAAGCATGTCTGAAAACAATGAACAAGGGCAAAAGCAACCTTGCGCATGAACAATCAAGTGACTTATTTGTGCTAATCCTTAGAATTGCTAATTGTGTATGTTCCAAAAAGTTTTGCAATAATGCACATATTCCTAGAAAATAAAAATTTGGCCTCACTAGGGTTTTTAGTAATGGTTTGACTCTGCAACTTTTATGATCCAAGAGGACGAACTCCAATCCAAGCGCACCGGGGTTTTGACATAGTCTGAGAACTTAATCTTCAGGATCTACTAGGGAGATCTGACAGCCCAATAAGAGACCACACCTGTGGAGATTTCTTCCAACAGGACATTTATATAGCGGTTGTCACTACCACGGCAAAAATGGCTATTATCGCTTGAGGTTCCATCAATGTGGTTGACCCAATTAAGGGAATGTCCACTATGGTTAACCCCCTCTAAAGGTGACTCACAAAATATACCACATGGAGACTATTTCCAGATTCAAGGATTTGGATTTCTGGTACTATCCAAAAAGGAAGTAGAGCATAATCCCCTAGCCTTTTCACTTTTAACCCAAACAAAGTAGACTTATTAATCTGACATGCTAAGACTAAGATTATCTCACAAATATCTATGATGTCAACCCCTTATGATCTATCAACCTCTCTAGAGAGAGAATACATTGATCAAAAGTTGAAGACACACGAATCTAGTGGAACGTGAGACTCCCTCAGTATCCTCCCTACCTATAAGGGTTCCTTCATTGAGAAGAATTTTGCTAGAAATTCACTCTCTCAAGAGCCACGAATAGTGTTCATAGGGCCTATTTACTATGTGTAACAAAGATGCTGAAAGCAAATCTATCTTCATTTTTAGAGCCCAAATGAAATGTGTGATATGGAAAAGAAAGGCACTCAAGCTAGACACGCAAGATGTTCATTTTAATCCAAATCAAAACTTTATTAGCTGAGAAGGTTACCTGAATTCCTCGCAACGTGCTTAGTAGATTCTTACCTATTTTTAGCAATTTTTGCACTTTTTCCAATCAACAACCAGTGAAAATCAATCAAAAATAGAGAATTTCAATTGTTAGGGTTAGTTGTTAGTCAAAATCTGAAAACCAAATCTGACAAACTACCTAAAAAAGTGAAACGACAATTGAACCCTGGCACTGAAACTTGTATGATAGTGGGTTACCTCCCAGACGACAGTCCAAAAACTTGTACGAAACTGGGTACCAGATCACACGACAATCAAGCTTCCAGATGACCGTGGATTTTTGCTTGTGTGATCCTCGATCAAATCAACTATCGTATGATAGTGGGTATCTCCTGGTATGAGTTTCTAACAAAACTCATATGAAAATTGTATGGATAGAGAATAAAAATCATAGCTGGGAACAGAAAAAGACAAGAAAATGACAGAAATTGATAAAATTTGAAGGGAAACCTGTTTCAAGGCCCCACGGTGGGCACCAAAAATGTGTGTGAATTTTGTACCTGATCTGTAGACACAACACTTTAGTAAAACATTAGAGGTTAGCTGAAATTGAAATCGTGCAATAAATGAAAACTAAACTAACCAAGCGATTTACTGCCTTCTAGTAGATGTGCGTATGTATTCTTAGATTATACCAAGATCAGTGACCTTGACGACACCTAAACGAAGGATTTGAATGCAAAATCTAGATATGGAATGAATGCAATTAATCTATTTTTTTGGTTTTTTCTTTGCAATTATGATAATGAAAACTTGATATGAATCTATTCTAATATGAAGATTGATATGCTAAAATGATCTAACAATGATATTCTAAATGATATGGATACTATGCAAAAACAATGAAAATCTCACAACAACTCGAATTCTCAAGATTGATTCTTCAGTCTCCAATTCAATAGCATGAGTGTGCAATTCGTGGATGGATCATAAATGAAGAGCTGAAGCCTTAATTTATAGAAATATAGGGCTTTGGAGGTGCATGAAAAAAATCCATAAATCACTCAAATAACTCAGGTTGTGTTGGTTCCTGGATAGGATTTTACACTCCATGAGATACCAATATACCTATGACTGATATTAAGGATGGGTTAGTTCCAAACATGAGAAATCTATAGTCAACTGGACCAACTATAGGGACAAGACTTCCCTCTTCACTTCGGGCTCTAAAAAACCAAGGTGGGTACACCTAATCCAATTTGTTTTAACTCTGCCCCTTATTGATTATTGGATCTTACAATAGATAATAGTGAGAAAGTACTAAATAACAACCTATTATTCATTGACTCTCCATCACTGGGTGGGACAATACATACAAAGTAAAATAAATGTAAAGGACTAGTATTAATTCAATGTTTTTCAGGATTACAAGATTTTAATCATTCCATACAAAGATAAGATAGGAAGATCAAGGCCAGTGCCTTATTCATTGGGCAATAGAGTCAGAAAATAGAATGAATACAATAGTGTTTGATGAAAAGTGGGTCTTGAACATAAATACAAACTACTTCAAATCTTTCCTACTTTCAGAAATCCTTGAATAGATTCAGTAAAAATGCATCCTACTCAAAGCAATTTTAATCCAATCCTAGATCAAAACTCAAAGTTCAAACACATACATATAAACCTCAAAGAGACTTAAAAATGTATTGAACAAACTCACAGGAGAGACAAAGATCCAAGATTCATATTAAGTTCACCCTTTAAACGTTGCACACATCAAATCCTTAACAAAGCTTGCAAAATAGTAGCAACCTGTACTTTTTCTCTATTTCTCTGATAAAATGATACAAAATTTACAATCCCTGACTGAGTGTTAGGTTTCAGAATTTCTATCTTTTTCTCCTAAGCTCTCAATACCTAGAATGATCCTGAAAAATCCTTTATATACAAGGAAATGCAACAAGCTACCGATCATTCTAGGGTTACAAAAATTCTAACCTAAAAAACCTTTACAACAACTTCAAAAGTTTACAATAAATACACTTGGTGAAGCAGGTGAGATATTTGTAGCTGATCCACTTTTCTTTATGTCTTCAATACTGTTCTTCAGCTTTCTTCGACAAATCTGATTTGCAACATCTCGCTATCCATATTGTAATAAATGTCTTCCTGCATTTCAATAACCTTTACGACCCAAAAAGTGAATGCCTTTGTTTGCTCTAAGAAGCTAGTGGAGTATTAACTTTTTCAACATGAGGTATGTACTGATACCTCCACCTATCATATGCCTCTTCACTTGGGAACTCAAAACTGGCAAACTCAACCTTTTTCTTTGATAATTTTTCCCACTCATTTTCAATTTGAGTAACTCTATGCTGAAAATTGTCAAACGTTGATTTAGCATTTATTAACAACTTGACAATGCCGCTAAAAGAATGAGTGTTACTTAGGACACCAATCACCCTCTTTGATAAAAGTGCATCCATCTCTTCTCTCCATTGATATGCCTCTTTGAATTTCCCTTTATCTTTGAAAATAGTAGGCACCAGTTCATAGTTTGAAAGCATCAATTCAACTTTCAACATGCTTGATTTTCTGATAAAATTATCTAGAATGATACCATACTGTACCATTTTCTTTACAACCTAATGTACTGGCTTAATCAGTGGATCAGGGTCTTCTTGTCCTTTTGACAGCATATGAAATAAATTTACATTAGGAGACCTTTCAATCCATTTCTTCAAAATTGGGGACATTTTTGTCTTCTCCTTATTCAAGGTTTCAAGTAAAGAAAATAATTTACAGGCATGACTGTGGAAAATAGAGGGCTTCAAATCAATAGCAAACTACATAATTGCATCTGTTATCTTTTTCTTATACTTTTGGTTTTCTAAAGTTGTGGCTTTTTATGTTCTCATCTTTTTCTTTCTCTAACTGTACCCTTATTTCCCTCAGCATATTTGTTTCTTCTGTCAGTCTTTGCTTCTCCCAAGTAACCCTTACATCCAAATTTGTCTCTGGGTAGGGGGATGGTGGTAGCTCAATTATTGGGCTTGAAGATGAAGCCACTATAGGCTTATCAGAAATCACCAACTGAGGAGACCTATGATCTAAGGGCCCTGACAATTATGCAATCAATTTGTCCTTCTGAATTAGCTCAACCTTGAGCTCATTGTAAGATTTAAGGACCATTTCAAATTTGAGCCTAAGCTCTTCTTTCTCTCTGGCATCCTTTTCTGCCACACTAACATTGAATTTAGCAGTCTCCAAAATTAAATTTGATGCCTCTACACCAAATGTCTCTCCTACTCTTTGCACTCATAAACTACCTGTATATCCTGTAGAGAGAGCTTCTTTTCTTCCTCTATCTTCTTCCCTCTTTAAAGACCACATTACTAAGGCTGCATGATCATCAAAAAAGATAGTTCCCCTAGCAGCCTATTTGGCCTACTCTATTGTAGCAAGAGTCTTTACCTTACTCTTTCTGATCTGATCAAAGACAATTGCATCAGCAATGTCCCACTCTAGCAGAATCAGCACCCCTGCAGTATGAACCATGGCCCTTCCTTCTTCAGGAGTAATCTTTTCAAACTATTTGACCATCTCTACCTTGGTTTCATTTTCAATTTCTGCTATGTCTTTATCAGGATGCTCCTCTTTTTTCTTTTCACAAATCTCCTTGTATTGGTTTATTTTCATTCTCCATAGGAATTGAGAAAATGCCCTAGTTTTAACAAACTTATCATTAGCAAGGAAAGAATCACTAGCATATTTCAAGATAGGGTCCAATTGTTTACCCTCAAATTCATTAGCAGTAAGGTCCATGGCAACCTCTTTAGGTGCCTCAGGCATCCCTTCTTGCAATTCATCACTGGAAACCAAGATGTCTCCCTCATTCCTCATTTGTATCAATTACTCAGGTACCCCATGTTCATCTAACTGGATGGGGGACTGAGAAGGGGAATAAACCTCCTCCCCTGGCCTTACTTCTTCTTGTTTCTACCTCTTAGGAGAGGGTCCCTACATTGCTGGATCATCCATGGGCCTTTTCCCTTTTGAAGTAGAGGGAATATCCTCACTTCTTTGTTGTGGTGGTAAGAGAACAGTGTACCCACTCCTTTTCCACATTGTATAAACTCCTTTTGCAGTCAACTTCATGTATCTAGGCTAGCTCAAAATCTACCTAGCCAATTCAAGGTCTGTCCTACTTGATGCAGCCTTCTTCTCATTTACAGCATGCATGATGCCTTCAAAATGCTCTACAAGGGCATCCACCTTCCTATCCCATGGTTCAAAACCTTTCAATGGGTCATAGGCCTTATCAAAATTTCTTATAAAGTCTACAGTCTTCTTGTAGACAACCCATTTTTCTTTCTTAATCTCTTGATTTTGAAGGTCAAACTCATTTCTTACTATGTCCTCAGGGAAGTTAAACTGATGCTCTATAAGAGCACACCTAATCTTGTCTCTGAACATTCCTGAAAGAAAACCCTTTGTGTCTGCACATCTCACCACTGCTTTGGTCATTATATAGGGCTACAATACCTTATTTAAATGCACACATCCTCCTTTTGTGATCACATATTGGTGTGCAATAGTTATATCTAGGAAAAAGGTTCCCCTTCCTTTACCAGTGAGAGTAGACTCCTGCAAGTCACCAATTTGTCTCAAAATCTCTACATATCCCAACTTCAATGGGACTTGATAAGGTAAAATATAAGGTGCTACCTTGCAACCATACACTCTGAAAACTGTGGAAACTAGATATAAAATTATATCCCCAAAATTATGGATAATGGTGATATCTTGGCAATATTCCTTTGGTCTAATCAGTCTCAATAGCTCCCTTTGGATTCTAGGATTATCAAATAATAACAAAGTTCTAAGTCTGGAAGCAAAATCCCTGTCAAAAGCAATATAGCTAGCATCCATCCTGTCCCATGATAGAGCTGTGGTCCACAGCTAGACTGGGAGGGTTTCTCCATTTCTCTCTTTCATAATATTTACTGTTGAGATGAAGAACTACTCACCTTTGTATAGGAACATGTGCATAAGCATAGAATACCACCCAAATGGCCTATTAACCTTCATTTCCTTGATTCCCTGCAATCCCTCATGGATCAAATCAGCAAGATGAGATGCAAAATCAAAAATTAGTGCCAGCTGGGGGTGCAGTGTTTGTACCATCATGAACATGTATGGGACTGGCATATGAGTTGCCTCATCATGCCCTAGAATTAGAGTAATAGACTTATAAAATTCTTGTGCTCTTTTACTAAACAAATCTAGCCTGAAAGGCTCTGGGGTGCTTGTACTTATAACACACATTGATCCAATTTGATCAATGAAATCCCTTAGAGGCCCTGCTCTCAAAATATCCTTTTGTGCCTCATATATCTTTGTAAACTCTTTAAAATCTATCTTATCCAACCCAAAAAAAGGGTCATTCAATGAAAAAACCTTCCTAATCTCATCCTCTGTAATGCTAATTAGGTTCTTTCCATTGACATCCTTGACACACCTTGTCACAAGATCATAGCACTTGGCAATTTGAATTAATAACTCAGCATCCATGAAAACACTAGGGCATATTAACCTCCCAACATCAAACTACCATATGTTATTGAGGGGGGCACAAGAATTTCTTTGTGAATAAGCCACTTTGAATAAAATAAGACCATTATGCTTCTCCCCCACTCTGGCATCTCTCATCCAGTTACCTCTGTCATGGAGTGCCTCAGCCATAGAATCCCTAGGGTTTCTTGGGACAAGTTCTTTCATCCTTGCTGCCCCATTATCAGAATGCAGGAGTAGTTGCATCAAATCTTCAAAAACCCCTCTCTTGATATAGTCTATCTGACTAGAAAAATTCCTCTTTAGCGGCATTTTAAAACTAGGGCTTTATAAAACAATATATCTAAACCCAAGAAAAAACCCCATAAACCTTGCAATTGGCAACACAATTTTGTTTATAACACCTTCACAAATTTGAAACAACTTTAGAATTAGAAAATAGACCTACCAGACGCCTACAAATTCTTTGCTTGAAATCACTTCGAGAGAAAAAATGAGCTAGCCAGAAAGCTTATGAGAACGGTGAATAGAAACAATGATTCAATTTTGATGGATAGTGTCGGCAACTGCCTACAATCTATCCGCACGTAACACATTAAATCTACCATTACTAAAATTTGGCGGCCTCAATTATTCACAGGACATGAAAAATGTCACTGAGCCAAATTTGAATTCTAACCGTTGATATATCTCCACCTCGGCGCATCGAACGGTTGGCAAGTCAAATAGCATAACCCTGTATCACTTTTCCCTAAGCTAGTTCTCGACCAATGAGAACATTTCAAAATTACCACATGGGGAAACATAATAACTTATCTTTACTTCACCTAGAATGGATAGGTGTCACCTCGTCACTAAAGCACAAGCCAAAACTTGTCAGAAGAACCAACTCAAGATATAACGACCACCGTAGATGCACTTTGATCGGATGATCATTAGATTTTAATAAAACCTTGGCCCCACTGAACACTTTGAAAACCTTCGACAAATCAGGAGACACCACCTCAGAAATGTCAACAAGTCAAAAAATCCCGCCTCATTTGTGGTGTCAAAAAAACCTAGAAATTGAAACACGTCACTAATACCCTGGGCCAATCAAAAAAGACCACATAACTAAAAGGTTTTGACACAGAGGACCCACTGAATAGTCTTCATCTTCAGACAAAATCAACGATTGTCGCTATACCACGATGCATAAAGGACATGCATCTTATCTCAATAGTATAATGATAGCCATAGATCTTGTCATGCTTTAGCCTTTATAAAACTCAGGCCCCACTGTGACACATCATTTGTCTGATCATCGAACCACAAAATGCCACGTTGCAGAGAACTGACAAGTGGGACATCTGTCATCTTTACTCTTAGTTCAAAAAAAGTCTGACAACTACCACCTCAGGACTGCTGGCAACCAATGAGAAA
Source organism: Chamaecyparis obtusa (assembly GCA_027943335.1). Classification (NCBI taxonomy): domain Eukaryota; kingdom Viridiplantae; phylum Streptophyta; class Pinopsida; order Cupressales; family Cupressaceae; genus Chamaecyparis; species Chamaecyparis obtusa. The sequence continues at coordinate 352,582 of BSBK01008325.1, read as the reverse complement.
CTGACATATCATCATGACTTGGCAGTGTCAGGACCCACGCAAACTTCATTGTTCAAAAGATAATCTGACAGTTGTCGCTATACCACGATGCATAAATGGACAGCATCTAGGTCCAACAGTATAACGACAGCCGTAGATCTTGTCAACTCTTTAGAGGCCAACGCATAACAACATCAGACGGGCTCACTAGGACAGGTGGTGTATTGTCGCCATTTCTCATGTCAGGGAATCTGACAAAGAGCAGTCTTGCGGTGCAATGACAACCACACAATTTAAAAGCTTTATCCTTTATGAAAAATTAAACCAAAACTTAGGCTTTAATGGATTTAATTAATAAAAGGGGAAAGCAATTCAAAAGCCTAACCACTCAACACATAAAACAATGAATAAAGAGGGTCAACAAATTAGCACATGCTTTATAAAGGATTAGTGGGCCAAAAAGGTAATGTTAAAACATAACATGACCTAGGAAGAAATAGGGCTTGAATAAAACTTAGGGTTTTCTAGCATGAAGACTAACCCTCAGACTCTCAAATAGGATTATTTTTCAAAAATATTAGCATGGAGCTGGACAAATTTATAATAGTGATAACAGGTTGATTTTTGAGTTATTTTTAAATAAAGGATATTTAACTCACAAAAACATGCAAAAGTAGAGTTCAACTCAAAATAGAGTTTAGATTTAATTGATAATTGATAGTTGTCTACTTTTTTGATTGTGCATGTTTTAATATGAATTATTTTAATAATAAAGTGATTTATTTCCAACTTAACTGATTTTGAAAAATAAAATAATTGATTTATGGGTTAATCAATCATTTTTCAAACTTTTATTCAAAAATAATATTATTAAAAATTGACAACTTGCTTTAATTAATTAAATAAGAATTTAATCAATTAATGATAGGAATTTGGATTTATTGTCAAAATTAAATAATACAATTTAGGAATAAATAGAATTAACTTCAATTAAACAATTAAGTGGCAAAATTAAATCTAATTAATTAAATATTGAGAATATTCAATTAATCAAACTTTAGGATAAATTGGATTTATCACCAAATAATCACTAAATTAAAGATAATTATGATAATTAGGAATATTTGGAATATTCCTCGATGCAGAATTTAGAATAATCAATTAGAATTCGATGATGTTCAGATGTGCCTTTGGTTAGGACTTTGATGTCGATTTCGTTCAAATTTAATGAACCTATAGCCCATTTTGGGGGTATTACAGGGGTTGGGATATCCTAGAATACTTTTTAAAACCAATTGTTTACACCTTTCATGAATAGGCCCTGTATTAGACAAACCAGCACCATGGGATGATGAGGCATTAGTATTTGACATAGCAGAAATCTTGAGCCCCCCTGGTGGGGGAACACCTATTGTCTGGTTAGCATTATTTGCAACATTTCCTCCTTGTGTCAAAGTAGAATTAGCAACATTAGTGGGTCCTGTAGACCGTTTGAGAAAATCTATCTTCTTTCTCATTTCTAATGTTGAAGCTTCCAGTTCTGCTTTCTCCAATTCTCTAGCTAGCAATTCCTGCTCCCTCTTAGCTTTCTCAAGGTTTTCCCCCAACCTCAAAGCTTGGTCTATGGGAATCCTAGGGCCTACAAGCTCATTAATTGAGACTCCTATAGCTTTTTGCTTTCCTCCATCCCTAGGATTTCTTATTTCAAACACCTCTTGGATAAGGGGTTGTTCCTTTGTTTGTTCAGGTATAGGAACATAATTTATAGCTTCTAAATCCAATAGTTGCCTTTTCAACTGGTTGGCCCTTATCATAGCATGTCTAATTTTTTCTTCTCTTTCCTTTTCTCTTTTTTTCCTAATAGTTGCTTGCTCATGAATTCTTCTTTCTAATTCATATACTTCCTCAAAAATTTCCTCAGAGTCTGGTAAAGTTGTTTCAGACTCATCTTGATGTGTTTGGGGCTCCTTTTGCTAATCCTGAGATTCATGGAGACCCTGGGGTAATGAAGGACCAAGGGTGAAAGGAGGGACAAAATTTGGTCTATTTCTACTCTTACTTCTAGACCTCCTCTCTACTCCATACTGTTTATTTGGGACTATTTTCTTATTATGAAGTAGCTTTTCACCATCTCTTTTTGAAGGGGAATAATAGTCCTCATATTGGTTTAGACCTAGATCAACAGCCTCCTCATACTCTGATGTATTTCCTTCCTAGCTTGGATGGGCAATACTTTCTTGCCTTGAGTTTCCTTTCTGCTTCCATGTGAGGGACATATCATTAGTACTCTTTTCTCTTCTGATTTGACCTCGTCTAGATGTGGTTGGAAGCTCACCCTCTAAAGTTTCCTCTGGATGTTCTTTTCTCCAGGACCTTGTATTCTTGAAACTCATTGTGACAAAGTAAAACTTTATTTAGCACTAGTACAGAGATATTTTAGAGTCACCACCCAAATAAAATAGGATTTTCCTTTGATTTTAAGCAACGAAAAGGATACAAAAATTTTAGAAAAGGGAATAACTATGTATTGTTCAATAGTAACCAACTGGCTAAAAAAAATAAGTAGGCCAAGAGTCCAACTCAACTTGTACCTGCATTATTTATAATAAGTTTACTCAACATATCCCCAGTAGAGTCACCATTTTGTTGGTTCTTTAAAAGATTTTACACTCAATGAGACACCAATATACCTAAGACTAATATTGAGGAGGGGTTAGTTCCAAATGTGAGAAATCTTTAGGTTGTGTGTGTCTAAATGTGGACCTCTAAATCAGGCACAAATGCAACATGGTCATTACTCGCATGATCGAATTATGAGAGAGAGTATTGATTACTCAATTTAAAATCCATGGTGAAGCGACATGTTGCCTCCTATGTAGGTGGGGTGTTTAATTACTCTCAGATTGGAGAGCCAACAACCATAAGACCATCTCTACAATGGAGGATTTGAAAATATGAAAAAGATGAGCAATTTAATGAAATCAAGCTAGAATGAGATGTAATTAATCTAAAATACTTGAAAGTAAAGATGAAATGCAATTTAATCTAAGAACTTGAAACAAATATGATATTAGTATAAGAACAATTAAGTAAATTTAATCTAATATGAGATGCAAGATTAAACTAATAATGAAATATTAAGCTAATTGATGCAATAAAAGCTTTGGAAATAATGAATTAAATGAGACTAAAATTGCCTATAGTGTAGATGCTCTCAAAATTGCCTCCTTTGAATGAGAAAAAGAGGTCCATTAAATAGAAAAGTCAGAAGAGGAATGAAGAGTTTCTTGATTTGAAACTCCTAACCCTTCATTTCCATTTGAGACAAAAATGCATTGAATTACTTAATAAAAGAATGGAGAATGCCACATAGGTGGCCTTTCGAATATCTTGAATTATTAATTCAAAAAGGTGTGTCCATTCAAATATCAAGAAATTATTAATTCCTTTTTATGGGTAATTAGCCAAATGGGATGGATTTAATTTAATTCTAAGCACTTAAGACTTTTAGGATTAAATTAAATTATCATAGGGGTAATTTAGCTAATTAAAGTCAAGAACTTTAAGAATTAATTTTGATATTTAATTAATGCAATTTATGGTCTTTGTAATTGACATCAAGTCAAATTAAGTCAGGTAGGAGAGAGAAAATTGCCTAGGGAACTAGGACTTTGAAGATGTAAAATTGACGAAAAATGCACCAAAATTAATTGAATTTAATAAGTGCCAATTTTAGGGTATTACATTTGCCCCTCTTTGAATTGATGTGTGAATAGTGCATTGATTCAAAGAATAGTCTAAAGTGACAGATGACAAGAAATTCAGAAGTCTAGGTTAGGTTGCCAAGACACCGAATAGATCAAAGCATGACTTTCTGAAGTCTAAGTTAGATTGCGAAGACAACGGTCTTGAGATAAGATGAGAATCGGGGTCAGGTTGCCCCAATGCCCAGAATGAGATTCAGATGCAAACTTAGGACTGTCTCCAAAATAAGGGTTAGATTGCCCCAATATGAAGCTTAGCCTCCAAGACCTGGGTTAGATTTCCAAGATAACGGTCTAAAAGAGATTTCGAGAGCCATCTCCAGAACAAAGCTTGACTCCTAGGAATTAGGGTTAGATTGCCCCAATACCTAAAAGATTTCAAGAACCATCTCTAGAATGAAGCTTGATTCCTGAGGATCCAAGTTAGATTGCTCAGATACCTAAAAGATAGATGACCAGATAGCAAGATGTGAGGCATCGAGATGCCCCTAGCAATGAGAACTGATGATTCAAATCAAACTGATTCAAGAATTGATTCAACAAGATTCAAAATGATGCAATCATCCTGCCCCCTCGGGAGTGAAATCAAAAGATGACATAAGAGAGATGATTGACAACAAGAGGTTGCAGAGCAGAAGTAATTAAACTAGATTTGAGAAGCTGCAGAAGCAAATCGAGCAAAGCAGAGGTCCTGTTGACCAAGTTTGACCATGGTTGACAAGATTTGACTAGAGTTGACTTTAATGAAAAGAGTAAAGATCTTGAGAACATGATGCAAAGATGAGGATCTGGCAGGAAGATGATGCCAGAAGGCTGACTACACAAGTGTCTGATCCCAAAGGATCCCAAAATTTAAAACACGATTTTGAGCTATCCAGAGATGTCAGATTTTGATTTCGATCCTAAAAACTTGTGTAATCATGATGAAACCAGGATAAAAGATGAGAACCTTTGATGAATAGATCCAAAAGAAAGAAATTAAGAGAGCACCAAGATATCATCTCAAATGCAAGCTTAAAATGAAAATGCAAGCCTAAGCTAAAATGCAAGCCTGGAATGAAAATGCAAACCCTAGGACTTGGTTGTTGGACTCACCAGATTTATCATCATCAAGTTTGTTTAAGCATGGGATGATCACAAGATGTCATACAATCCTCACTAACATTGCAATTATGAGAATATGAATATGACATAAGTCTTAGATTTGTCGGAATGAGGTGTAAGCATTAAGGCACAAGAAGCCAGAATGACTTGAACACCTATTCCTTTTGATTTAGCAAGTTAACATAAGCATCAAAGCACAATTTCTAGGATGACTTGAACATCACTTGTGAACAAACACACCAGACACATGAGAGTTCCTTCTTTTTCCAAAGATTGCTCGCAGTGACCCTTACATTCACTTAGCAGGACGAGCGGTAGCCATTTTTACTTGTAGCAGAAAGAAGTCACTCAAAACAGACAAGGAGAAGAACCAACCTCACCAAAGCATCCATATAAAAGGAGTCGAGGTAATCATGGCCATCCAATATGAGATGAAGGCTCTTACAGATAGACACCCCTCTTAGATAGATTCTTTGGATCATTGGAACTAAACCAACAAGCAGAAAGCAAAGAAAACATCATGCCCCCAGTCTTCACATTTCTCAGTCAAGAAAGATGTCTTAGATTCACTCGAGGAGAAATGATAAAGTAAACAAACAAACAAGAAAAGGAAAAGCTCAGCATGCTTTAAAGGAACACAACATCAGTTTTTAGTTTCAGTTCCAATTTGTGTTCAAGCGGATTGAAGTCGAATCGAAAGCAAACAACATTTGAAGTCTCGACGGGATAGTGACAGCATGCAGACACAGTGAGAACCACTAGTGACTGTCGCAAGAGACAAAGTCTCAAAAAGATATCAGAGCGTGAACCAAGTATCAGCAAGCAAATGTAGTGAGAACCACTGGTGACTGATGTAAGGAAGAGATCCCAAAAGAGAGGAGTCAAATGAAAGCTAAGTATCAGTAGGCAAGCACAGTGAGAACCACTGGCAATCGATACATGAGAGATCCTCAAGGAGAGAAATCTCAAAAGTAGCTAGGCATTAGGAGGCAGATGCAATGGGAATCACTGGTGACTGATGCACAAACAAAACTTCCAAAAGTGATAGGACAATGCCCCCTAGACCAGGAAGATGCCCCCAAGCGTGAACCAGGTCCAATCCATGAAGAGTCAAGGAAAATCTCGAAGACAACTGAAAGCAAGAGCATGAGCTAGCAATCCAAAGCGGGAAACAAACTAAAGCAGGAAAGCGGGAAAGCAAACTTAAAGCAGGAAAGTAGAAGCCAAGTGACGCTGAGATGAGATGTAGCTTTAGGAAACAAGAGGCACCTATTTACTAGGTTTTCACCATCTTGGCAGAGATTCTATTTTTGCTACCATGATGCCTGTTTACCAGGTTTTCATCAATGGCACATTTTCTTCTTTTTTAATTTTTTTGTTCTTTTCTCTTTTTTTTATTTTTTTGTATTTTTTGAATATTTCATTTTTTTGTATTTTTGATCTTTTGATTTTTTTTGTATTTTTTGAATATTTCATTTTTTTGTATTTTTAATCTTTTGATTTTTTTTGTATTTTTTCAATTTTCTATTTTTTTTATTATTATCAAGGTGCCTGTTTACCAGGTTTTCACGAAGATAATAGATACATCAAAGTACCTGTTTACCAGGTTTTCACTAAGATGATCATTTTTTCAGGACATTTTGCAATTTTTAGGATTTTTGCAATATATCATTTTTAGGATTTTTTCAAGACCAATGAATATGTACATGAGCATGCCGAGAATGTCTCAACTATAGAACTTCTTTAGATGAAGAGCATTGATAGGATCTTTGAGTTGCTCTCCTTCAGTGGTGGAGAGTCGATAAGCACCAAACCCAAATGTTGTAGTAATGACATATGGACCAAGCCAATTTGGTTCAAATTTGCCTTTCTAAACTCGTTGCTGTTGATTTTTGGGGTTCTCTCTCAGGACGAGATCACCCACTTGGAATTCTCTTTGTCTGACTTTCTTATTATAGGCTTTTGACATTGTCTTTTGATATGCTCAGAGATGATCAAAAGCCACCTTCCGGTGTTCATCAAGTAACTCAAGCTCTTGAATCCGGGATATTCTATTATATTCATTAGTGATGAGGCCCCTTAGAGAGATTCGCAATGTTAGAATCTCAACCTCAATAGGTAATACTGCCTCTACTCCATAAACTAGGTCGAAAGGAGTGGCCCACGTTGGTGTTTGGATACTTGTCCTGTAGGCCCACAAGGCTGGATTGATCTGGAGATGCCAATCTCTACCAGATTTATGAACTATTTGGTGCAAGATTTTCAAAATTGTCTTATTAGAAGCCTCTGCTTGTCCATTACCCTAAAGATAATAGATAGATGACTAATGCTAAATAATTCTGAATTTAGTGCATAATTCTATCAAGTCCTTATTTTTGAATTATCCCCCATTGTCAGTGATAATAGATGAGGGTATGCCATATCTGCAAATGATATAGTTCAATATGAACATAGCAATGGTCTTGTTGTCAGCTACAGTGAGAGGCACTACCTCAACCCACTTGGTAAAATAATCAGTAGCCGTGATGATGAACTTGTGCCCTCTTGAAGATGAAGGATGTATCTGATCGACCAAGTCGAAGGCCCATTGTTGAAATGGCCAAAAACTGATGAGAGGAATAAGTTCATGAGCAGGAGCATGAATCAGGTTCCCATGAAATTGGCATTGCTTGCAAGTTTTAGTATATTGAACAGCTTCTTTTTCCATGTCCGGCCAATAATAGCCAGCTCTAATAAGTTTCTAGGCTAACATCAGACCACTAGAATGAGACCCACAAATACCTTTGTGTACCTCAGCCAATGCATGTTTGGACTCATTAGGTTCTAAGAACCTAAGAAGAGTACCGTCTAAACCTCATCTATACAAGTCATTTGCTATGAGAACATACCATGAAGCAGTATGAATGAGGTGACGCTTCTCATTCTGAGTATAAGTGTTGGGAATGATATGGTCAAAAAGGTAGGAAAAGATATGGTGGTAGCGGGATGAATCATGTCCAATGAGTGAACAGATCATCTTGGATTCATGATTATCATAAGAAGGGTAGTGTAATGTCTCCACCAAGAACTCATGTTTGAAATCATTTTCCAGCATTTGTAACATTGAGGCTAGAGTGGCCATAGCATTAGCTACTTTATTGTCTGTCCTTGGAACCTGTTGGAAAGAAATATGTGCAAAGTATTGCTTGAGATCATCTACCATTCTTTTGTAAGGTATAAGTTTGTCATCTTTAGTTTGGTAAACATCATTGACTTGATTGATAATTAACTAAGAATCCCAAAGACTTTGAGCTCATCAACATGCCATTCAAGGGATATCTTCATTCCATTAATAAGAGCTTCATATTCAGCTATGTTGTTTTTGCAAGGAAACAACATTTTATATGCCTTTGGAAATGAGTATCTTTGAGGTGTAACAAACAGAATGCCTACACCGGACCCTTGTTGAGTGAAAGATCCATCAAAGAACATGCTCCAAGATTAATGTGTGAGAAGCATGATGGATTCATCTGGAAACTCAATACTCAAAGGTTGGTGATCCTTCAAAGGAGCCTCTGCCAATTGATCAACAATTGCCTATCCCTTAATGGCTTTTCTTTCCACATATTCAATGTCAAATTCACTAGGGATCATTACCCATTTTGCTAATCTACCCATGAGGGCAGCCTTGCTCAACAAGTACTTCAATGGATCAATTTTTGCAATAAGCCTAGTGGTATGAGCTAGCATATAATTCTACAATTTATAAGAAGCAAATTCCACTACTAAACAAGCCTTCTCAATGACGGAGTAGTTCATTTCATAGGAAACCAATGTTCTGTTGATATAGTATATGGCCCTTTCTTTATTGTTCTGATCTTCTTGAGCTAAGAGCGCACCCAAGGATGTGTTTGTTGCTGAGATGTATAGGATAAGTGGCTTCCCATGAATAGGAGGCATCAGTATAGGTGGATTAGCAAGATACTACTTTATTTGAGTAAGCCCCTTGTCGCATTCCTCATTCCATTCATAAGTCACATTCTTATGCAAAGTTTTAGTGAATGGTTGTGACTTGTCAGCCAGCTATGAAATAAAATGCTTGATAGATTGTAGCCTTCCTTGTAGTCCTCTCATTTGACTGATATTCTTGGGTGGAAGCATGTCCATAATAGCTTGTACCATTTTAGGATCAACTTCTATGCCTTTAGCTGAAATGATATAACCAAAGAGTTTCCCAGAAGTAACACCACAAGCACATTTCTTCGAATTAAGCCTAAGACTGAATTGTTCCATATGGTCAAGGATGGGACCTAAGTCTATGAGGTGAGTTCTTCACTGCATGCTTTTGGCTAAAGTATCATCTACATAATCCTCCATTGTTTTATGCATCATATCATGGAAGATAGTAGTAACAACTCTCTGGTATGTTGCTCCAGCATTTTTAAGCCCAAAAGGCATGACATTTCAGCAAAATGTGCCCCAAGCACATGTAAAAGTGGTCTTTTCTTGATCTTCTGGTGCAATTTTGATTTGATTATAGCCAAAACAGCCATCCACTAAGGAATACATCTCATATCCTACTGTCATGTCAACTATCATATCAATATTAGGCAGTGGGAAGTCATCTTTTGGACATGCCTTATTCAAATCTCTAAAATCCATACACACACAAATGGATTTATCATGTTTAGTGACCTGAACAATGTTTGAAATCCATTCTGCATAATCAATAGTTCTTATGAAGCCAGCGTTAAGGAGTTTTTCAAGTTCTGCTTTGACCAAAAGTGCTACATGAGGATGCATTTTTCATAGCTTCTGTTTAACAGGTTTGATACCTAGTGCAATGGACAAATGATGCATGATTAGATTGGGGTCTAATCCAAGCATGTCAGAGTAGGTCCATGCAAAATTTATTTTCTTACTCTGGAAGAAGCTAGTGAACTCTTCTTTTTCCTCAACAGACAATGATTGTGCTAGGTGAATGATCTGTGGAGTAGTTTTTGTACCCAAATTGACCGGTTGTGTCAGCTCAATCAATACTGATGACCTCTCTTGGAAGTGGCTCGAAAGAGCATCAAGTATCTCATCCTTGGGTGCCTCAAAGAGGTTTTTACCTGCATATACATCTTTTATTTTTACTATTTTTGGCTCTGATACTACCACAAAGTGGTTTTCACCATCAGAGCATCTATTTTTTCTTCTTTTAATTTTTTGACTGAGATACTTGATATCCACCTCTGTCATGCTGACACTGCTCTCACTAGTGGAGGACATCATAGGCTCAATTGCGTGGAGGTAACAGGCTAGATCATAATCAGTCTGGAATGTTAGGACTTCATTGGATTCAAGAGGGGAGTTCCAGTTTATCAAATCGGGACGATGGAGTGAAAGGGAAGTAGTGACTGGTTCAACTGCGTTCACGGTATAATCCTCAAAAGTGCTAATGAGAAAGTCAAGGCCTAAAGTGATCTCATCCAAAGGAACGTTCAAATCCCTATAAGACCTTATGTCAGAGGTAGAGGACATGTTAACATTAGTGGCATCTAATTTGTGCGGCCTAGTGCTAGACCCTTCACCTACTTCGAGGAGTCTTTCATACACGTGAATAGTATCTATGTCTACATCATAAGTGGCATCAGACAAAGAGTCGAACTCATATTCATGTAGTCCGTACTTGATGTAGGAATTTTTTTAGCATCATCAGTCTCATTATTATCCCTTGTGGCATTGATAGCTTGCTGAAGTTGTTCTTGTTCATAGTACTTTTGAAAATATGGTGGCCTATATCATTCACCTGTAAAATTGGGATCATCATTTAGTGCTGCTTTCCATTCCTCATATGTAACTTGATGCACTGAAGAGGTTTTATCAGAATCAGCTTTAGAACAAGTATCAATATCAGACTCTACCATATGAATAGGTATGATAGGCTCATCAGGTTTAGCAAGGAGTGCCACGAGATCTAGAGGGATAGGATATGGAAATGTATCCTCATCAGAGTTGTTCTCTAGATTCACTTCTGGAGTGGTATCTTCAATTTTTTTTTCAGGTTCAAGTTCAAGCTTAGAATCAGGCTTAGGAGCTGACACAAATTTCTTGGTCCCCAAATGAAAGGGAGTCTTCTTAAAGCCTAAGCCAATAGTATCTTTTGTGCGGTGGCCTGTAGCTTCAATAGGTTTTAGCAAGCCATTATCATTTTTTCCTATGGGACCACTCCCCTTATAACTGAAGCACTTCATGATCTTGAAAGCTTCACTGTATGGTTCTTGCTCTAAATCTGGAGTGGTTGTTTCAGCTGTCTCTTTTCCTTTGTAGATCCAAGCTTTGATAGCTCTTTCTTCATCCTCATCTTCTAAAGGTATAGAGGCCCTCACAAAGGTGCCATCATAAATTGTTTGAGGAGCATTAGGAACTTTTTTGTCTTCAGAAGGTCTCCCATAAGAATGTGGAGACAAAGGTAGAGCAGCAAGAGATAGCACAGGTTCCATTCGGTATTCTCCCATGCCTGTATCCTCAAGTCTCAAAGTTTTTTCCATCTCTTTCAGCTTAGCATCATAAAACTCAATGGATTCCCTATTTTCTGGAATAAAACTATCTACGGTTTTTGCAAGAGCGTTGCAAGAGAAATTGGTATTTGCAGGTGCAGTGACTTCCCCCCATGAAATGGGAACTTAATGCATTGATGGTATGTGGATGGAATAGCCTACATCTCATGAATCCAAGGCCTACCCAACAAGATGTTGTAGGCAAGAGGAATATTGAGCACTTGGATAGTAACATCTCTCTCAACAGGACCTACACGGATAGGTAGCACGACTAAGCCCTGGGACTTGCGTTCTTCCTCATCATAAGCTTTTATGGTAATCTTTTTGCAAGGATCTATGAAATTCTCATCATATCCTAGCTGAGTGAGCAGTTTAGCAGAATAAATATTAAGGCCAGCACTGTTATCTATGAGCACTCAGCGGATGTTCTTAGGACCTATCATGACCTCTATATGCAGGGGAGCATTATGCGGGTGACTCAAAGAATGGTCATCTTCTTCAAAAAAAGATAGATAATGAGGTGAAGTCAAATGACCCACCATAGATTGGAACCAGTTGAGATCAAGATCCTTGGGAACATTTGCCTCAGCAAGGGCCTTGTCCAAAATCTGCTTGTGAGCAGGCGAGATCTTCAGCAATTCAAAAATGGTAATTTGAGTGTTAGTTCACTGAAGTTGGTCTAAAATACTATAATTAGCCAAGCTAGCTGTAAAAATAGTTTTCATATTCTTGTTGGTAGGGCCAACAACAGTCTTATCCATGCTTTTCTTCAGAGCAGATGTAGGAATATCAAGTCTCTTATCCTCTATTTTCTTAGGAGCGGATGTAGAAGCATCAGGACCTTTTAACACAACTCTTCCTCATGATCAAGTGACAACATTAGCACAACCTTGGGATTGTTTAGATTCGGATGAACGAGATGTAGAACTACACAAAACAAAAGGTGTCTTAGATTCTGGAGCATCATCACTCCCCTTAGAAGTGATCATATCACAATATTCCATCTCAATAGGTTCGATCATACCAATGACATTGTCATTATTAGTGTACGTGTAATTGACTTTAGCATTGGTATTCTTAGTGTTTGAAGACTCTCCCTTCTCATGAGGAGGAAAAGGATCCTTGAAAGCTTGGTGATCCGAATTCTTATTATGATTCTCCACAACGATGTCACCATTATCAATTAGATCTTGCACTTTATGTCTTAGTTAGAGACAAGTAGAAGTTTTATGACCAATATTCTGATGATAGTCACAATAATCATTATCATTCCACCAGTAAGGTCATGGTTGTGGGTCATAAGTATGCTTTTCCAAAGGAGTAAGAACCTGATTTTGTATAAGAGTCTTGTAGACCACATCAGGAGGTTCTCCCAAAGGAGTGAAATTACGCTTGGGTTGTTTGGACCAAGGTTTGTTCTTAGAAAACTTTGAAGGTTGCTGATTATCAGTTGTGGTCTTTTCGGCAGCCTTAGCTACTTGTATACTGGAAGTAAGATTAAAAACAGGCTTTGAAGGCTTCACAATAACATTATCCACTACTCCATCATTTACCACATCTCAATTCTTATTGATAATCTTTCCTTTATCCTTGTTTGTGGAGAATCCTTGTTTATTGTCCTTATTCAAAGTTAGCTCTCCCTTCTTGATCATGAAGGCCTCTATTCGCACTTCTTGTCTGATCATGCTATCAAAAGTAACAGGACCTTGCAATTGCACTTGGTATCCAAAATTAGGGACAAGATTGTCCAAGAAAATATCGAGTCTTTTAGACTCTGGTAGTTTATGAGGACACTTCGTACACAATTGTCTCCACCTCTGGAGAAAAGTTAGGAAAGGTTCTCCTTGTCACTGTTTTAAGTTGCAGAGATCCCGGATGTTGACCAGGTGTTGAATGTTATGTGAGTAGTGATGGAGAAAAATATTAGCCATTTCATCAAAAAATTTAATACCAATAGGCAATCTAGAGAACCATTCCATAGCAGGTCGGCCCAAACTTTGAGGAAATAGATGCATAAGATATGTCTAATCGTTCATGAATTCCATAGACAATGCACCAAACTCCCTTAAGTGATCTTGGGGATTGGTTGTACCCAAGTATTTGTCATATTTGGGGAGTTCTACACCTCTAGGAAAAGGTGGCATATGAATGCTTCTGTCAAAAGGAAAAGGATAAATACTTTCCATTGTAAATTGTTGAGGGGGTTGACCTCTATTCCTCGCAAGTTGACTAATTTGATCTTGCATTTCTCGGACCATCTTTTGCAACTTTTTGGTCTCAATTTCTTCTTCCTTAGCTATAAGTGTTTCAATGTGATAGTCTCGAGGTAACTTGGCCCCTTGTTTAGCTAGCTCAAGGAAGTACTTTTCTTTCTCCTCTAAAAGAAGGATCTCCATCATCCTAATGAGACCTTTATTAGCTTTGGCAGCATCTATATATTGTTGAGTTATCAATTTAGGTTCAGTCCCAAAGATCTCATAAATACTCTGAGCTTAATCTTGTTGCTGATCATCTTGGTTTTGATCAAATGGAGGAGGACGATAGAAGTAGGCGGGTTGTTGACTGCCTTGAGGTTTGCTTCGAGATTGATCATCATTCTGGAATGGATTTTAGTTATGTTGAGATTGACCATGAGGTTTCTCATTTTGAGGTGGAGCATGACATGGTTCATTAGAAGATTGACCATGATATTGATTGTTTTGAGATTGATCAGAGTTTTGACAATACTTGCCCGGTTGGAAATCAAATGAATCTGCCATTGTCTCATAGACTTGCACAGTATCTGGAGACTTGACAAAGTGATGTGAACAAGATCGAAAAGGTGCAGCCAAGGTAACCTTTGGTGAATGAATAAGATCAAAAGATTTAACAAATTATGGTGGAAAAATATCTTCAACAGTACCACTAGGTTCAATGATAGGACTATTCTCAGTAGGATTAATTGGCACAATAATAGGACTAGTTTGTTTAAGAGATCTTCCAAAGTTGTGGAACAATGATTCATCTTGGAAGTATGAGTTATCTTGGTCTTGAAATGAAAAACCAGGTTGAGCTTCAAACAATGGGTTGAAGCACTCTTGAAACACTGGAGGTGACGATTGAGACAGACTACTTTTCAAAGTGCTCAAAGAGGAAAACGAGGATGTCTCACAAAGTTTAGATTTCGCAACGGATTCAGGAGGATCTATCTCTTGATTAGGAGGTTCACTTCTACCTTGATCAAGATTCTGAATAGGATAAGTCTTGCCACTTCTATTCATGACAGTCATAGACAAAGATGAAATGGGAGAGGATTCAGGACAAAGCTAGACTCGGTCTCTAAGAACAACACAAAAGAGATAAAGGCTAGGAAATCCAAGATGCGAGATGGATCTGGTATGAATCATCAAAAGAGGTGGCTAGAATAGCCGAGATAAGACTATCACAACATGAGATACAAAATGCATAAAGAGATAAGGTAAACCAATGAGAGACAACATGAGTCAAAGCAAAGATTAATTGATTCCTAACTCAAAACAACCAGTTTCTGACAGTGAACGATAGGAAAGCAGAAAAATAGACTTCAAACAAAAGGTAGATCAGATAAAAGTCAAACAGTTAATAGCAAATAAGTCTCTATTTTTGAAAACTGTGCTACAGTCTTCGGCAAGAAAGTACTAGGCCACGTGAGAGAACACCAGTCTTTGCACAAGAAAATAAGGTCTTGCACGAGAAAGTGCTCTGAAGTGTGAAACCTCACACGAGAAAGGTACAAAATCTGATAATCGGGCACAATTTTTGAGATAAAAGTTGAATCTTAAAGTATAGTCTGAACTGATGTCTGATAGAAAATCTAGTTTCCTGACAGGTTTGAAGAACAGTTTAATCAACAATCTTGTTTTAGGATTTCAAGCATTCGTTTAAAGACACAAAGGTTCAAATCAAACAGTTGTGATACAAGAAGCAGTCGTTAACAAACCTATCAAGGACAAAGCAACTTGATAGCATCAGGGGAGTCTTTATTTGATAATGATTGGACAATTTTTAAGACTCGATAATAAACACATAGCTTAGTCCTACAAAAAAAAATGGTGAGAAGCCAAAACCTTTGCCCCATTGCTTATGTGCATATGTGCACCTCACACAGTTGTGTCACCCCCTAGAGGGCACCCATGTTTTTGGTGTTTCCAAGAACTCAAAAGTGTACGTTCAAAGGTTACCCTTGTAGCAGGGGCCAGTATCACAACCACCTCCAAATGTCCGAGTGTATGCTTATGATGGGAATCTATGGGAGAGATTCTTCCCCCTCCCTGCGCAAAGATTATGACTCCTTTCAGAGGTGAACCAGGTAGGCCACTAGCTATGAAAAGTTCTTAGTAGGCTTCCATTCACGCTAACCTTTGGTGCCCCCGATATAGGGTTGAGGCCTCACAGCCACACCAACACCCAAAAATCATACACCCCCGCAAGCAGGGTTAATTAGGAGCGGTGCCGCTCAGTACAACAGACGGAGCCTTCTCAAGATGATAGTCAAAGTCTTGAGAAGGAAGCTAACATGGTTTTGGAGTCTTTAGACTCAACAAAATGTTCTTTATTAGAGTGAGGTGGAATCACCGGCGATAGGTGCGTACTCACTTGGGTCATTCCCGGAGGTTCAATACCGGCAAGCCCTCTAAAGGTGACACTGGACTTGGTTTAGATTCAGGGGTCAGATTTTTTGGTTCTCCCAAACGGAGAAGAGCATACTTCTCTATCATGTTTCATCACCCAAACACATCAAGAAAGTTCATCACCGAGTTAGTTTCACTCCACCACAACTACAAACTTTTGGGTTTCTGGTTCTCTCGGAGAGAGAAGAGCATAATCCCCTGGTAAGTAGAAGTGTAAAGATTCACTACCTTTCTCCGCTTCCCCAAGAATTTGTCATACTAGTAAGATCATTAGGATTTCAGGTTCATTCATGGTCATCACCTCCATGTAATGAAGAGCCAAAGTCCCTACTCACTATCAAAATCCTCAAGAAATTTTAATGGAGCCCTATTTAGACTATGTGAATAAAAGCAGGAAACAAACATAACATTTTTAGCCATCTTTGACTATCGGCCTGCAATCAAACCATTAGCATGTTTTAGTTCTTGGTCAAATGTTATGCAGAAAATTGTTATGCTGTGAAAATGATAGAAAACACTAAGCAACAACAAATAGAAAATTGTTAGAAATCTGAAACAGAAAGACAGAAAGCAAGAAAATTTAGGTCACTGTCCTGGAATCTCGCACGAGGAAGTACTCCATGGTGCACAAGGAAACACAGGTTGTCACATGAGGCCGCACACTCTCACACAAGGAAGTGCTACAAGGAGCAAAATCTCATGTGGGACACTCTAGATTCTCACGTAAGGATCCGTACACAGGCAGTACAGATGCACGACAAAGCATGAATTTTTATCATAAAAAAATGAGAATGAGGCCAAAAATCAAATTTTCTACCCCACGGTGGGTGCCAAAATGTGTGTGTGTGAATGTGGACCTCTAAATCAGGCACAAACACAACATATTCATTAGTCACATGATCGAATTACGAGAGAGAGTATTGATTACTCAATTTGAAATCCATGGTGAAGTGACCTGTTGCCTCCTATGTAGGTGGGGTGTTTAATTACTCTCAGATTGGAGAGCCAACAACCATAAGACCATCTCTACAGTGGAGGATTTGAAAATATGAAAAAGATGAGAAATTTAACGAAATCAAGCTAGAATGAGATGCAATTAATCTAAAATACTTGAAAGTAAAGATGAAATGCAATTTAATCTAAGAACTTGAAATAAATATGATATTAGTCTAAGAACAATTAAGCAAATTTAATCTAATATGAGATGCAAGATTAAACTAATAATGAAATATTAAGCTAATTTATGCAATAAAAGCTTTGGAAACAATGAATTAAATGAGACTAAAATTGCGTATAGTGTAGATGCTCTCAAAATTGCCTCCTTTGAATGAGAAAAAGAGGTCCATTAAATAGAAAAGCCAGAAGAGGAATGAAGAGTTTCTTGATTTGAAACTCCTGACCCTTCATTTCCATTTGAGACAAAAATGCATTGAATTACTTAATAAAAGAATGGAGAATGCCACACAGGTAGCCTTTTGAATATCTTGAATTATTAATTCAAAAAGGTGTGTCCATTCGAATATCAAGAAATTATTACTTCCTTTTTATGGGTAATTAGCCAAATGGGATGGATTTAATTTAATTCTAAGCACTTAAGACTTTTAGGATTAAATTAAATTATCATAGGGATGATTTAGCTAATTAAAGTCAAGGACTTTAGGAATTAATTTTGATATTTAATTAATGCAATTTATGGTCTTTACAATTGACATCAAGTCAAATTAAGTCAAGTAGGAGACAGAAAATTGCCTAGGGAACTAGGACTTTGAAGATGTAAAATTGATGAAAATGCACCAAAATTAATTGAATTTAATAGGTGCCAATTTTAGGGTATTACATAGGTAACTGGACCAACTATAGGGACAAGATTTCCCTCTTCACTTCTGGCTCTTCAAAAGCAAGGTAGGTACACCTGATCCAATAGATACAATTATGTTCTTAACTTAATAATGGATCTAACAACAGATATCAGTGAGAAAGTACTAAATAACAACCTATTATTCATTGACTCTCCATCACTGGGTGGGATAACTACCTTAAAGTTTTGAAATTAAAATGACTGGTTTTGATTATATGTTTCTGATTATAATGATTTAAATCATTCCTAATAAAGAAAAGATAGGTCCATACAGGCCAGTGCCTTATCCATTGGGCAAACAATACCAAAAAATAGAGTCAATACAAAGATCCTTGAAATAACTAGTCTTTAAGCATAATTAAAAATACTCCAACCCTTTCCTACTTGCAAATAATCCTTTATGCTAATCAAATGAACATATATACCACTTTGAGCAATATTCAATCCAACCCTAGATCAGAACTCAAAGTAAAATACATACATGTAAGTCTCTGAGCGACTTAGAAAATTCACAGAATGAACACAAAGGAGAGGCAAAGACTTGAGATTTGTATTAAGTATAACCTTTGATCATTTGTATACAATATATGCTTAATAGCAAGTTTGCAAGATAACAGTAGCAACCTGTACTTCTTTTCTATTACTTTGATAAGAAATGATACAAATATTACAATCCTCGACTGAGGGCTAGGGTTTTAGAATTTTTATCTTTTCAACACCTAAACTCCCAATGCCTCATATGATCATGGAAAATCCTTTTATATATAAAGAAATGCAACAAGCTACCGATCATATTAGGGTTTACAAAATTCTACCCTAAAACTTTACAACAACCCTACTAGGTTTACAATAAATGCCTCGATCAGATTTGGATAGATATTTTGCAGATGAGCCACCTTACTTTGTCTTCAAGTCTTTCCTTGGTCTTTTCAAGAAAATCTAATCACCATTTCTCTGTAGTCATTCTTGCAATAAATACATTTTTACATCTCAACCACTTTCAAGATTCAAAAAGTTGTAATCTTTGTTTGGCTCAAGAAGTAGGTGAAGTGTCAACTTTTTCTGCATGGGGAATGCACTGATACCTCCACTTATTGCACACCTCCTCACTTGGGAGCTCAAAATTAGCAAATTCATCTTTCCTGCTAGATAGTTGTTCCCATTTGTCCTCCATCTGCTTTATCTCCTGCTGAATATATTCGAACTTTGACTTAGCAGTTAGTAACAATTTGATGGTATGGCTGAATGAAGAAGTATCTTTTAAAACACTTGTCATTTTCTCTAAGAAAAGCTCATCCATCTCCTCTCTCCATTTGTATAATTCTTTCAAATCACTAGTATCTCTGAACAAACTTGGCACTAATTCATAATTTGGATGTGTTAATTCTCTTTTTAACACATTAGATTTCCTTTTAAAATTATCCAAAATAATGCTATATTCCACAAGTTTCTTCACAGACTGATGTACTAACTTGATTAGTGGATCAGGATCAACTTGGGCCTTTGACAACCACTGAAACAACTTCACACTTGAAGATCTCTCAATCCATTTATTCAAAATTGTTCCCATCTCAGTCTTATCCTTATTTAAAGTTGCAAACAAAACCTGTAACCTATTGGCATGATTGAACAAAATTGAAGGCTTTAAATCATGTGCAAACTACATTATTGCCTCTGTTAGTTTCTCCTCATATTTTTTATTTGCTAAGGATGTAGCCTTCACATGCTCATCCTTCTCCTTTTCAAGTTGCACCCTGATTTCCCTTAATTTATGTGTTTCCTCAGTCAATTGCTACTTCTCCCAACTAATTCTTGCATCTATATTTATTTCTGGAAGTGGTGATGGTGGAAACTCAATAATAGGGCTTGATGAAGAAGCTACTATTGGCCCATTAGAAATCATCAATTGGGGTGACCTGTGATCCTGTGGTCCTGAGAGTTGTGCAATCAATTTATCATTCTGGATCAAATCCATTTTAAGCTCATTATAGGACTTAAGGATAGTTTCAAACTTAATCCTCAACTCTTCCTTTTATTATGCATCTTTTTCTACTACCCTCACATTAAACTTGGTTGTCTCCAATATGATGTTTGAGGCCTCCACACCAGAAGTCTCACCAACTCTCTATACTAGAAAATTCCCAGCATATTCTGAAGAAAGAGCTTCTCTTTTTCCTCTATTTTCCTCCCTCTTAAGGGACCACATGACTAATGATGCATGATCATCAGAAAAAGTAATACCCCTAGCAGCCTATTATGCTTGTTTTGCAGTAGTGAGGGTCCTTACTTTACTTTTCCTAACTTGCTAAAAAACTATTACATCTACAATATCCCACTCAGGAAGAATCAATACTCCTATAGTATGGATCATGGCTCTTCCCTCCTTAGGGGTGATCTTATTAAATTTCTTCATCATTTCCCCTTGGGTCTCATTTTCAATTTCGGTCATGTCCCTATCAGGGAACTCTTCTTTCTTTTTCTCACAAACTTCTCTAAACTGATTTATTTTCATTCTCCATAAAAATTAAAAGAATGCCCTAATCTTTACAAACTTATCATCAGAAATAAAAGAATCACTAACCTGCTTCAAAATTGGGTCTATTTGTGATGCAAGAGCATCCTGGGTGTAAGAGCAATCTTGCATCACCCAAAAATATTTTTGTTTTCTTTTCAATAAGGGATATCTTGTGTAGAGCTGCTATTTATGGAAACTTGCTATTTTTAGTAAGTTGGTCATATGATCTCAGAATGTTCTAATTTCACATGTGGAGGTTCATCTCAGTCATATCAACCTGCTAGTAAATTTTCATGGCTAGATCAGGTCTAGTTTTGAAGATATTGAAGATTTTTGGTATTGGCAGTAGGGTATAGAAACTTTGAGCTCAGTTTTGAAGGCTTTAGATGTCCTGGATGAGGTTGAAACTTTGGCTGACTAGGGCTTGCACCAGTCAGGCACTATAGAGCTCCTCACACCCTTTCTGAATTGGGGTCATAATAGTCAATTGGGTCAACTAGTGATGACTTATGTTCTCCGCAAGTTGGGCCACCTGAAATGGCAGAAAATAATTTTCCTTCAAAATTTATGTTCGGGTTTCAAAAGTTATTTTGAGCCAACTATGATGTAATAAAATGAAAATAAAATAATTCTAAGTTTGGTCGGCCCTTAGGGCTAAATTTTTGGAACCTTCTCAGGCGGTGGAAATTGCCTATATAAAGAACGCCTGTAGTGTTGTCTAGGGCAGTTCTAGGTAGATTTGGGTAATGATTCAAGGCTTTGTCCTATAGAATATTGTAAGGGGAATGCCCATGTGGCTTTGCATATTGTAATTCTAAAATTTGGAATTCAACACTTGTGGAGATAATAAGAAGCCCATTTTATGTTCTTGCAAATTGTTTTTGTTTCTCTATTTTGTTATGTATTTATGGTATTGAGGAGAGTACCCTTCATCAAGTGGTATCATAGAGGGAGTTCTTGAGTGTGTAAATAGATCACCGACTATGAGGTAGTTTGCACCAAGATCATGGTTGCGGTTTCAGCAAGCAGCGCGAAAATGCCTCCACAAAGGGAATGTGGAAGAAGAGCTGGTGTTGTAACACTTGATGTTAGGGCACTACAGAGACAAGTGAGAGCATTGCAAGAGGATATTCACAAAGGAATGAATCTTAATGTCAGAGATGAAAGCGAGGATGAAGCTGAGGGAGAAGAAAATTTTGATCATGAAGAAGGTGAAATTTTGAACTAGGAGGAAGAAAGACTTTTTTGGGTCATTTCCAAGATTGGGAAAAGACCTAAGATTGAGTTTCCTGCATTTTCAGGAAATCTTAACCCAGAGGAGTTGATCGACTTGATCAATGAATGTGAAGAATATTTTGACTATGAAGATATCGAGGATCCTGATAGGGTCAAATTTGCAAAGGCTAGATTGAAGGGCCATGCGAAGATCTGGTGGCAAGAGATTCAGTTGGAGCGAAATCGAAGAGGAAAGGATAAAATCACAAGATGGGATTGAATGGTGGATAAATTGAAGCAACAGTTCAGTCCTGTTGATTATGAGCTTGAACTACTAAACAAAATGCATAGTTTGAAGCAAGCTGGAAGATTTGTTTAGGAGTATATAGAGGATTTCTATCGACTTCTTATTAGAACAGGCCATGCAAAAGCTGATAAGGAGAAAGTCACTCGTTACCTTAATGGGTTAAGGCTGAGCATTCAGGAGGAGCTGAATCTGGTTCGAATGAATAGTATTGAAGAGGCATACCAGTTTGCCCTAAAAGTAAAGGAAAAGTTGAACGAGAAGTTTGAGAGTAGACAAAATGGAAGAGGTCACAGTGGACAATCTGGTGGACGGTCCTATGGAGGCTGAAATGAAGATCCAAAAAAGAAGGATGAGGCCAATAGTAGTCAGAATCAAAGAGGAAATAATTCCAATCGCTTCCTAGATCAAAGTAATAGAGATCAAAGAGGAAGAGGAAGAGGACAAGGATCTGGAAGAGAAGGTTTTTGTGGAACATGTTTTCACTATGGAGAAGAAGGTCATAGGGTATTTTAATGTCCTCAGCGCCAAGGAAGAATAGACAGGAGAAATGAAGGCTAGGCTAGAGTTGCACATGTAGATGAAGATGCTAGATCATCACATTCTAAAGATGCTAAAAGAGGAGAGATGTTGATTAACAGAAGAGTCCTACTGAGTGGGGAGAATGAACCTCAGCAAAGGAGGAGTCTGTTTCACACCAGGTGCAAGTGTAAAGGTAAATGTTGTGATGTGATTATTGATAGTGCAAGCACTGACAATTTGGTGTCAGAAGAGATGGTGAAAAATTTGAAGCTCAAGAGACAAAAACACCCACATCCATACCGGATTGCCTGGGTGCAAGATGACCACAAGGTCATGGTCAGTGAATAGTGCCTAGTAAAGTTCAAGATTGGTAGTTACCATGATGAGGTACTATGTGATATCATACCTATGGATGCATGTCATATGTTTTTGGGTAGACCTTGGAAGTTTGACATATGTGTTATACATGATGGTCGTGCGAATACCTATTCCCTGACAAAGGATGGAGTGAAACATAAGCTAAAGCCATTGAAGGAGACCGAAGAAAAGGTATGTGGTAGTGCAAGAATAACTTTTGTTGATGGAAGAAAGTTCTTAGATGGTATGAGGCATGAGCATGTGTGTTTTGCTTTAATTCCAAAAGTTGGTAAAGAGGAAGCAGAAGATGTACCTGTAGAAGTTACAGATTTGTTGAATGAGTTTTAGGATATTGTATCCGATAATGTACCTAATGGATTACCACCAGTAATGAAGATCATTCATCAAATGGACCTGATTCTAGGAGCTAGTTTTCCAAATAAGGTAGCACAAAGAATGACACCAGCAGAAAGTGAAGAGTTGAACAGACAAGTACACGAGTTGTTACAGAAAGGGTTGATTTGGGAGATCCTGAGTCCATGTGTTGTACTAGTGGTATTAGCACCAAAGAAGAATGGAGAATGGAGAATGTGTAGAGACTCTAGGGAAATAAAAAATATCACAATCAAGTACATGTTTCTATTGCCATGAATGGATGATATTATGGACTGTTTGAGTGGAGCTGTGTATTTCTCAAAGATAGATCTGAAGAGTGGATATCATCAGATTCGGATCAAAGAAGGAGATGAATGGAAGACTACCTTCAAGATAAATGAAGGACTATATTGAGTGGTTAGTCATGCCTTTTGGGCTAACCAATGCACCGAGCACTTTCATGCGGCTCATGAGCGAGGTTCTGAAAGAATTTCTAGGTAAGTTTGTCATTGTTTACCTAGATGATATTTTGATATTTAGTAAGACATTGGAGGATCATATGATGCATATTCATAGGGTGTTTGAGAAGTTGAGAGAAGAGAAACTATTGATAAATTTGAAGAAGTGCAGTTTTGTGAAGATAATGTTAGTGTATTTGGGATTTTTAGTTTCAACAGAAGGTCTAAAAATGGACCCAGAGAAGGTGCAGGATATCCTTGAATGGCCTACTCCAAGGAGTGCTACTGAGGTAAGATCTTTTCATGGTTTGGCTAGCTTTTATAGAAAGTTTATCAAAAATTGTAGTAGTATTTGTGGACCCTTAACTAAAACAATGAGAGGGGATAGGAAAGATTTTAAGTGGACTAATGGGGCAGATAAGAGTTTTAAACTGTTGAAACAGAAAGTTACAAAATAGCTTGTTTTAGCACTTCCATATTTCAATAAGGTGTTTCAAGTAGACTGTGATGCTAGTGGTACTGCAATAGGAGCTTTTATGAGCTAAGAAGGTAAACCTATTGCTTATTTTAGTGAAAACCTAAATGATGCCAATAGAAAATATTATGTTTATGATCATGAATTTTATGCTATAGTTCAAGCATTAAAGAAGTGGAGACACTATCTACTTCCTAAGGAGTTTTTTTTGTATACTGATCATCAAGCTTTGCAATATTTGAATAGTCAAGGAAAGTTGAATCAAAGGCATTTGAAATGGGTTGAGTTTTTATAGAGTTATACATTTGTTTTGAAACACAGGAGTGGAAAGTCTAACAGGGTTGCAGATACACTTAACAGAAGGCAACTATTGCTGACAGAGATGCAGATTGAGGTGGTTGGGGTCAAGGAACTCAGGAAATTATATCTGGAGGATCCTGATTTTGGAGAAGCTTGGAAAGCTTGTAAAGAACTTGCTACTCTAGACAGAATGAAGTGGTTGGATTTTATCATTCATGATGATATGCTATTCAGAGGGAGCTAGTTGTGCATTCCATGAAGTTCTATGAGGGAGAATCTCATCAAAGAGAAGCATAGTAGAGGATTGGCTGGACATTTTGGTCGTGATAAAACCCTTGCTTTGGTTAGTGAGAATTATTATTGGCCACAGTTGTAGCAAGATGTGAAGAAGTTTGTACAGAGTTGCAGAGTATGTCAGATGGTGAAAGGAGTGAAGCAGAATACAAGATTGTATCATCCATTACCTATACCAGAGAAGTCTTGGGAGGATATCAGTATGGACTTTGTTCTTGGCTTACCGAAGACTCAGTGGGGACATGATTCAATTTTTGTGGTGGTTGATAGATTTTCAAAGATGGCACATTTTATTCCCTGTGAGAAGACTAATGATGATGTTCATGTAGTAGAATTGTTTTTCAAAGAAGTAGTGAGACTACATGGTTTGCCAAAGACCATAGTTTCAGATCGAGACACTAATTTTGTTGGATATTTTTGGCGTACATTGTGGAAGAAGTTGAAGATATTTTTAAAGTTCAGTTCATCTCATCATCCACAAACTAATGGATAGATAGAAGTGGTGAATAAGAGTTTGGGGAATTTGCTGAGATGTTTGGTTGGAGATAAGCCAATAGGATGGAATTTGATTTTACCACATACAATAATTCTATTAACAGGAGCACTGGTAAATCACCATTCTAGATTGTATATGGTAGCAGTCCCGGAAATGCATCTGAATTGAGAAAGATAGATAAAGGAGAAATAAGTAGTGCTGAAGCTGAGGATTTTTCCTAACACTTGAAGAACATCCATGAGGAGGTGAGGAAGCACATTACAGAGATGAATGCATAGTATAAGGCTAAGGTAGATGAGAAAAGGAGGTATAAGGAATTTCAAGTTGGAGATGAAGTCATGGTTCATTTGTGGAAGGAGCAATTTCCAGTTGGTACATACAACAAGTTGAAAATGAAGAAGTTTGGGCCATGTAAGATACTGAAGAAGCATGATTCAAGAAATGCATATGAGGTAGAATTGCCTACTGCGATGAATATTTCACCAGTGTTTAACATTTTAGATTTGACATAGTATCACGAAGGAGGTGTTGAAGATGAGATCACATTAGCACAGTGGAGTATTCCAGCAACTAGTTCAGATACCAAAGAGATTGAAGATATACTAGATAGTCATGTTGGAAGAAGCACAAGGAACATGACATATGAAGAATTTCTAGTCAAGTGGAAAGGATGACCTATTGAAGATTCATCATGGCTAACAAGGGAGGAGGTTGACCATCTTGGTTTTCCTCTTCACACCTAAGATGTGACAGGGTCACTTCTCAAATCACCCTAGGTGTCTGATGCAGGAGCATCCTAGGTGTAAGAGCAATCTTGCATCACCCAAAAATATTTATGTTTGCTTTTCAATAAGGGCTATCTTGTGTAGAGCTGCTATTTATGGAAACTTTCTATTTTTAGTAAGTTGGTCATACAATCTTAGAATGTTCTGATTTCACATGTGGAGGTTCATCTCAATCATATCAGCCTACCAGTAAAGTTTCATGGCTAGATCAGGTCTAGTTTTGAAGATATTGAAGATTTTTGGTATTGGCAGCAGGTTACAAAAACTTTGAACTCGGTTTTGAAGGCTTTAGAGGTCCTAAATGAGCTTGAAACTTTGGCTGACTAGAGCTTGCACCAATTAGGCACTATAGAGCTCCTCACGCCCTTTTTGAATTGGGGTCATAATAGTCAATCGAGTCAACTGGTGATGACTTATGGTCTCCAGAAGTTGGGCCACTTGAAATGGTGGAAAATAATTTTCCTTCAAAATTTATGTTCGGGTTTCAAAAGTTATTTTGAGCTGACTATGATGTAATAAAATGAAAATAAAATAATTATAAGTTTAGTCAGCCCTTAGGGCTAAATTTCTAGAACCTTCTCGGGCAGTGGAAATTGTCTATATAAAGAAGGCCCATAGTGTTGTCTAGGGCAGTTATGGGTAGATCTGGGTAATGATTCGAGGCTTTCTCATACAGAATATTGTAAGGGGAATTCTCATGTGGCTTTGCATATTGTAATTCTAAATTTTGGAATTCCACACTTGTGGAGATAATAAGAAGCCCATTTTTTGTTCTTGCAAATTGTTGTTGTTTCTCTATTTCTATTATCTATTTGTGGTATTAAGGGGAGTACCCTTCATCAATTTTCTTACCCTTGAACACTACCACTGTAAGATCGATTTCTATTTCTTTGGGTGCTTATGGAATTCCCTCCTGTAATTCATCATTAGAAACAAAAATATTTCCTTCAGTACTTAGTTGTACCAATTGTTCAGCAACCCCATGTTCATATAATTGTAAGGGGGACTGAGAAGGAGAGTATACATCCTGCTCTGGTCTTGACTCCTCCTACCTCTACCTCTGCCTCTACCTCTTTGGAGAGGGCTCTTGTATTATTGGGTCATCCATAGGTCTTTTCCCTCTGGAAGTAGATGGAAGATTCTCATCTCTTTGTTGAACTGGGAGAAGAACACTATAGCCCTTCCTCTGTTCCATTATATAAGTTCCCCTTGGGGTCAATTTTGTGTACCCAGGCTCACTCAAAATCCTCTTGGCTCTCTCAGGATCTGCCTTGCTTATCAAAGCCCTCTTTTCATTTACTACCTGCATGATTCCTTCAAAATGTTCCATGAGAGCATCAATTTTCCTTACCCATGGCTCAAAATTCTTCAACGGGTCATAACCCTTATCAAAGTTCCTTATAAAATCTATAGTCTTCTTGTAGATTACCCATTTTTATTTCTTAATTTCTTGATTTTGTAGATCAAACTCATTCCTTATTACATCCTCAAGGAAATTAAACTGGTGCTCAAAAGGATCACACCTTATCTTCTCTCTAAACATCCCAGATAAGAAACCCTCATTATCTGCACATCTCCCACAGCTATAGCCATTTTGTAAGGTTGTAGGACCTGATTAAAATGCACCCAACCTTTCTTAGTAATGACATACTGGTGTGCAATTGTGATGTCTGGGAACAAAGTTTCCCTTCCTTTACCAGCGAGGGTTGTTTCTTGCAGATCACCTATCTGCCTCAAAATTTCTGCATACCCTATCTTTAGTGGAACATGGTAAGGCAATATGTATGGTGCCCACTTGCAACCATACACCCTAAAAACTGTAGAAACTAGATATAAAATAATGTCACCAAAATTATGCACTATGGTGATGTCTTTGCAATATTCCTTGGGTCTGATCAACCTCAACAATTCTCTTGGGATCCTAGGATTTTCAAAATATAACAATGTCCTAAGCCTTGAAGCAAAATTTATGTCAAAGACAAGGAATCTGGCATCAGTTCTATCCCATGACAAATCTTTAGTCCACAATTGAACTAGAAGTGTTTCCCCATCCTTCACCTTAACAATATTAATTGTTGAGCTGAAAAATTGTTCACCCTTGTACAAAAACATATGCATTAACATAGAGTATCACCCAAAAGGCCTGCTTATCTTCATGTTTTTAATCCCTATCAATCCCTCATGGATTAAATCAGCAAGGTGAGAGGCAAAGTCAAAAATTAGTGCCAACTGGGGGTGTAGAGACTATAGCATCATAAACATATATGGAATTGGCATGTGAGTAGCCTCATCATGTCCAAGGATCAAAGTAAGAGACTTATAAAAACCCTGTGCTCGTAGACTTAATAAATCCAACTTGAAAGGCTCAGGTGTACTTGGGCTAATCACACACATTGCTCCTATCTGATCAAGAAAATCTTTCGAGGGCCCTGTCCTCAAATAATCTCTCTGGGCCTCATATATTTCAATGAACTCCTTAAAATATATCTTTTCCAACCCAATAGAAGGGTCATTTAGTGAGAACACTTCTCTAATTTCATCCTCTGTGATGCTTATTAAATCATTCCCATTTATGTCCTTAACACATCTGGTCATAGGATCATAACACCTAGCAATCTGAATCAATAAATCTGCATCCATAAAAACTCTAGGGACAATTAATTTCCCTATATCAAACTACCAGATATTACTAAGAGGAGCACATGAATTCCTCTGAGAGTATGCCAACCTAAATAATATCAGACCATTGTGATCTTTTCCTACCCTGGCATCCCTCATCCACTACCCTCTATCATAAAGTCCATCATTTACTGAATCTCTAGGGTTTCTTGGGACTAATTCTTTCACTCTAGCTGCCCCATTCTCTGAATGTGGGAGCAACTGCATCAAATCTTCAAAGACACCCCTATCCTTATACTCTATTTTTCCCAACAAATCCCTCTTAGGCGGCATCTTAACTAGGGTTTTGAATAAATGCACAAATACCAGAAAAACCACCAATATCACCAGATAACAATAACAAGATATAATCTCTTTACACTTCTTTTCCTTGAAAATTCATGCACTTTCTAAATTAAAAGCTTGGCCTACTAGACGCTTGAAAAAAATTTCTTGATGTCGCTCCGGAGGGAAAAATAATCCAGTCGCCAAGATACTTTGAAAGAGGTGAAATCTCCGATGATCAAATCGGGGTATATAGTATTCTACCAACCATTTACAATTCATCCGCATGAAACTCATTAAGTCCGCCATTACTCAAAATTGGTGGCTTCAACATTCATAGGAAGTGAAACAATGTCACTGAACAAAATTTAAACTTGAACCATCAATTGTCTTTAACTTTCAGTGCATCAGACGGCTGGCAAAATTGGTAGCATAACCTTTTAATACTTTTCCCTAGACTAGTTCTCAACCAATGATAATAGTCCAAATTATGCATGTGTAGAAACTTACACTTAACTAAAGTGTTGATCGGCCTGGATAGGTGTCAACCTGTCGGTAAAGCGCAAGCATAAATTTTGAGCACCTGTCCTTGGCGGTAATACGACCACCATAGATTTTCCTTTAACTTGATAGGTGTTTATCACTTCTTTAAAAATGGTGACCCCACTTCACAAATGTCCACGTGGAGGCATGTGAAGACTTCAGAATGTTGACAACTGACAACACAAGAGACAGGTGTCAACCAGTCGCAAAAGCGTAGACTGAGATTTGTCAGGATTGTTAGGCTGAGATAAAGTGCAACTGTCAATGCTTTTCAAACAAACAATCATCATCAATCTGTAAACTTTTGCCCCACTTTCCACTTCATTAATTCTTCATTTAATCAGAAACTACCACGTTGCAAAAACTGGCAGGCAGACCTCGACCCTTTATTTCTCGATATCAAACATACTAACAATCACCACATCATCCTTTACTTCAACCAATGAACAAAAAACATGTCACCATGACCTGGCAATTAAGGCCCCACTCCTCAGTCTGCATCCTACATGTGAAATTGAATGGTTGTCGCTATACTGCAAGCCTTAAGCACCACACATCTTCTCTTGGTGGTATAACGACAACCACAATATTTATCAAAACTTTACTCCTTTGATAATGCTTGACCCCACTGTACTACATCACCTAGGAAAAGTGTCACCACAAGAAAGCTGCTTCAGAATTTGAAAAAAAAATCAAAACTCTGCCTTGTCAGAAAAGGTCTTAATTAGACACCTATCACTAAAGCGCGTTGATTAAAAGATGGTCAACTCAACCCAATGGTATAACGACAATCGTCAATGCATCTCATCATTTAATTGATAGCACACTTCTGAAGATGGGCCCACTTAGACAGATGTCAATTTGTCGCCATTTCGCATGTCAGAGACTCTGACAACCGAGAGCCTTAAGATTTAATGATAGCCACTAATTAAAAAGGGTTAGTTAGTTGAAGGAATAAACGGGGAATACTAAAGTTTTTAAAATAATTTATTAAAAGGACCCCGCTTTATAACCTAGTGACATAGCAAATGAAGTGGACACCTTCATAAAGGTTTAATAGCACATGCTTTATTTTGAGGCGTAATGAACGAAAAAGTAATGCTCAAACATAACAAACTCAGGTCAAACTAGGGTTTCTAGCCACAACGCTCACTGCTAGGTTTAAGAACCATATTTCTGAAGAATTTTGAAGTATGACGATCAGAATTTTAAAATAGTACTAACACAACTCACTATAGTCATAGCCTCATCCATCTTTAAGAAACAACCAAAGTTGCTTATGGCCTCAAAGAAAGAATGCTCCCAAAAATGTAGGGTAATATTTGGGAGACAAACCCACATTGGACACACACCGAGTGATTAAATAAGAGGGTTAAAAGATATATTCTAGGGTTTGGTTGAGATAGAGTGATCCCCCCACACCCATAATATGTTTAATATTAAATCACATTCTTTATCAGAAGTAAAAACAACAATAAAAAACCCTTTGTACAAGGGAAGATCTCAATGTTAGCAGAGACTAAGGATCTCCAAGAACTTGTCTCCCAATAGTGCAAATATGGAAGGGAGGGTCATAAACCAACAAATCTATAAACCATCCCACAACATTGGTAGAAATCCACATTTTCCACCATATCTGGGCCACAAACCACCATCGAGGAGGTCCTAGCATAGGCAATGGGATGAGCTTTCAGCTATTTCCACCAACAACAAAAAATAGGGGGGGGGGGGGGGGGGGGGGGGGCAAAATTCACAGTTGAAACCCCACCACCACCAGAATTGAGGATATTGTCCAAACCCCTCATAGGAAAAATTGTCATAGAGGGCCCAAACAAACAAAGAGCCACCATTCAATGCAAATAGTGATGATAGAATTCTCGTCAGAGCCCCCAAATCGGAGGTGGTTAAAACAACCATAGAGGAAGGCCTGGGTGATTTCAAAAATTTCACTAATGGGGGAATAGCTCCAATGACACTGCCAGAAGAAAATGGTTCCATTTTTTTCAAAAAATCTATTCCAATGCAATACTACCATAAGCTCATACTTTTATTGAGAAGTAATTTAAAAAAAATTGAATGTGTGAGTATAGTTTCTAAAAATCTAATTTGTTTCAAATTTTGATGAATGAGTACAAATGAGACAATAAATATTGTACATAAGTTTTTAATATTAAACAAAGACATTAGAAAAATAAATTAAAGATCAAAACCTTAATGTAATTGAAACATAGAAAACATTACATGGCTAGAAAGACAAAAAGGGACAAACCTTAGTATTTTTTTATAGAAGGTTAATAATGGCTTACAAGGTAATAAATATATAATGTAAAAGTATGGCTTGGGATGAAACTAATAAGGAAGTATTTAGTATGTTTCAAATGATAATGCAATTAGTATATTGTATGGTTTTGTAATTTGTGTTCTTATGCAAATGTTTTCCTGATGATTCTTTTATCTCTTAAGTGATTTATAAATAAATAATGATTATCCATGAGTGCATCAACCTTGTACACAAAATCCATATAAATATGTGCTAGACTAACTCATAATGCCTAGTGAAAATGTCAATTCATAAGGATTTAAAATTGATTTTTGATTTTTCAAAGTTTGATATTTAAGTTTGTATGTGAAAAAGTGAATTAGATCAATTTAGTACGAGATTTGATATAAGTAGAAAATGAGAGATTTAATAATCAAGATACATTTTTAGGATAAGTCTTATTCAAGATAAGATATGATAATGTCCTTAAATTTAATTTTTTGTCTGTAATATGTCACTTTTAGTCTTGATATTATATGGGAGACACTAATCTAAGTGGACCAAAACACTAACGGAAAGGTCTACATGTTGTAGACATCTAAAAGTATCATTAGCACTCTATATTAATTAAATTTATTTTAATTAATGTTCCCTTAGGCACTATATTTTATTTTAAATAATTAATTATATTTTCCTTATTCATCTATCTATTTAATAAACTTTATTTAATTAAAATAGGCTCATTACCTAAGATATTTAAATTTTATTTAAATACACCCCCCTCTAATGTATTAAATTAAATTTAATACATATCCTCCAAAAAGTCCCTTTTTAAATAAATTTCAATTTATTTATTCCCTCCATATTCCTATTTCTTCTAAACTATGATTTAAATTAATTAAATTTAATTTAAATATAAATTCTACCTAGAACCTAGCCTACATCTATCACCTCAACCACTAAACCTATCATTTGAACTAATCCTAGATTAATTGTCTTATCTACGTGATTCCTAGCCTCATTAAGCCTAATGAGTTTCTCACACATGTGAGAGAAACCCTTTATAAGGTGGCCAATCACCTTCCATAGATGACCACCTACACTCTTACATGGTCGTCCCCTCTTCCCTCTTTTGGATTTTCTCACACATGTGAGGAACCTTGAACCTCTCCCACTCTTCTACTTTGTCTCCCTCCTTAAATGAAATATCACTTTCAAAGGTTTCTAACACGTGTGAGTAACTCATGCCCTTTGTATGACCATCCTTTAGCATATGTGTCCCTTATGTGGCTCCTATGTGGATTCCACATAGGTGCCACCTCATCCAAGCCCTCTCATCTCTCCCAAAAATCTATAAATAGGAGCCTTGGCTCTTGCATTTCATCCATCATTTGAACATATAGAGTTATCATGTTAGTTTATTTTCAAGTAATTTTAGAGCATTTAGCATATACATGTTACCTTAATATCTTGTTTACATCTCATATCATAGCATATTAATCTTTAATTCATGTTAGTTTCCATATCGTATTATTATCATTTTGCCATCCAAGATCATTGTTTCATCTTCATTTGGTTGAATGGTTGTTGCTAGTTCTTCATACTAGTATGTAAGCTTGTTTGATCTCCATTATTTTTCATTGTAGTTTCATCCACCGTCAAAATTTGTATCACTGGAAATCTTATATTGTGTTTGGAGAGAATACCCACAAATCTCCTTAATGAACAAATCAAATGGAACATGGTTTCTTCCATTTTAGTTCAATCAAAGGTTGTGTGAATTTCTTAGTTAGAGTTTAAGATCGAATACATGTTTTTTATGAACATTTTCCTTTTCTACGCTTGACTACACATGATGAAGAAAAACAAACATATATTTTGGTACAATGGGTGGAACCCACGTCCCTAAAACTCTAATAATTTTTGAAATTTTTGTGACCCTACAAGTTTAGATCTTGCATCGACATCTCTGTAACGTCTTTGCCTGTAGTCCACTATCTATGTAAACTGATGTCTATGACTGCAGACTCACATCTTCGTCTGAGACTTAGTGACACTTGATTTTGTAGGATAACTTATTTTAAATCACCTTCGTGTGGGTTTTTAGTAATATTACATTTAGTTTTTTAATCATAGATAGGTTTTTATGAAAGTAAATGCTGGTAAAAAAATATTTTTTCTAACCACTGGCTCCATTGTCATCTCTGCAGCTTAAAATTTACACAAATCAATGTTTGCGCTCTCTAAATTATATCCCCTGGATAAATGCAGGTACTTCGACACGTGTTAGAATTCTTCTTTCTGCTTCTGATTTTTAGTTAGTTCCAGAACCGACGTCTGTGCAGATCAACGTCTATGTATGTTCTTTGGCATCTCTTCCTAGATTGCAAATTTCTTGAATTTTGTTTGATTTTACTAATGAATTAATTAGTAGTGCAACTCTTATCATTTTTCAAAGATACTTAAAAAAAACTACTAACTATTGTAGGATCTTTCATGAATGTTGTAATGCTTTAAATATTTCATGCTTTATGGATGAATGCTTTTATGATTTCAATGAATGATTTCCTACTTTATGGGAGTGTTTGATTAGAGTAGTTGCACATAGTATCTCTAAGTAAGTTTCAATTGTTAATTAGTCAAGTGTCTTGCATCTTTGGAAGGATTTGTTGGTGGAGGTACTCCCTTAAAATCTTTCACTTAATGTTTAGGACTTAAAAACTATTAATTTACGTGCTGCAAAGATTTAATTCATTGTATCCTCTTCCTTCGCCTTCATAGTTATAGGGTGCAAGAGAAAGATAATTTTATCTTTTCCTCTATAGAGGCATGTTTGGAGGGAAGTGGCCCCTTCAAAGGATGACCTCAAATCAGTAAATACCTTGGTCATTATATAAATAAGACACTGAAAAATATCTTGTCTTATCCCACCAAGCTTGGGTGTTGTGTGTGGATGATAGTTCAGATCAGGTTAAATAGTACCTAAGGAGCTAACATGGTCCACTAGAGACTTAAGTGTCTCACATGCATACAAATTGATTGGAGGTATTCCATTGACCTAACTACAAACTATTAATTTAGAATCCTACCCATTTATTCTTGGTTTAACTCTTGTAATGAAAGAAGATTGTGTTGTTCTTTGAATTTACTCACCGTACATATACCCCTAGACATAAGGTGTGAAGGCTTCTGGATTTCATCACTAAGAATAAAGCAAGCCCCAACAAGGGGATCCCCTATTCACCCACTCCTAGAAGGCCTTATTAAGTGGATTTGTTTCCGTTCATCCCTGCATTGGATTATATCTTAGATTGAGAGGGACACAACTCATGAGGGTATCGTATATAAAGGTTAGAGCTTGCTCTTGTGGACTTACAATGTGTTAAATTATAGCCATTCCTTAGGTAGAAATATCTTGTACAATGTTAAAATAATGAAAAATATTTTTTGAAAAACACTTTTGAATCATAAACATTTCACAATTTTTCAAGTTTTTACATGTTGTGCTTGTTCTTGCCATGAGACAGATCCAACAAACCAGTCAAACTTGGTCAAAGCCTTAGAAATTAAAATTTTGTTTTTTCTCTAGATCAACATTGCACATATTAGTATTTGTGCTAAGTAGACCCACGTCTTTGCTTCTTTGGAATTTAGACAAAATACTTTGTTGACCAATTAATTTTCATACAATGGCATCTCTGCCTGTAGTTTTCCATCTCTATAAATTAGCGTCTCTGACTACAACCAGTGTCTCCACTAGAAAATAGTGAGCTTATAGACCAAGAAAATATCTCTCATTTTGACCCTCCTAAATTATTTTCAAGTCATTTTGTCAAAATTAGTTCTCTATAGTCCATAATTACAATTTTTCCATGATCCATGTCAGATTCAGGGAAACATAAGAAGGTCAAAGTCCAAATACCCCTTGCCTACAAGGAGAAGAAAATAGTTGATAGAACCATTAGGAACAAATAATTTATTAATAAATAAACCCAAATTTGTGCCCAACAACTTGAGAGATGTGACATGATGATATTCAACAACAAAGTTGTCAACTTCATCGCACCTGCTAGAGAAACCTACAATGACCAGAGTTATACCTTTTCAATCACTTCATCAATCCTTCATTCCTCTAATCTTCCATAAATCATCAATATTCTAACTTTTGACTTAGAACCACCATCATTGATTTGGCCTTAAATCTTGTTCTCTTGATTGACCCACATCCAAATCAGAGTCAGGACTAACCCAATTAATCAAAGAAATCCTTCACATCTTCATCAAGATTTTCATAACAATCTTTAGGTTGAATATTTACCAAGGTTTGATTGAGATCCTCATATTTGGTAAAACAAATACATTACTTGATAACATTGTTCATCTTGAGTTATTGATTTAACTAGTTAATATCTTATTTTTCTTGAGATCATTAGTCTATCCCAAGTAGAAGAAAGAACTCATCCATCATCCAAATCATTTTTCCTAATATGATCTGATTTGACCAAGGGTATCCAAAACCTTTATCCAATCATCAAAGTCAAAATCAATCCAATTAAGGCCTTGCCCTCACAATCCATCATCCAAATTCAACATCTTTGAGGCCCCGCCCTCATGATCAAAACAAGTCCTAATTTTTTTCTCATAGCCCTAAGTTCATCTTTCATCCCTCATCAAATCTTTCATCCAAGCCACTCTAAGACTTCAAATTTCATCCTTCATCTTTTCAAAGATCACATGTGTATGGTCTTAACTCATTCATAAGCTAGAAACATGGGGAGGTTTGCATCAAACACCAAAACGGACAATGAGAATCTCTTTTCTATAAATGTCCTTGGGAGCATTGAGTTGTGTGCTATAGACATCACCAATGATCCCAAAGAAGAACTTTTCAATAAATGTGATATACATGAATGAACTTCTCAGAGACCCTTACAAGTTGGAGATGGTAGATAAAGCGATCAGACAAAACAAAGCTAAAATCTTCATGAATATTATCATAGATGAAATCATGGTCCTGAAAAAATTTGATGATTCTTTTCTTTATCATAATGTTGTTAAGGCCACAACTCCTATTGATACTACTTTGTCTACTACAACCAAAACAACATCATCACAAGATAAGGGTAAGGCTTCTAGTAGACCTTCTACTTCACATCCTACATCAACATCTTAAAACACATTGTCATCTCAAGTGGTATCAACATCAAAACCTATGAAAACATTTTGATTGAAAGATGAAAACATTCAAAAAATCCTTAGCGCCATTCTAAATTTGACCTCTCACAATAGCACTCATACTACATTGAACACATTTTTTGACATGGGTGCGACTATCCAAAATATAGGTCAAACTTCATATCATCAACAGAATAATAATCTTCATCACTCTTCTCGGTCCCTCCAAGTGATTTGAATACATACATCCCCACATCATCACAAATATATCATTACACACATCCTCCTACACTTGTACTTACATTAACTATATTTTCAACATCACAATTTTAGAGGACAATCTTTTGGACCAACACTTATACATTGCAATGCTCCTTAATTGACAAATCAAATCAATGAACTCAAGAGCCTTTTGTATAGCATGGAAAATAGAGGGAAGAAAGAATTCTCTTTTGATGAGATATGTTCAACACTTTAACCAATTTTATGTTTCATGTCAAGAGGTGTCCTCCAATGATAATTATCTAAAGAGACTTTTCACTAGAAGTCTTAGAGGCCCTACCCTTGAGTGGTTCATGATACTCCTTTATGGGTCCATATCTACCTTCTCTGATCTCACAGAGAAGTTTGTTGCACAATATTCATATAACATTGAACATAAAGAGTCATTACTCATTAAGTGACTTGTGCAATACTAAGAAAAGGAATGGAGAGACCTTTTCCAATTTCCTACAAAGTTAGAGACAGCTCAAAAATAGAATGCCTTTTAAAATACATGAATAACACTTGATTGACATCTTTACTAGAAACTTTGTATCCAAGATGTCATTCCAAATGAAATTGTCTTCACCTGACACTTTTGAGTCTGTTGTTAAGAAAGGGAAGAACATTAAAGATGGGATCTTGCAAAAGGATACCATTAAATATTATACCCTTTCATCTAATAATGATAATCATAAGTTTTGGAGAAAGAATAAAGGAGTTTTCAATGATGGAGTGACTCATGCCAAACATGTCCAAAATGTCCAAACAACCAATAATCAAGGCAATCACAACAATTAGAATCAAAACAAAAACCTCAATCAAAACAACAACCAACAAAATCACAACAATCAAAATAGTGTGTCACAATAGAAAAAACCACAAAAAAATTGCAATCAGTCCTATTTGTTTCCATAAAAAAACAACAACAACAATAATTCCAACAATACACTTCTCTTGTAGAACCCCCCGATGCCATCTTTCAAATACTTGTTGACTAGAACATGATGGTGTTTCCAAATAATAGACTTTATGAAGAGAATAACCTTGAGCCCTCTTAGTTAAGGATAATGAATATTGTAATTATCATTGCATCAAGGGTCATGGTACCAAGAAATGTATGAAGTTAAAAAACTTTGTCCAAGACCTTATTAATGATAGAAAGATTGAAGTTGAGGAACATACACCATCATCATCAAATGATCAAATCAAGATCTATAACCAACCTTTACTAAACATGATCAAGATAATGCCTTGTAATCAAAGAACATGCCATATGACTACACCAATAACATCATGGGTTTTGACTAATTGTGTGGAAATATTAAAGAAAATGAAATTTGTGGTTTTGATTCCCTATGTAGTCAGATTGAAGAATCGTAAAACCATGTATATACCCTCAAAATTAAGGGTACAGATTGTAATGCTACCACTCACAGAGCCAGTTACTATCCAAGCTACTTCTCTGCTAGCTACACCATGGACTTCCACTAGACTAGCTTTATAATATGACCTTTTGTCACAACTTGGAAAGACTCATGCATAGATATCTATCCTTGAGCTTCTTCGCACTTTACTTACTCACAAAGAAATCATTGAGAAAGAACTTCTTGAGTTGTGTCTTCCTAATAATATCAATGAATCACAATTCCAAGCCATGATTGGGAACCTATCCACACAACAACACATTGTGCTCTTAGATAAGGACTTATGTGGTCCTAAACCGCATCATAACAAACCCCTACATATTGAAGCCCTCATCCATCATTACAAAACAAAAATGGTCCTTATAGATAATGGATTCAATTTGAATCTTTGTATCATGAAAATGATAAGACATTTGGGACTCCCTAATGACCTTCTATATGTTACAAATAAAATTACCATCAAGGCATATGCTAAAAAAGAAAGAGAATCCAAAGGTTTGATCACACTCCCTCTTCAAGTGGGTCCTTTATTGATTGAGATGAATTTTTTAGTCCTTGATCTTATCCTACCTTAGAATATATTCCTTGGAAGGCCATGGATACATGTTATTTCAAGTGTACCTTCCATGTCCACTAGAGCTTGAAGTTACCGCATCAAGGTAAAGAGATCACTATTCCTATATACCAAAAGTATTTACAATATTGCAAATGCCTAGAAGGTAAATAATCATACCTCTTCCAATTGAATGAGTTATAAGACCTATTTATAAAGAGGAAATCATCAAATCCTCTACTAAGAAACATTCCACTGAATAAATTGACAAACCATCAACTAATGACGCTTCCATATCTTAAACTCTTAAGGATAAAGAGAAGATCACTAAAGAAAAGATCCATGAGACTGACAAAAAGGTTAAGTTCACTAACCAAGGTGTGGGAGAATACAAGTTTTAGAATTCCTTTTGCATTGGTCAAATCCCTTTATCCCTAGAATCCAATGGTAGACCTTCACAACTCTTTCCCAAGAAAAATAAAGGTATT
The DNA here is from genome assembly GCA_027943335.1 of Chamaecyparis obtusa. NCBI lineage: Eukaryota > Viridiplantae > Streptophyta > Pinopsida > Cupressales > Cupressaceae > Chamaecyparis > Chamaecyparis obtusa. The sequence goes on along the minus strand of BSBK01008325.1, from coordinate 312,958 downwards.
TTGAAATGCAAGAATACCACTTTTGAACATTGGAGATCCCTTGGTGATGAACACATGGAAGTAAATAGTCTTTCCCATATCTTTAAATATGGAGAAGATAAAGCTACAGATATACCTAAAGGAAAGTATGTGAAGACCACTCTCACTATCAAAAGTATGGGATATCATGAAACATGCATTGATGCAAAAGAAAAAGGTATGAAAGATCCATCAAAGCAACAGCCTACCCTCGTGGTATAATATTGGGCTCCCTAGAGACTAAGGTTCCCTCAACTAATGACTATGAGGTTTCTTATGATTTAGAGCCTGATGAGGAATTCTACTAATTTCTCTTCCAATACATCAAAGATGATCTCATCAATACCAACCATGTCCTTTCCATCACTGAAGTTGACCTTACATCCCCTAACCTCCCACTCAAACACCCTAAACTTATTGATTAGGACCAAAAATACTCACCACTTGCATTGGATATATGTGATTTAGATGAGGTAGTATTAGCCCTCTCTGGCCTAAGAGTTCTCCAAGACTAAAAGCATAAAATCTATTATAATGACCAAGCCTACATCGGTAACCAATTCAACTCTCTTAGTCATAAAAATGAAAAGAAAAAGAAAAATAAAAAAAGACAATCAAACATCCCTTGGTGAAAAACTTTCTAAGGTACCTTCGAATGAATAAAAAGAAAAAATAAAGGACATGTCTTCTAGTGAAAACCTTTCTGAGGCACTAAAAGAGGGAGAAGTTGAATTTCCATTCATGTCTCTACCATCGTAAAAGTCTTCTAGCTTCATCAAAAATATAGTTGAATTGAACCTTGGAACAACTAAGAACCCTAAGATCACACTTATAGAAGTACCCCCGAGTGACAAAGACAAAGCCAACATGACCACATTTCTTTAAAAAGAACAAAAGAAGTTTGTCTAGACTTACAAGGATATGCTTATACTAGACCCCAATCTAGTCGTACATCATATTACAATATACCCTAAAGTAAAGCACGTCAAAAAAAAATTGTGCAAGATGCATCCACAAGTGGGACTATTAGTAAAAGAAAACTTACAAAAGATGATCGATGCTGAATTTATAAGACCTATAGATTATCCTAAATGAGTCTCCAACATTGTTCCATTAGGTAAGATGGATAGAGGAATTCACATATTCTAAGACTTTAGAGACTTACAAATAGCATTTTTTAAGGATGATTTTCCACAACTGAACATAGACATTATAGTGGATTTGATGGTAGGACATGAAATTCTATCTCTTATGAATCATTTCTCCAATTACAATCAAATCATAATGGCAATAGAAGACCAGCATAAGACAACATTCACCATGCCTTGGGGTAATTTATGTTATCAAGTCATTCCCTTGCTGAGCTTTGGCATGTTTTTCATTGATGTCAAAATGGACGATATGATATGTTTATGATATGCTTGATGATTTTTCAACTTAGTATATACTTATTTGCAGATACAATTGATTATATGGTTTGATCAAATATGATATTCATAACAATTTTTTCAAACTGATCTTTATATCGTCAATATGTTGTCATATTTTTTTAGTCACACTAGGGAATTTGAGGCCAAATTCCAACGGCCATGTGTCGGATTTGCAACACCTATTTTTCAAAACTTTGACAGATGTGTCCATCAGTGTTTTTGCATTGGAAATGGAAAAGGAAGTGATAACCGTCGGTATTTTGACATCATTTCCTGTCGAAACAGGTCACATAAATAGGAATTTGACTATGGGACCGATCTATCAAAAAAGGGTCCTTACGACATTTCTTTGGTCGGAAAGGCGATGGATCTACAATAGATGTCCAACAGGAGAATCTGTCAGATGTATAGCAGTCTCGTTGCACAAATATGTCAGATTGGGGTTTTGTCCAATGGTTGACCTGTCAGATATCCAACGATATGTAATAAACTACCGACACAAGAATCTATCAGACGTATAGCGCTTCTGTCGGAATAACTTTACTACCTATCAAAAAAGTGATGGATGGGCATAGTAAAGATAACAAAGCTCAAGAGACCATCATAGTTGGTCTCCTTCTTTGGTCAATATACTGACAAAACATTTTACATTTTGTTAGCTCATCAAATGAGGGGATTTGAAAGAATTTAATAGAATATTTTCATTATAACGTATATTATTTAAGTTGACGTTGCACAAATTTATCAACTCTGTGCACTTGTATACTATGAGCACAGCCATAAAGAAGCATCTCCTCCCATGACCTACATTACTCAAGCCACAGGAGGGGATGCTTCTTTATGGCTATGCTCAATGTATACAAGTGTGTGAAGTAGATAAATTCGTTCACAGTCAAGTTAAAATAATATACGTTATACATGAAAATATCATCCATTAAATTCTTTTAAATCACCGCATTTGATGAGCTAACAAAATGTAAAATGTTATTTCAGTATATGGACCAAAGATGGAGACCAACTATGATGGTCAATAGATATTTTCTATCTTTAGTCCTAGCTAATGGGTAAGGGCTGGAAGACTTATACATGTCGATCATTGAGAATAATCACCACCTTGCCTTTATGTACACTACACAGTATCCAATATAAGAGAAGGAAAAAAATATGAATGGATAAAAGAAATGAAAGATACAATAAAATTATCTTGTTGTTTACCTTCTCATAATTGATCACAGTCTCACAAAAGTAATTTTATATGATCACTAGCACATTTCGTGCATGGATGAGAAACAATATCCAAAGTTTCTAGATTTTGAGAAGAGGTATGAGTGGAGGCCAAAAAAGGGATATTTGTGAAGGTTTTATAGACGTAGTATTGAATCATCATCTCTACACTAGTACTCAATTTGGAACCCTCTCTAGAAAATCTCCACATCTAGAAAATCTCCACAAAAATCCCTTCTAGCCTCCACTATATATACGTCTTCTCAGTATCTAAAAACTCTCCATCATTGATTCCCGTCATTTTACACCATCTCAGTGGACTAAGACCTTAAATATTGAGCTTCTCTTTGTTTCGAGAATAGTTTAACATTCTCTACTTAACAGAGCCAACCACATGAAGGTGGAAGCTCATCTGGCCCCTCCTAGGAGCCTCGTATGACCCTTTATGACATTTTAAGACCTCTAAGATGTGTATTCTTAGGGGTTGTAAAGGGTCATAAAAGGTCATAAGGGGTCCTGGGATACAATAGTTGAGAAACATAAATGTAGGTATCATGGTCACAAGTTTTTGGAGACAACATAATTGAGTGGTATACCCAAATGATGCAAAGTAACCACTACTCCTCTAGAATCGGAGGAGTAGTAGTTTCTTTGCATCGTCTAGGTATACAACTCAATTATGTTGTCTCCAAAAAATTGTGACCATGATGCCTACATTTATGTTTCTTAGTTGTTGTGATATCTACATTTATGTTTCTCAGCTGTCGTGTTTATGTGCATGTTTTTTATGTGTTTGGGAAGACATATTTCTAGCCTGGACTTGGATCCTATGGCAATTAGCTTCATAACAATGAAGTAGATGACATATGAGCAATTAGCTTCCCAAGAAAAATCCCATAAATTAACTATGTGTACCCCAATTCCTATGGCCTTTGTGCGTACCCAAGGGATATATTTGAAACAATAAGGGTAAGGCTTAAAGATCTGTCTAGTGATGCAAAATTAACTTCTTTAAGCCTTACCCTTTTTGTTTCAAATATAACCTTTGGGTACATGTAGAGGGCATAGGAATTAGGGTACACACAGTTCATTTACGAGATTTTTCTTGGAAGCTAATTGCTTAGCTCTCATCTACTTCATTTATTATCAAGCTAATTGTTGAAGGATCCAAGCCCAAGCTAGAAATATGTCTTACCATTCTATTTAAGCCATATTCCTTGTTCTTGTCAAACTTCCTTGGTACGATAGGTGTGCTCTATGTAGTACTCTTCTTCAATTTGTGTTCGATGATAAGCATCTTCTTCTTCTTCCTAATTGTAGCCAGAGCTTCCTTTTGATCAGGATTCAACTCCACTTCCCCCATCTCATCATCCTCATCACCCTCAGCTGCCATCCTAAGCCCTTCTTCCCTCTCCAGTTCTTCAAGCCTCTGTAAGATATCTGGATCAATAAAGTCTGCAACATTGTGTCCATCCATGATCTCAGGAATATCATCTTCTTTCCACTCTTCATTTTCCAAAATATATCACTTCTTCAAGCTTGTAGAGTAGTCTCTAGTGGTTGCAAATCAATCTTATTAAAAACTACAATAAGAGGCTTATTGGCAAACAGAGGTTTTATGCTGTGAAACAGAGCTACTTGTTGCGTGACACTATAACCACAGGACCTTGAAACATCAAGGAAAAACAAAACAACCGCCTTCAAATGAGCCAAGGTAATAATATTGAGCATCTCTATGGTGTTCATGTCCTCCAAGGGGTGGTCCAAAATACCAAGCGTATCAATAGGCTAAATAGCTTCAGACTGTCACAGAGGCCTAATGGCGCTGCCTTGTAGCCCACAACATAAATCACATTGCTCAAAGAAAAGTACATGTCCATATTGTAGAAATGGAAAAGAAACAACAAGAAAACAAAGAAAAAATAAAATGCTGCAATTAAATAATCACTAACAATGATACACGTAATACCTTTGTATGCAGCCCATATTTGACATTTCAAATGAAAGAATGAAAGAAAACGTGGAACTAAGCCCACAGTTCATAGGCCCACAGAGGGACATTTATCATAGTCATAGAAATATGATTATTTTTAAATGGAATACACCAAGGAGTACCATCAAAAATATTCACCATTTACAATCATGAACAGTGAATAATCAAATAGCTCATTTTTTTATCAACATGTGTAGTCTTTGTGTATATGAAAAATGAATGAAATATCAAGCTGAAATAAAACAATGAACAAAAATTCAAATTCAAGGCCTAATTTATCAAGAGCAACAAACATTAGGATGAAAGAAAAATCATTAAGACTATAGAAAAATCATTAGGACTATAGAAAAATCATTAAGACTAGAGAATCAAGTTCTAGAAAAATCATTACGACTATAGAAAAATCATTTAGACTAGAAAATAAAGTTCTAGAAATGGATGATTCTGATGCTTTTCCATTACAACAATTGAGCATTCATCATTTGGTACTTCTTGGTGTATCCCATTTAAGTTTTTCAGCTGTCATGTTTATGTGCATATTATTTATGTGTTTGGCTTCTCTCCCTTGCAAGGGATACGTCGATAGGTAATTGATTTGAAAGAATAATAATTTAACAGTCTTTTTTTAAGGATAGGCATAATCATCCTGCCAACCTTAATTAGCAACATTTGTGATATATGTCAAGTACTTATAATCAGTATGCCCAACAAACAAAGACTTAGTAGTAAAAGCATAAGGTTGCACATCCACATCCGCCCTAGTAAGTATTAGTGCCTTTCAAATTTGTAAAGAACACAAACTTTGCAAATCAAATTGACATTTCATTAAAACATATGTTCTTGATCAAGCTCTTAAAGATTAAAACATGAAATAAAAATAAGATGCAATGAAGATGACATGTGCCTTGTAGTGAGGACATTCAAGAGAGGTTTAATGAGTATTCAGATTGCTCAAAGATTGATTTTGAATCAGCAATTGGTGAAGAACATGAAGTTGATATGGATAGGGATTCATTTGACACACCAAATCCTCTTCTTAATTGATAAGACTATGAGGAAAATCTAAATTTAGTGGTGTGTGGTGAATCTGAAGATGGAAGGAAAGAAAAGTCCCAAATTTTGAATTTGGACAGTAGAGACTCCTTTCCTCATTCTCACAAGTTAGCAGATTTGTCACATGGATTAATTAGTAAAGAAGAGGCATCTAGCATTAGCATTCAAGATATAAAGGTTTGGCCTGACCATTGCACAAAAAAGGTGCTTGTATCCATTTAAAATTTGTCTATCCATTTAAAATTTGTCACCAGGGTATGACCATAATTCTGAGTTCATAACAGTGACATAATTCCACTACCTCAAGATATGGCAGCCTTTGGTCAAGAAGAGAACAATGATTTACATCCTATATTTGAGGGTACACATGGTGCAATCATAGGACATGATGGGAATGATACAACTCATCATAATTAATAAAACAACTCTTGCCAACATTAGGGTACCCATAGATCAAAATAGTCCTGGTATTTGGGTCAATAGACGACAACCTTTCCATATGTTGCCTCACTTGTTTGAGGTAAGCCAAACTCAATCCAATTCTCTTGACAATGGTACACATTCATCCAAGTGCAGCAACCTTCAAATATTTGCAGCAATAAAGAGAATCCCCATATTTTATCAGCCTCACATAGTCTTTGGCCACTTTGGCAATGAAAACCTCAAAATAGAGAAAAGAAACTTAGTAAAACCAATCTATGCCACTGTTTGTGAGGGTATAGTCATGATAAGTGCCTCTCAAACCTCTCCAAACATGTAAGATTGTCTTTAAATACTTTATTGATCTCTTCTAAACATTAACCAAATCAAACCTACATTTAAATCCACACACAATAACCCAAAATGAAGGGTTTTGTATCCTTTAATGAATCTCAGTCACTAGTAACGCATGGATAGTCAAACCACTAGTCTCCAAAGCATTCAATAAGTGAATATGAATGTTTGAAAACTACTGCCAATAATTCTGAAACATACTTTATTTGATATGATGAATTCTGAAACAATTAAGGTTGGAATAGACATAGTTATCACACAATTTTTTGTGTGGTACAAGGAAGATTTGGCTAGGTCAAATCTTCCTTAGTGCTAGCAGTCTACAGAATTAGACCTTTATTAACAATTCATCATATCAGATAAAGTATGTTTAAGAATTGTTGGGACTGGTCCTTTTGCGTGTATTAAACAGAATATAATTTTTAGCATATTATTATCATTCTATTTATTTGTTGTAAACATGACATTGGTTCACTTTTAATCTACTGGTGTCGTGCCCTAGCCCATGCTTTATCTCCATTATTTGATGTTATTGGTGCTTTTTCTCAAGGATATAGATTCACTATTTTGAAATGTTGACTGTGGTTATCAAATGGAAAAAATAGAAAACAAAAATTAACACGAAAAAAAATTTACAAAACTGAACCAATGGCATGTTTACAACAAACAAATAGAATGATAATAATATGTTAAAAATTATATTCTGTTTAATACACGCCAAAGGACCAGTTGTATGAGTGGATTGTATTTAATACATGCCAAAGGACTAGTTGTATGAAATTGTCAATCACATAGCATTTCATTGTTGTATGAGTGGATTGTGCAGGAACAATTAACATTAAACAAGGAGCAAACTCCTCAACACATCTTGGAAACCATTGAATTCAATAATAAATGAAACCTAATGCCAACACTATTATTTCCATTCACTCCTACCAAGAATAAAGCATTTAATCCATTCAACATTACATATAATCATTAGACAGTTACATTTCTTGACTGTGTAGAGGAACAGTCACGACCAAAATGATCAAAAGTACTTTCACCCTTGCATAAGCTATTCCAAACTTCAAGTAAAATGAGAAATGTGCTATATCAAATCATTCATATTCATAGTAACCATTCAAAGGATCATTTTGTCAATGAACCCTCTGACTGTACCCCTGCGGCAAAGAAAGGAAACCTCAAAATAGAGAAAGGAAACTTAGTAAAACCAATTTATGTTGTTGTTTGTGAGGGTACAGTCATGATAAGTGCCTCTCAAACCTCTCCAAACATGTAAGATTATCTTTAAATACTTTATTGATCTCTTCTAAACATTAACCAAATCAAACCTACATTTGAATCCACACACAATAACCCAAAATGAAGGGTTTTGTATCCTTTAATGAATCTTAGTCACTGGTAACGCATGGACAGTCAAACCACTAGTCTCCAAAGCATTCAATAAGTGAATATGAATGTTTGAAAAATTTCCTCTCAACTTCCCCAACCACTCCTAATCGGTTAGAGGGTTAGTTGAGTGTTTAGACACTAAAACTTCTTAAACATACTTTATCTGATATGATGAATTGTTAATAAAGGTCTAATATATAATGGTTGTGCTAGTAATATCAAAAAATGTGAATCCAAACATTTCAAAATAGTGAATCGATATCCTTGAGCACAAGCACCAATAACATCAAATAATGGAGATAAAGCATGGGCTAGGGCACGACACCAGTAGGATACGGTCATTTCAATGAGCATTCATGATCAAATAAAATGCAATGCATCTAAAATTTGCGGTCGAATATGATGCCAAAGGCTCGAAAGACATTGCCTGGTCTTATGATGATATTTTAGGATCAGACCCAAATTTGATAATGCATCATCTAAATATCAAGGAAGGAGCCAAACCTATTAAGCAAAAGTTAAGGAAGATGCATCCACATATAGCACTACTTGTCAAAGTGGAATTAGAAAAAATTTTGAAGGTGGGATTTATAAGGGCCATTGATTATGCACAATGGATATCAAATATAGTGCCAGTATCAAAAGCAAACAAATCCATTAGAATATGCATGGATTTTAGAGACTTAAACTTGGCATGTCCTAAAGATGACTTCCCACTTCCAAGTATAGATGTCATTATGGACCTAACAGCAGGACACTCTATGTTCTCACTCATGGATGGATTTAGAGGATATAACTAGATAAAGATAGCACCAGAAGACCAAGATAAGATAGCTTTTACATGTGTATGGGGTACATTTTGTTGGAATGGCATGCCTTTTGGTTTGAAGAATGTCAGAGCGACCTATAAACGAGCATTGACCACAATATTCCATGATATGATGCACAAATTCATGGAGGATTATGTGGATGACATATTAGCCAAATCTCACTCAAGAAAAGAGCACTTACCTATTTTGGAGAAAAATTTTGAAAGATTAGAGCAATTCAAAGTAAGGCTTTATCCAAAAAAATGTGCATTTGGAGTCCAATCCGGCAAACTACTAGGCTATATTATATCTGCAAAGGGAATAGAGGTGGATCCCGCTAAAGTTAAGGCTATTATGGAAATGGAAGCACCTAAAAACATTATCCAAATGAGGTCTCTACAAGGAAGGATACAATCCATCAAGAGATTTATCTCCCAATTAGCTAAAAAATGTCATAATTTCACCCAACTTCTGCATAAAGATACAACTTTCAAATTGGATGACAAGTGTGAAGAAGCCTTTAATCTATTGAAGAAATACCTCATGAATCCACCAAGCTTGATGCCACCTATCAGAGGCAAGCCCTTGATCCTATATATTTCAACAACGGAGAATTCATTAGGGGCACTTTTAGCACAAGAATATGAAACAGGAAAAGAAAAGGCAATTTACTACATAAGTAGAACCTTGGTCAAATACGAGATGAACTATACATTCATGGAAAGGGCATGCTTGGCCATAGTTTTTGCTTCCCAAAAATTATGCCATTATATGCTAGCCCACAAGCTAAGGCTCATCACCAAAATTGATCCTTTGAAGTATTTACCTAGTAAAACAACATTAAATGGAAGGCTAGCAAAGTGGGTTATGGTGTTAAGTGAGTTAGACAAAGAATATGTTGATAGAAAATCAATCAAAGGGAAATTCATTGCTGACCAGTTAGTAGAAGCACCACTCCAAGATGATCATCCCATCGAAGTAGAATTGTTAAATTCAGAGATTGTGAGTGTTGAGGCAAAAACATGGCAACTATGTTTTGATGGTTCATACACTCAACATGGGTCAAGAGCAGGCGTACTTCTAATCACTCCTCAAGGCTCTACTATTCCTAAGTCCTATAAATTTTTATTTCCATGCACCAATAATATAGCAGAATATGAAGCCTTGGTTATTGGAATCAAGTTGGCATTAGAATGGAAGGTGACAGAACTAAAGGTTTATGGAGATTCATAATTAGTCATTAATCAAGTTAATGAAGAATATCAGACAAAAGCTGACAAATTGATACCCTACAAAAACAAGGTGGAAAGTCTTAAGAAGTACTTCATACTTATTACATTTGAGCAAGTTCCAAGAGAGAAGAACAAAGCAGTAGATGCAATGGCAACTTTGGCTTCACTTCTACAAATGTCTGATCAGAGTGCCAAATATGAATTCTTGGTAGAAGAAGTGGATCAACCTACGTTTGACCATACCCACCCTTATACCATTTGCTTGCTAAATACACATGAATCACCTTGGTATGGAGCTATTTACACTTAAAAGAACAAATCCTCCCTATAGACCAAACCAGGAATTAAAAGAAAAGATTCATTCGTCAAGCTGCTCGATATACTATAATTTCTAAAACATTGTATCGCAATATTTTAGATGGAATACTCCTTAGATGTCTAGAAGAAGAGGAATCAAACATAGCCTTGTGAGAAATCCATGAAGGAATTTGTGGGTCACACTCAAATGGATTAACCCTAGCTAAGAAACTTCTTAGGATAGGATATTTTTGGCCTACGATGGAGAAAGATGCTTGTAAATTTGCCAAAACCTGTAGAAAGTGTCAATTCCATGGAAACTTGATACATGTGCCTGCACAAGAGCTTTATTTGATGACAACACCTTGGTCATTCTATCAATGGGGTCTAGACTTAATAGGCATGATTTATCCACCATCCTTGAATGGTCATAAATTCATCATCACGGCAATGGAGTAATTTACCAAGTGGGTGGAAGTTGTACCCTTATCAATTGCAATGGGAAAGTAGATATCTTTGTTTATCCTAAATCACATCATTTGTAAATATGGCATACCTCATGCTATCATAACAGATAATGCAAAGCATTTCAAAAACAAAGACCTAAAGGAATTATGCACCAAGTTTCACATGATTCATCATTCTTCTTCAATCTATTACCCTCCAGGTAATGGACAAGTCGAGGCAACAAATAAAAACATCTTGAAGATATTGAAGAGAACGGTGGACAATTTAGATAGAGATTGGCACATCAAAATAAACCTGACCTTATGGGCTTATAGAAAAAGCATAAGAACACCAACAGGAGCTACACCCTTTTCTTTAGTCTTTGGAATAGAAGCTATTTTACCTCTGGAGGTAGAACTTCCATCCTTAAGGGTATCTCTTCATGGCTTGATCAGTGAGGAAGACTATAGGGTTGCTAGGTTGCAAAAACTAGAGCTCCTAGATGAGAAACAAAAGCAAGCATTTGATCATTTGAAAGTATACCAAAATAGAATGTCAAGGACTTATAACAAGCACATCAAGTCAAGGACATTTCAAATAGGTGACCTAGTTTTGCGAGAGAATCCCAAAAATCAAGCAGAAAGAGAAAAGAAAGGAAAATGGGAAGCAAACTGGTTAGGACCATTTATCATCATTGAAAATTTTGGGACCGGCACCTACAAACTAGCAGATTGTGAAGGAGAAGAGCTACAAGAACCTATTAATAGCATACATCTAAAGAGGTTCTATACATGAGGTAGATGAAAGAGTATAAAGAGTATCAGGTGGAAAGCATCATATTTATTGTACATAGTCAAAAGAGATCTTGAAAATACCAAAATCATTTGAAAAGCATAAAAGATCAAAAACAGTGGAAAATTGAGCATGAAGAAAGCAAAAACATTCATATATGATCCTTAAAAGATGTTGTCTTGGTGAAAACATAGCAAATAGGCACCTTGATGATGTGAAAAAATAATTGAAAAAGAGAAAAATACAAAAAAAAATCAAAAAAGAGAAAAAAGTGCCTTGGTGAAAACCTAGCAAATAGGTGCCTTGGTAGCAAAAAAAGAGAAAAGCTTTAAAAACATAAAAAAGAGAAAGATATATTCAATCAGTGAAAACCTGGTAAACAGGCACCATTGAAAGTCCAAGTCAGTCACATGCCTAGAAGGTCACCTTGTAAATATTGCATTCGCTAGCATTTGTATATATTGCATAATAAAACCCCACAGTTGCATTTGCAAGTACCTTGAGATTTTGGTCACCTAATCTACAAATTGTCCTAAGTCCCACAAATGAAATTATCTCAAACTGGGGGCAATCTACTCAAAAGGAGAAAGGATTCATCAAAGCAAGCTTTATTCAATCATGGAATCAATTCATCAAAATTCAAAAAGAGCAACACTTAATCAAATCTACATTTTAATCCAATTTGAACTAAATGCAAAATTTGATCCAAGATCTTACATGACCTTATCTTTATCAGGATTAAAAGTATGAAATGGATGGAACTACACTTGAACTATGGATTTGAAAAATATTGGAAGAAATTTTTCTAAGTGTTGACTCAATTGATGAAATCATATCTTTCTAGCAAATCAATGAAAGTGTTAGACTAGACAAGCTATGATGAAAGGATGATATTTTTGTTGATTTTTGAATAACTATCTTAAAATCAAAGTTTTAAATCATGTATTATTTGTCTGACGTGATCATCAAAGAATCATCGAGGACTTGTACATAGGATAAAACTAAGATTTCTTCTTGTTTACACAAAAGGATACCTTGGCTATTTTGATCTTCAATATCATAATACCAACATCCACTTGCAACATAGAATCTGACAAAATCGGTATTCACACTCTCATGATTGGCTTCAATCAGTGATAGTCATACTGAAGAGAGATTGGAAATCAAACAAAGAGGTGCAAAAAGTATTCATATCATCATAGTTGAACTAGTGATGGTTGTACTAAAATGGGATTGCAAAAATGCTCAATGATGAAAATAAGCTCCAGATTTTTAATAATGACAGTTAGTTGCAGACATCCTAGCTTACATGCATTGTATATTGTTTTTTTGCCTTTTTTAGCTTAATTTGCAAGAGGAAAAAGAAAAAGGGGGGTTTATTCAAATCAAAATTCAAGGGATTATCAAAAACAACTATATAAGATGGAGTGTGTTGGAAATCAAAAATAAATCAAAAACAAAGTGCATTTCATTAAATTATCTTGCATGGATTAAGTTGCATTAGGTCATCTTCATTAAACCTTGCATACATTTAAATGTGTCCAACATTTGAATCATTAAGTTCATCATTATCATTAGATTGCATCCATTTAAAATTCATGATCATTAGATAGCATTCATCTCATTTTAGGTGCATCCAGTAAGAGCATTGCATTAGATAGAGATCATTCATAACATCCATTAAGATCATTCATCATTAAATGCACAATCATCCATGATAGTATCATTCAACCATATCTCATATATCATCATTCATTAAAATCTCATGATCATTGCATTGTCACATAGATTCAGTACATTTACATATCAAAAGGATTTGCATTCATTAGATTCATTACTCATTATCCATCTAACACCTATTACATATATCCACAATATCAGTAATCACTAAAGTAACATTGCATTCAGCTATTTTATGTCATACATAAGACAAATCATTTAAGCATCATTAGGATGTATACATACATTTGAAATTGCATTTTGAAAAGCATAAAACAATAGCATATAGGAAATAAAATCATATAGACCTGCATATCATGTAAAACACCTAAAAAAGAGATCAAACACATGATGATATCATTTATAGTGAAATCTATCAAAAAGAGTATCAGAGTCCATGGTACCATCATCATCAAATCAATAAGATATCAAAGTCTAAATGAATGATCATAAAAAGCCAAATCCAGAGATCAATGTCCAACAACTAACAGAGCATCAGCATAAGCAACATCAATCGATCAAAAATGCTATAACAATAGTCCAATGTCTCGATCATAATAACAGAAAGGAGATCATATATCATCAAAGTGCAAATGAAACAACTAAAATATCTCATATCAACTGATAGAGTCATCAGCACCATCAGTACCATCGAGACCAGGAGTAGTATCAGGAGGTTGACTCGAACTAGCCTATAAGCTATGCTGACTCATAACAGCCATGAAACTTTGCATCGTAGAACTCAACTGAGAAACCTGCTGTTGTACTGCTAAAATATGAGTCTACAAAGAAACAACATATGTTGTTGATGTTGGGACAGGACCCTATGTCGCAGAAGACTGTGGTAGAGGAATAGAAGTCAATGGCACAAAAGAAGATGGATCACCCAAAGATGGAACAAAATGAGAAGATGATGGACGTGAAGAAGATGAAGGCATCGAAGCAGAAGCATGTGCCTGAGATGAGGTAGCCTGAGGAACAATCGGAGGAATGACCTACTGAGTAGGAGCACCCTGTGCCTAATCAAGTAACACCTATGCAATATCTGCATCAACCTCTCTCTGACGTATGGCTCTAGGCCTATCTGTGGGATCCCTGGAAATATGATGTAATACTTTGTCCACCCGTCAAACTCTCACCTAATCACCACCCATAGGAGGAATCGAAGCAACAGCAATCACTGGAATATGCACTTTACCCGCTCTAGCTCCTCGACGACCCCATCGTCCACACCGTCCCCTAATCCTACCACCACCATCTCCTCCTTCATCTCCATCATCCCCATCATCACCATTGTCACCACCATCTCCACTAGCACCGTCATCCCCATCTGATAACTCATCAATAGTGGAAATCCTCTCAACAGGATCTATTAATCTAGAAAAAGGGTATCGATGTAACCAAGCACCATAATCCTCTGTAATACTTGCATCTTCAACATGATCTCTCATGGACCAAGGAAGATATATAAGGTATCGAATCTCCCTCATAGTGGTGCCAAAATCAATACAAGGGCCCCATAAGTATTTCTCCGCCTATACACGAGCATACCTCACCACTCCCTATGGCATACACTATTTGTGACCATACTCACGTAAAACCCTACGAAAGTAGAATCTCTCTATAATAAATACAGAACGTCCGATCATCCAGTGAGGAGAAAACATGTAAGGTAGCTCAGAATCATCCTCTAGCCAAACCTTGCAACCAAGATAGGGCCTCCAGCAAATGGTATCCATGTCATCAATGACACGCTGCCAGTAACCGATCTTACCCATATGGGTCTGGATGATAATACCATCGTACATCCAAGCAAAAGGCCAATCTGGACTACGATCTTGTGCTGTAACAGGACGTGTCACTGGGATATGCTCCCAGGTCCAAAGTTGTAAAATGATAGCTCCTACAGTCAATGTGGTGGAATGCTTGTAAACAACTATGTGTAACGCATGGGATAACTGGGCCAACACACAAGAACCCCAATTAAACCGAAGAGGATTTTCCATCAAATCCTTAAGAATGGGACCCCAACCGAGAGAAAATTCATGCCCGTGTCTATCAAGAAGAAGAAAACCTCCAATCAGAGTACCAAGAACAGCTGGTAAAATAGGAAAGGAAACAAACTGAGCCCACTGGATGTGAGCATCACCAATGGTAGGGTCTCCAAAGACTCGTTGACAGGCGGATCCATCATAAATAGTATCATAATAAACAACCTCTCCCCGAGTAGGCAACCACAGAAGGCGATATACATCCTTTGGTGCAATGGTCATCTCTC
Source organism: Chamaecyparis obtusa (assembly GCA_027943335.1). Taxonomy (NCBI): domain Eukaryota; kingdom Viridiplantae; phylum Streptophyta; class Pinopsida; order Cupressales; family Cupressaceae; genus Chamaecyparis; species Chamaecyparis obtusa. The sequence continues at coordinate 297,497 of BSBK01008325.1, read as the reverse complement.
ACATGGGAAGATGAAAGGTATTATGGTTTGAGTGCCAACACTCAACCATAGCAGTGATAAGGCCCTGATTCACTCAAAATTGAGGAAGATAGAAGAGTAAAGACAAGCCATAGTGACTAATGTGTCGACGATCTATCGCACTTAGATCAGCAATCACACCCCAAGATAAAGGATAAGAACCACGGATATGCAATGAACCAAGCTCAACCTGCAAAAAGCAAGTGCAATCATACCAAAATTGAAATCAAAAATTATTTGGACCATTCTAAGTCAATCAAAAATTTATCAAACTATCAAACCATAATCAAATTTCGTGTTTCTACTCAGATAGAACATAAATTTATCATCAACCATCATCTAAATCTAGATTGACAAATGATATTCCAACTATAACTGACTCATACTGACTAGTACAACTTGTTAAGGACATCAAGTTTGGGAACTTAACCTATCAATTGATTGACGACGTTGGACAAATCACAAAGTTGACAAAAAAAAATGGAAAAAAATTTTGCAGAGTGAAAGTGCTATTTCATGGTTTAAAAGTGTAAAAATGAAAAAGCGTTGTTCAAATTTGTAAAAGCACTCCTTAATGGTTTGAAAGTGGAAAAATAGGCAAAAGCACTCTACAAAATAGCGGAAGCGCTATTTAATAAGGCAAAAGCGCAAACAAAATCAAAAGCGCACCTAAACAAAGTAAAAGTGAAAAAGGGAAAAAACTTGGTGAGCAAAAGTGCACAACTGGATCGTGGAAGCACACTTTAAACTTATGAAAGTGCAACTTGGAGGGTGAAAGCGCCAATTAATTGGGCAAAAGTGCACATTCAATCAAAAAATAGAAAAAAGGGGTACTTTTTCAAGAAAAAATTGAAAATCTAGAAATTAAATGCAGAAAATGAAAAAGCGAAGAGGTATAGGCACTTACTGGAGGTCCAAAGCCAAGAAGATGTTGATATCGATGACATTTCTCAAACTGATGCTCGCGAATGGGGACAGACATCGTGAAAAGTCAAAGGAGTCAGAGAGGAAAAACTCAATAGTGAAAGTAAAAATCAATAGTGAAAAAAGGATTTTAACCCCTTTATATAGCTTTTTGACCTAAAGAGAGATAACTTTGACCTAAGAGAGGACTATTTGACCAGAATTGACCCAAGGACTTAAATTTCTTTATCAAAACAATTAAAACAAGGACATTTGAAATAATTCAGAAGTAAAATGAATATCAGAAATGAAATTAAAATTCATTAAAAATAGAACTAAATCAACATAAAATGACCAACATCATCGAGAATTCAACCCACGATCAAATTTTATTTCATTTCTGAGGGGGCATACCATCGAATAATCAACATCAGCAAGATCATCATCGAATCAAGAGACCAACCATCAAATCAAAGCGAAAGATTTTATCAAAACAAAATTTGTAATCAATTGAATGGGGCATCGCATCGAAATCAATCATCAAATCAAGGATCATATCAGAATTTTCTATCAAATCAACCATCATATCAAGTAATTGATCATCATAATGGCCATCAGAGTACCATGTCAATTGAAAGGACGTCATTAGATCTATATCAATCTCATATCAGATATCAAGAATCGATCATCGAATAATATCAAATGAACATCAAAGATTGACCATCAATAGAATTAGGACCTATCATCAAGCAAGATCAAAGTATTCTTTGAATCAACCTGCTTCGCACGTCAACTCAAAGAGGGGCATTTGTAATCACCTAAAAATAGACAAAGACATTACGTACCAAATCAAAGCAAATCAAGGAAAAAATTGAATCAATTGAATTACAATGCATAATTAGCCAATCAAAATTAAAATCAAGTCTTACTTCAAGATGAATCAAAATCAAGAGCATTTTAATCAAATAAAATCAAATCCATGTGCAATTAAATCAATTAATTGTATATTCTTGGATTAAATCAAATTCAACCCATTCAAGGGGTACATGGCTAAATAAATGAATTTAAATCAATTAATAAATCCTAATTTCTCTCAACAACCCAAAAGGAGAGGGAATTCAATCAACCAATAGGATTTGAGAAAATGCATTCACATGGATCAAGCCAAATTCAATCTCAATCACTCAAAGTGAAAGAGAATCTTGTCCATTGATCTTGTCTACTTGTCCCAAGCTTTGAGAACACAAACTTTGCATTGTCTTCAAAGGGTGGAATCAAAGACTCAACCGAGGCTTAATCATGATTAAATACACTACACCCCCTACCATTGCATAAATCTATAAGAGGAAGACCAAAATCAATCATAATTAATAACCACACATCTAAGAATTGCATAGAACCTCTTGCATTTTATAGCTAGAAAGGCATTTTAAGAGCTTAATTAGCATTCATTTTAATCTAATTGTTAGCTTTAGCTTAATCTTTATCATTTCTCATTCTAGGACTGTCATTAATAGTTGCTTGTTGAGAGCTTCTACTAACATTCTTAGATAGAGAGCCATAGGATGTTCAATTGATCTTTCATTTGCTAAATAGTTGCTATATTGTGGTTTATTTAGTTACTATTTCATTTATTGTCAATACTAATTCTATGAAGGTACATTTCCTTGTACACAATTCCTAACAAACTGAGTAAGAAAATAGTGGATAGCATACCTGAGGAGATGGTTTGCCACCAAAGAGAAGCATTGATCATTGCATGGATTTAATCCCTAGAGCTAGTTTACCAAATAAGGCACCACATCGGTTAACACCTATCGAGAATCATGAATTGAACCAACAGATCCAAGAATTGTTGCAGAAAGGTTTGATCCAAGAAACTTGAGTCCTTGTGCAATACCAGTTGTATTGGCACCTAAGAAGAATGGAGAATGGTGAATGTGTACTGATTCAAGAGTAATCAACAAGATAACAGTGAAATATAGGTTTCCTATACCGAGAATGGATGCCATAATGGATAGTTTGACTGGAGAAAAGTATTTTACCAAAATTGATTTGAAAAGTGGATATCATCATATTAGAATCAGAGAAGGTGATGAGTGGAAGACTACTTTTAAGACAAGAGAAGGTTTGTATGAGTGGTTGGTTATGCCTTTTGGTTTAACTAATGCACCGAGTACTTTTATGAGATTGATGAATGAGGTTTTGAAAAAAAATTTGGGTAAATTTATGATTGTATATTTAGATGACATTCTGATATTTAGTAAGACCAGAGAAGAGCATTTGTTGCATGTTGAACATGTATTGTAGAGATTGAAAGAAGAAAAGTTGTTGATTAACCTGAAAAGGTGTTCTTTCATGAAAGAGGATATTGTGTATTTGGGATTTGTGATTTTAGCTGATGGTTTGAAAATGGATCTTGAAAAGGTTGAAACTATTTTAAATTGGCCTACACTTGAAAATGCTAGTGAGATAAGATCATTTCATGGTTTAGCAAGTTTTTACCAAAAGTTCATTAGGAATTTCAGTTTAGTTTGTAATGTTGTGACTGAGAATATGAGAGGAGATAAAAGAGAATTTAAGTGGACACATGGAGCTGATAAAAGTTTTGAGACTTTGAAGCAGAAGGTTGTTGAATTACCTGTGTTAGCATTGTCTAATTTCAATAAGGTATTTCAAGTTGAATGTGATGCAAGTGGTAGTGCAATAGGATTTGTGTTGAGTCAATAAGGTAAACCTATTGCTTTCTTTAGTGAGAAGCTGAATGATGCAAAAATGAAATATTTTGTGTATGATCAAGAGTTCTATGTTATTTTTCAAGCCCTAGAGAAATGGAGACATTATTTGATACCGAGTGAATTTGTGTTGTATACTGATCATAAGGCTTTACAGTATTTGGGTAATCAAAATAAGTTGAATCAAAGACATATAAAATGGGTTGAATATTTGTAGAGTTGTACATTAGTGATTAAACATAAGAGTGAAGTCACTAACCGAGTTGCTAATGCATTGAGTAGAAGAAGATCTTTGATGACCTAAATGAGAATTGAAGTTCTTGGTTTTGATGACATGAAAGGATTATATGAAACTGATCCTAATTTTTCTGAGCCATGGAGGAAATGCAGAGCACCTATTTAAGATCATCCAAGTACTAAATGGTAAGACTATTTCATGCAAGAAGATATGGTGTTAAAAGGTATTCAATTGTGTATACCGAGAGGATCAATGAGATCTAATTTGATAAAGGAAAAATATAGTAGTGGTTTGGCTAGACATTTTGGCATTGACAAAACATTGAATTTTCTTAAGGAGAAATACTTTTGGCTGCAGTTGTATAAGGATCTTCAGAAATTTGTGAAAAGTTGTGGAATTTGTCAAGTTGCAAAGGGAGTAAGTCAGAATACTGGATTGTATATACTGATTTATGTTCCTGAGAAACCTTGGATTGATATCAGTATAGATTTTGTTCTTGGCTTACCGAAGACAGTAAGAGGTAATGATTCCATATTTGTTGTTGTGGATAGATTTTCTAAGATGGCACATTTTATACCTTGTAGAAAGACATCAAATGTAGTGCATATAGAAAATCTTTTCTTTAAGAAAGTTATCAAATTGCATGGATTACCGAGGAGTATCATCTCTGACCGAGACAGTAAGTTTGTTGGATACTTTTGGAAGACTCTTTGAAAAAAGTTGGGCACCGAGTTGAGGTGTAGTTCTACATTTCACCCATAGATTGATGGACAAACAGAGGTTGTGAATAAAAGTTTGGGTAATCTTTTGAGATGCTTAGTTGGAGATAAACCGAGTAATTGGGATTCTGTGCTGGCACAAGTAGAGTTTGCATACAATAATTCAGTGAATACGAGTACTATAAAAACACCTTTTGATATTGTTAATGGCATACAACCGAGAAGTATATCAAATTTGAAGGATATTGTTGGTGAAGAAAAGAGAAGTGTTGAAGGAATAAAGTTTGTCGAGTTCATGAAGACATTGCATGAAGAAGTGAAACATAAGTTGGAGAATAGTAATCAGAAATATAAAGACAAAGTAGATAGATCAAGAAGACATAAGACTTTTGCAATTGGGGATGAAGTAATGGTACACTTGAAGAAAGGTAGATTTCTTGTTGGAACATATGGGAAGCTGAAAATTACGAATTTGGTCTTTACAAGATATTGAGGTGATTTGAAAATAGAAATTCTTATGAGATTGGGTTACCTGATGACATGGATATATTACCTATATTCAACATTGCAAATTTATGAGTACCATGAATCGGATGAAGAACCGACAATACTGAATGATTATCCTAAGAGACAGACAGAAGAAGTTGAGCAGATTTTGGAACATAGAGTTGGTAGAAGCACGAGAGGAAGATAGTATATGGAATATCTGGTAAAGTGGAAGAATAGACTGATTGAATATAGTTCGTGGGTTTCACAATCTGAGTTGGATTCAACTCAGGTTGTACTTGTTGCATGATTCGGAGAATCATTTAAAACAACCCTAGGTGTCTGATGTAGGATCATCTCAAGTCCTTGGCAATCCTATGTCACCAAAAATAAGTTGGATTTTTTTGTGTTGCTCAGTTCCTTCTTTAACCAAGTTGGCTCGGTAGTTGCTCGGTTTCTTCTTTAACCGAATTGGTTGATTAATTCCTTGGTGCTCGGTTAACCTTGCTTACCAAGTTGTTTGTTTTGGTTTTCTGTTGAGGTTGACTTGTGAATTCAATTGTGCTCACGAAGTTAATGTTGGTATCAATCATTGGAAAGTATGTGCACCTAGATATGTCTGTTCCTTTCATTAATGGTAGATCTGAAGGCCAACTTGTTTTGGTAGCCTCTTGTATATAATGTAGTTGGTTGTAGTTTTGGGTATCAGTTTTGTATCAGTTAGGAGATAGAAGATTAGTGATATCAGAATAGGAGTTGAAGGTAGTTTTTGAATCCTCGCATGTTGGAGGATTGTTATAATTGAATTTGATGTATCTAGCCCTAATCAGGAAGGCCTTACAGCCTAGCATGTATGAATCAATTGATGAAATATAAGATTTGTTCTGCATTCTCTCTCACTTGTGTAATTGTTTTCATGTGTAATCTCTACAAGGAGGATTTGGATAAGGGTGTGCCTTTGGCCCCACATCCTGCCTTACCTTGCGTCAGGTGGTATCAGAGCAAAGGGTTGTCTAAAGAAATCTAAACAAAACATATAACAAGTATAAAATCATGAGAGAAGCACATTACAATAAGAAAACACAAAGAAATCATATCGCCTACCCCCCAATCTTGGTTTGTGGTGTTTAGGGAAGGTGGGAAACATGCAAGAGGAGCAATATCAAGCACAATAGATGGAAAAATATCTAGTTCCAAAGAAGGACCATACCGTGAAGATGGATTAATTTGTTCATACATAGCTGGTAAATCATGACTAACATCAATAAGATCATACATTTCATTAGAATCACTAGAATGAATATCATTATTTGCATTAGGAACATTGAAATAATCATCATCAAGAGTATCTTCTTCATCCAAATTAATTGTAATAGAATCTAAGATATGAATAACATTATCATGTTTTTTCAATTTCATATTTTTCAACTCAACTTCCTCCCTTGGGATATGGATAGATCGGTCAAAGGGAATCAAAGCATCAATAGGTGTCTTAGGGGAGGAAAGACTTTGGGAAGATTTCTCACTGGCTCTAACATAGTATTTACGATGGTTATCATGAGCACAATGTTACATTTGGTTTTTCTTGAGATATGATTTGGTTTAGGATCAATCAACATTAGGTCCTTATCTTATTTGGGAGGAAGAACACAAGGAATTGCACTAGGTTGAGAGATAACATCAATAGAACATTTATAGGATATAGGAGGTGGAACACAAGGATTTAAAGGAGGTGTGGAAGGTGTAAGAAGAAGACCACGTTCAGGGAAAGGATATAGAACATCCTTAGGATCACTAAGCTCACAAATCTTTTGGATTTTAAATTTTTGATAGGATCGAAAGAGATTATCTTTATGAGTTTGAGTCTATTGGGGCATGGAAGACCAAAAAAATTCAATGTGAAAATGTTCTCAAGATGATAAAGGCTAATACAGACTATGATTAATCATTATTATTTCTACATCATAGAGAAATGTTAAACACTTGTGAATGGGAGAGACTACAAATTTCATGGAAGTGAACCAAGGAAGACCAAGCCTAACTTGAAAATAATTGAAAGTTGGAAATATATTAAATGTGACATCTAAAGTTTTACAACAACTTCTATGAGAGAAGTAATGGAGCCATGGGTAGTATAGGTGAAACCATTGTAAGTTTAGATCATAACATCAAATTTAGCATAAAAATCACGTTGCAATTATCTAGTGTAAAGATGTTCTTCGGTTATAACATTCACCATGCAAGTAGGATCTACAAGAAAACCACAAGAAAGAAGACCATTAATCCTTGCTAGAATGTAAAGGGAACCATTAGGTGCTTTAATTATCTCTTTAGGATCAAATGTAATGGAAAGATCAAGTTCATGTTTGAGTTTAGGTTTATATTGATCAATAAGGTTGACAAAAAGTTTTTCTTCAGTACACTCAACATCATAGTCAACAACATGGGTCGAAGAAGGTGGAGACTAAGTAGACTCAACAACATTTGTCAAATGAGAAGGCAAAGGATTGGTATAAATTTGAAGTTTTGGTTGGGAGGTGCTATGGATTTGTTTCCTTAATCATTAACACCCTCAAAAGATATAACATTAGAATCAATGAGGTCTTGAATAACAAATTTCAAATGAAAGCACTTATTAGTATCATATCTAGGCTAACGATGATATTGACAAAAAGCTTTGTGATATAAGGATTTTGGAAAAGGTTTGGATATTTCAATTGGCTTAATGAGAGTAAGTTGTATCACATTATCATTGATCAAATTGATCACATTAGACAAAGATTCAAAAAGAGATGCAAAATTTGTGAGGCCTAAAAACATGTGACAAAGGAGCCACACCTTTAGATGTTGTTGCCACTTTATCATCAACATGATTTGATGAATTATTGATTTGGATAAAGCTCTTAGGTTTTTGAAACAATTGATGTTTGTAGCATCGCTCAGATAAATAATATTAACTATATGATTATTATGAGAAATTATATATATATATATATATATATATATATATATATATATATATATATATATATATATATATATATATATATATATATATATATATATATATATATATATATATATATATATATATATATATATATATATATATATATATATATATATAATTGATATTACTATATACATTGATATATATGTATATATAAAGTTAGATTATAATTATTCTCATAATAACTAAATAGTTAAATTCATAAAATATATATTATTATTATTATGTAAATATTAGAGAAATTAATATAATACTCAAGATATATATATAATAATGAATAGACATGTCCCATGAAGGGACATGTCTCTTCTTGGCTCATTCTTAATATAAATGCAAGAGATTGTTGCATTCAAAAAACACATACATGAAGATAGTGTTATTACATTTGCAATGATCCGAAAACCTTAACATGGTATCAGAGCCAAGTTGCAAATGTAAGAGAGTAGTTTGTTAATGGGGACTGTGTGACTGTCTTATAAAATTACAATCTCAGTACGAGGACCATATCTCACAAATGCATCGTTGGATTTTGCTGAATTTGAGATATGTTGGTGATAAACAAATTTAGAAGAATCTCACTGGAGCGATTGGAAAGAAAATGTTAGGTTCAAAAGTTATGACCGAATGTGTACAAGTCTATACAGATTTCTGAACAAAGAGAGTTCTCTGATTAAAAGCTACAAACACTTTTTATAGTGCAAATAAGAAAAGGATCATTACATTAATCAAGAGATGAGTATTCCATGTTGATTAATGTTCATAAATTTTTTATGTAGTTATTAAATCATACTATAACATTGGGATAGAAAATATTGTATGATTTTATCATTAATATTTCTTTGGGATAATATAGTTTAGTGAGCTATTTGTAATCTCTCTCTAACATACCTTCAGGACAAAAGCACAAGATAATTTCATTCAAGGGAGAAATAACTTGATGCTTGCAAACAAATTGATGATTGAGACTAGATGCAAAGAGAGTCTAATATTTCAAAAGAGGTCAAGAAGTTGATAAACTTGAGCTTCAGAGGGAGTAGATGGTTCAGTCAACTTGTGACAATCTCGATCATATTGATTGAGAGGGAGTTCACTATTGAAGGTGAAACATTTATGAGGTAAACTTGATATAATTGATTATTACACTTATGAATTATGAATGTTTTTAATGGGCCTGCCCGCTGTGTAAATCATGAGGAAGTGATGACTTCCAAATGATTATCACTTGTATTTGTAAAAGTTATTGTAAGGTGACGAGCTTACAATAACTTGACCTTCTATTGTGATAGACATCTTGTGATGGATGAAACCGATCATAATAGATAGAACTTGTGGATAGAATCACTGATGGAGGCAATCCACAACAAAGCTCATGATTTTGTGAATAGAATCGCCGATGGAGGCAATTCACACGAGAGCTTGTGGATAGAATCGCTGATGGAGGCAATCCACACCAAAGCTTGTGAGTTTTTGAATAGAATCGTCGATGGAGGCAATTCACATGAGAGCTTGTGGATAGAATCGCTGATGGAGACAATCCACACTAAAGCTCGTGAGTTTGTGGATATAATCGCCGATGGTGGAAATCCACATGAGAGCTTATGGATAGAATCGCCAATGGAGGCAATCCACCTGAGAGATTGTGGATAGAATCGTCGATGGCGGCAATCCACATGAGAGCTTGTGGATAGAATCGCTGATGGAGGCAATCCACATATTGAGACTAGGTTTCTATTGATTATATCATGAGGATGATACCTTTATTGCTTACATCATATGATTGATGTTGTCAAGTGTCATAAGTGTTGACATTAGATTGATTTATCCTCCCTAGCTAAGAGGGAGTGTTGATGTTTGTAGCATCGCTCAGATAAATAATATTGACTATACGATTATTATCAGAAATGATATATATATATATATATATATATATATATATATATATATATATATATATATATATATATATATATATATATATATATATATATATATATATATACATTGATATATATGTATATATAAAGTTAGATTATAATTATTTCATAATAACTAAATAGTTAAATTGATAAAATATATATTATTATTATTATTATGTAAATATTAGAGAAATTAATATAATACTCAAGAGATATAATATATATATATATATAATCACAATTGTCATTATATTAATTACATAATAATGAATAAACATGTCCCATGAAGGGACATGTCTCTTCTTGGCTCATTCTTAATATAAATGCAAGAGATTGTTGCATTTGGAAAACACATACATGAAGATAGTGCTCTTACATTTGAAATGATCCTAAAACCTTAATAGAAACTTTTGATAGGACTCAAATATGGCATCATTTTTATCAACCAGAGCCATTGGAGGAGTGCTCTCACACTGACTCACTTGAAGCTAATAATTGTGAAGTACTTGTTGGAAACTGCAATTGAAGCAATTGTTATATTTTTATTGATGTCAAACCTTAACTGGTAAGACGGTTGCTATGTAAGAAAGTACTATATCTATTTGATTGTTGAGAAGGATTAGGGCAAGGTTGGTAACAATAGCACCTAAGGAAAGGTTGAGTTATCTTGATACTTCAATGGGTACTTGACTATGTGGCACAATGATAAGATAATGTATTTCTTATCTAAGTAAGAAGTAAGACTAAACAAGTAGGCTTAACCGAGCAAAAGTGAAGAAATCTAGCTTAAGTCAAGTGATGTTAGTGTCGATTGAGCCAGCATACGCCGAGTAAATTCAGTGTTGACCGAACATCAGTTAATTGCCGACGAGGAGAGTATTAGCCGAGGAAACAGTTTTAGTGGTGACTAGGCTATCCAGTGAAGACCGAGGAGTTGTACACAGTATTGACCGAGCGTCAGTAATTTACATTTGAAGAAGAATTCAAATTCCCAGCCGACATAGTTGAATTCTTGGATTATGTAAATCATGTTGACTTTATTTATTGATTGTATGGACGCATTTAATGCACTATAAACTATTTTATTGTAAATTCATAAAAAGATTTGAGATGTTTCTAGAAGGATGGATGAAGAACATAAAGTTGGAAGAATTTGATGAATTTGACCTAACCCTAAGATCTACAGAGGAGATTAAGCGGCAAAAGTTGGATCGACCTAATCGAAGAGGTATTAAGGAAACCTAAGTATGAGGATGAGATAAGCAAAAGAGATGTTGGAGTTGTTGTTATTGACTGTATAAGCAGAAAAGCCTGAAGGAGAAGGAGTTGTGATTGCTTGAAGGAATTTTTGATCAAATTAGTGATGGAGATGGAAATGAATCATAGACAGTAAGCCAGCATATGTGTACAGAATTGGATCTGTTATTTGCAAAGTGAGTTGTATGTTTTCATATCAAATACTACTCTTACTTTCTAACCATTGTATCAATCAAAATCCTTTTAACCAAGGTTGACCTGATAGTCATTTGTATAAATCCTTTGAACAAGGTTTCATTCTAATGGAATGTATGTCAATCCTATAACAAGGCGCACTTCTAACAAAGTGGTTGAAATCCTTTAACCGAGTCACACCTGACAGTGTGTTTGTAACCTTTGATAGGGTTGGCTTTTCATAGAGCTCACTTCAGAAGAGTGAAAATATCAGTAACATGTTACAAAGTGGTTTTTCCCAAATTGGGTTTCCACTATAAATCCTGGTGTTAATGCTTGTGTGAATGTTTTGGTTTGAACATTTATGTGTTTTGCAAGTTAAATAATATTGGATAGTGGACTGCACTGTTATATGTTTCTGATATGCATTTAGTAATAACCAAGTAGTCTTGGTTATCAGATATGAATTTGTTGAAGTATTTGAAAGTTTGTTTTACACATCTGGACTTGAAAACAACTGATTCACCCCCCCTCTCTATTGTTCTAAATCATATTAACAATTGGTATCAGAGATGTTGGTGCTTACAGAGAACAAGTTTAAAGGTGCTTGAAGTAAATGATCAGGATGTATAAGAAGGTACCGAAACTAAATAAGAACTTCCCTGCATGGCAGAGTCTAATAAAACTACATCTAGCCAGTATTGGTGATTCAACAAAGTATTATATTGAGCATGATTATGTTACACTTGTTGCACCTCTGACTGTCGAGGAGATGAGAGCTAAACAAGAGCACAATCAAGCAATGTTGGAGATTGCATCTGCCTTAAGCTATCCTGAATTTGAAGACATCAAAGATTGCATTAATGCAAAGCAAATGTGGGACACTCTTGCAAACATCTATGGTGGTGACATAAATGTACTAAGGGCAAAAGCTGAAAGCCTGAGAGGTAAATTTGATGAAATGAAAATGCAAGAAAGTGAGAATATTGCTCAGTATTGTGGTAGAATAAAAGAAGTTGTAAATGCTATTAGAGGAGCTAATGGAACTATTAATGATGAGACTGTTATTGGAAAAGTTTTGAGAAATTTGCGTCCTATTTATGCCATCAAAATTTCAGCAATTCAAGAATCTAGATGTAACCCTAATAATACTCTTACTCTAGAAAGTCTTGTTGGTAAGCTTACTGCTTTTGAGCTTTCTAATTATGATAACTTCATTGTTGCTAATGTTGAATCTGCATTCAAGTCACAAATAGTTTTGAATAAGTCAAAGAAAGAAAAAGAAAGATGCATCAGTGAGAGTGAAAGTGATAGTGACACATCTAATTAGGAACTAGAGGATCTTGAAGCTCTTATGGCCAAAAGATTGAAAAGAGGAAAAGGTAAGTATAAAGGTAAACTCCCTATCATATGTTTCTCATGTAATAAAGTTGGTCATATAGCTGCAAGATGTCTAGATGACAAGGATGAAGAAAGAGATAGCAAGCACAAAGATAAAAGAGAAGACAGAGGTTATCGAAGGTACAAGGACTACAAGGGAAAACTTAAGAAATCCTGCTATATTGTTGAAGAAGAAACAGACACTGATAGTGATGATTTTGAAATTGAAGTAGTCTATGTTGCTATGAAAGATGAGTCTGATGAGAATGAGAAAACTGCACTTATATCCTATGTGAATAAAAATGATAAGTGGATTATTGGCAGTGGTTGTTCACACCACATGACTGGTGACAAAAGTAAGTTTGATACCTTAGATCATTACAAAGGTAGAAGTGTTAAATTTGGTAATGATGCACCATGTCCTATTAGGGGTAAAGAATTGATTAAGCTTGCCGATAAGATCACTTGTGAAAATACTTATTGGGTTGAAGGTCTTAACTATAATCTGCTAAGTGTTTCACAACTTAATAGCACTAGCTACCGAGTGGAATTTCATCACATGAAGGATAAGATATTTGATGCCACTGGTGAACTGATTGGAAGTGGAGAACAAACAAGAGGTAATTTGTCCTATCTAGAGCTATCTGAAGAAACATGTATGATTACACAACTTGATGATATATGGTTATGGCATAAGCGGCTATGTCATGTTAACTTTGATAATCTAGTAGAAATTAGTAAAAAGAAGAAAGTGAGAGGACTGCCAAGATTGAAGAAACCTGAGAATGTAATGTGCAAATAATGTCAGTTGGGTAAGATGACAAAGTCTAGTTTCAAGAGAAAGACTTTTACTTCTGAGAATGCTTTAGATTTGGTTCATACTGACCTTTTTGGACCTATGGGTGTACAAAGCTATTGTGGTGCTAGATATTTTATTTTGTTTGTTGATGATTACACCATAATGATGACTATAATGTTTTTTAAAAAAAAATCTGATGCTTTTCAAGATTTTAAGTGATATTTGGCTAAGGTTAAAAAGGAGACAGGTAGGAACCTGAAGTGTCTGAGATTTGACCGAGGTGGAGAATTCATATCCAATGAGTTCAATCTATTCTGCAATGATAGGGGAATCAAGAGATAGATGTCTGCACCTAGGACACCTCCACAGAATGGTATAGCAGAGAGAAGGAACAAATCTATCGTGGATTGTGAAAGAACACTGATGATCAAGAAGAATGTTGCACAAAAGTACTGGAGAGAAGTTGTAAGTAGAGCTATTTATACCCTAAACCGAGTACAGATAAAAAAAAGGTAAAAATATTACACCTTATGAGTTATGGAATGAGTATGCACCTAATGTAAAGTACTTTAGAATTTTTGGAAGCAAATGCTATATACTAAAAGACAATATGAATGGAAAGTTTGATGCTAAAAGTGATGAGGGCATATTCCTAGGTTATTCCACAAAAAGCAAAGCTTACAAGTGTTTGAACTCTAACACTAACAAAATTGTGGAAAGTGTAAATGTCAAGATTGATGAGTATGCAGAGAAAAATGAACAGGAAAGCAAGAGAGAACCAGAAGATTATAGATATTTTGTATATATAGAAGAAGGAGAGGCACGTGACAAACTTGCACCTAACGTACAGTCTCAGGAAAGAAATGTTGAGCATCAGGGAAACAATGTCGAGCGACAGGACGATGCTACCGAGTATCAAGAAGAGGTCGAGCATTCAGAAGCTAAATCTGACAATCTTGTTGGTGAACCTAAAGAGCAAGAAGAAAGGAGAGCAGAACCTGTTTTGGCACAATATGTAAGGAGACATCACAAGCCTGAACAAATCATTGGAGACAAATAAACTAGAGTTCTGACCAGAAGCAAGTTCAGAGACCCTACATGTTTACTGTGTGAATTCGAGACTAAGACAACAAGGGAGGCACTATAAAATGAAGACTGGATCCAGGCCATGAATGAGGAGATAAACCAAATAGAGAAGAATGATACCTGGACTCTAGTGCCGAGACCAGAAAAAAAAATGTCATTGGAACAAAATGGGTATTCAGAAATAAGTTGAATGAACATGGACAAATCACAAGTAACAAGGCAAGGCTGGTATGCAAAGGCTATGCACAAGAAGAAGGAATAGATTATGGGGAGACATTTTCCCCTATAGCAAGATTGGAAGGAGTAAGAACTTTACTTGCATATGTTGCCTACAAAGATTTCAAGGTATACCAAATGGATGTCAAGTATGCATTTTTAAATGGTATATTAGAAGAAGAAGTGTACATTGAACAACCTGAAGGATTTGTTGATCCAAACAAGAGACACATGGTTTGCAAACTGAATAAAGCACTATATGGACTAAAGCAAGCCCCCAGAGCATGGTATGAGAGGCTGCACAACTACCTGATACATATTGGATTCTCAAGGACAAATGACACTAGCAATCTGTACATGAAAGATGAAGAAGGTAAAGGAATTTTGTTGGCTAAGATTTTTGTAGATGATATTATATTTGGTGGACAAGATGCCCTGTGTAAGAAATTTTCAAATGAAATGCAAACTGAATTTGAAATGAGTATGTTTGGGGAGATAAAATTATTTGTTAGTTTACAAGTATATCAAATGGAGAAAGGTATTTTCATTACCCAGTCTAAATATGTTCATGAGATACTAAAAACCTTTGGCATGGAGAATTCAAGGCCAGTAAGTACTCCTATGGCTACTGGACAAAAATTGTTTAAAAATGATGATGCTGCTGAAGTTAACCAGACTTTGTATAGATCCATGATTGGAAAACTGCAATATGTTGTACACAGCAGACCAGATATTGCTCTAGCAGTAGGGATTGTGGCAAGATTCTCTACCAATCCTAAGGAAACTCACATGATGGTTGTAAAAAGGATAATGAGATATTTGAAAGGGACTACATATTATGAACTGTACTATAAGAAGCATGAAATACTTGAACTGAGAGTCTATACTGATGCAGATTGGGCAGGAAATGTGGATGAAAGAAAGAGTACTAGTGGTGGAGCTTTATTTCTTGGACAGAGATTAGTTTCCTAGACAAGCAAGAAATAAAATTGTATTTCCCAATCTACAATTGAAGCCAAGTATGTTGTTGCTACAGTGAACTGTTCAAACTTGATATGGATAAAGCAATTGTTGGTAGGCATGAAAGAAGAAATCACTGAACCAATTGTCATCTATTGTGACAACACAAGTTCTATCAACATATCTAAGAATCCAGTGATGCACACAAGGACCAAACACATCACCATCAAGTATCATTACTTGAGGGAATTGGTACAAGATAAAGAGGTCAGAATGGAATATGTGAATACAAAAGAACAACTAGCAGACATATTCACTAAAGCTTTACCTAAAGAAGCTCATGAATATCTTAGAGGACAATTAGGTGTTCTTCTCCTAACTGAGGTTGCCTAGTTAAGCTAGGAGAACTACATCAAATGTGCTACAAAGAGTATCTGACAAATTGATGTAGAGAAAGGTCACACTTTAGGAGCAGCCTAGAGTTGTGAAAAGTATAGAAAAGCTGATAATCAGTCATAAGCAAAGATGACAGAGGGAGAAATATTATTACTGAACTGACAAGATGACATCTACATCTGAAGGATGTATGTTTTAGTTGTTGCTTTGGCATTATTGTCAAAGAGGGAGATGAATAAGATGAAAACACATGGTGAGATTTCATGGAAGATCAAGTAAGAGGGAGAGATTCAGTGGAAAGAAACAAAGAAGAGATCAAGTGGATATTACTGTGTGGACGGTCACATAAGAAAGGCTAATTAATTTTGAATCATAATGAAGCTAAGGGTATTATAAATATTTATGATGGATAGATAAGTTTTGGATTAGTTGGTGATTCATGTGTTATTCATATGGTGTTGCCATCAATGACAAAGAGGGAGATTGTTGGAAACTACAATTGAAGCAATTGTTGTATTGTCATTGATGTCAAACCTTAACTGGTAAGATTGTTGCTATGTAAAAAATTATTATATCTATTTGATTGTTGAGAAGGATTAGGGAAAGGTTGGTAACAATAGCACCTATGGAAAGGTTGAGTTATCTTGATACTTCAATGGGTACTTGACTATGTGGCACAATGATAAAATAATGTATTGCTTATCTAAGTAAGAAGTAAGACTAAACAACTAGGCTTAACTAAGCAAAAGTGAAGAAATCTAGTTTAGGCCGAGTGATGTTAGTGTCGACCGAGCCAGTATATGTCGAGTAAATTCAGTGTTGACCGAACATCATTTAATTGTCAAGGAAGACAGTATTAGCCAAGGAAATAGTTTCAGTGGTGAACGGGCTATCCAGTGAAGACCAAGGAGTTGAACATAGTATTGATTGAGCATCAGTAATTTACATTTGAGGAAGAATTTAGATTCCCAGTCGACATAGTTGAATTCTTAGATTATGTAAATTGTGTTGACTTTATTTATTGATTGTATGGAAGCATTTAATGCACTATAAACTATTTTATTGTAAATCCATAAAGAGATTTGAGATGTTTCTAGAAGGATGGATGAAGAACATTAAGTTGGAAAGATTCAATGAATCTGACCTAACCCTAAGATCTATGGAGGAGATTAAGCGGCAAAAGTTGGATCGACCTAATCGAAGAGGTATTAAGGAAACCTAAGTATGAGGATGAGATAAGCAGAGGAGATGTTGGAGTTGTTGTTATTGACTGTATAAGTAGAAAAGGCTAAAGGACGAGCTGTGATTGCTTGAAGGGATTTTTGAGCAGATCGGTGATGGAGATGGAAATGAATCACAGTCAGTAAGCCAGCATGTGTACGGAATTGGATCTGTTATTTGCAAAGTGGGTTGTATGTTTTCAGATCAAATACTACTCTTACTTTCTAACCATTGTATTAGTCAAAATCATTTTAACCAAGGTTGACCTAACAGTCATTTTTATAAATCCTTTGAACAAGGTTGTATTCTAATGGAATGTATGTAAGTCCTATAACAACACGCACTTCTAACTCAGTGATTGAAATCCTTTAACTGGGTCACAATTGACAGTGTGTTTATAACCTTTGACATGGTTGGCTTTTCACATAGCTCACTTCATAAGAGTGAAAATATCAGTAACATGTTACAAAGTGATTTTTCCCAAATTGGGTTTCCACTATAAATCTTGGTGTTAATGCTTGTGTGAATGTTTTGGTTTGAACATTTTTTTGTTTTGCAAGTTAAATACTATTGGATAGTGGACTGCACTATTATATGTTTCTGGTATGCATTCAGTAATGACCAAGTAGTCTTGGTTATCAGATCTAAATTTGTTGAAGTATTTGAAAGTTTGTTTTATACATCTAGACTTGAGAACAACTGATTCACCCCCCCCCCTCTCTGTTGTTCTAAATCATATTAATATTACTTCACATAATTGAGTAAAAGGAAAATTCAAACAACAATATCTTATCCCTAATATATTTTTTCAAGTTAGAAATAAAAATAAATGGAATGCTAAATCCATCAAGTACCAAGACAATGAAAACTTCAAATTACATTATCTCCAATCCACTCTTCATCACTAAACCCTCGTCAATGTAGTTGTCAATAGCCCTACCATCAACAAGGATGATCATCCTTTGTTCTCTTAACACTCCACGAACTCTAAAATAAAGATACTTTGGAGCTCTTGAAAGAGTAACAAGTGTACTCTCTTTTGCGACTTTACTCCCTTCCTCTTCGAATAGATTATAAAATTGATGTTGGATAATTGAGAGAGGGGGTGAATCAGTTATCTTAGGTCCCTTAACAATTTTCAACCTTAAAATCTTCTTGGTAGATAATCTTAATGATTAGATTTAACATTCAACCGATCACAATAGTATGCATCAAAAAATCAAAGAATATGCAAAACATTCAATCACACATTAACACCAATATTTAACGTGGAAACCTAATTTGGGTAAAAACCACTATGGGAATTATCACCCACAAAATAATTCACTTTTCTCAAGTGAGCTCGATTAAGAGTCAATCTCGTTAAAGATTACAAATGCATTTTCTATATGTGATCATGTTAGGAGATTTTCACCAAAGATCGACTAGATCTATCACCCTATAATGAGTGGCCTTATTAAAGGACTTTAGAACATTCATTAGAATGCCACCTTACAAAGGATTTAGAAATTAGGATTGCTAAATCCACTTGGTTAAGAGATTTTATGCTACAATGGTTAGAAAGTAACAGTGAAATGATCTGATAAAATATGAAACTACCTTTGCCTATTCAAATCTTCTTTCTGCTCATTTGTCTTCTTCAAACTCTTCCTTTCTGACTGATCAACACACACTCTTCATCTCATCACTTTCCTTCACTTTATTCACACTTTCCTTCAACTTTGTTCTGCTCAGTGTGCCATTCTTTTCTAATTCGGCTATCTATTTTGGATATCAACAATTCATCATCACCAACAACAACATTAACAATATGATCATCGTGATCATCCTTTATATAGATAATTTTTTCCACTTAATCCTATCACCGCTTAATCTCATCCATTCGATCAAATCTGTAGCTCTATAAAACATTTTATGATTCTTGCCCAGTGTATCTTCACATTGGAACTTGAACTTTTCTTGGATCTCAAACCAACCATTAAATCTTCACCATTTACCTATACTTAAAATTTTTGATCCGTTGATTTCATTAACTGACCTTGTTCCTTAGAATCTTCTAGATCAATCTAGATCTTCAATTGATGTCATCTTTTACTTGATTTCTTATTTAACCGACCAACTTCATCTACTCAGTTAAGTCTTTCTACTCGGTATCATTTACTCAGTTAACATTCAATCGGTTAACTGTGACCGACCAATATATTCACTTACTAACAACTATTTCCAACTCAGTAGAACACATTGTTTCTTTGTCTTTTCACTTTACAACTTCAATCATTTATTACCGACCAACATAGCTGACTTGTGCATCATTCTAATACTTCATTAAATCATGTAAAATAATCAAATCAATATTACCTGATCATAGACCGATTCAACAATTGCCCAATTAAGCTCACATACTTAGCATTACTTCTTTATTTCATCTTTTATTTTTACCAACCACTTCATCACATATTTGAGATTGATAAGGCAACTTGAAATTAGTAAGTCAATAGGCTTAACATCAATGACTTTATAACAATTGGTCAAATCCTTTTGCATACCTTTCATTGCTTGGTTGACATTGTTCATTCTCAGCATCACAATTGAGGTAACAATCTCATCAATCACAATTGGGGTAAGAATCTCCCCCTTTGACATTGATGGAAATGCAACACAATTTATATATCGCATTTCATATCTGAAATATACCATCGAATACCAGTAATCTTCATTCTTTACAATCTCCCCCTTTCTTCTTACATAGTCTTATCTCCTCAATTTATATATCTTCTGATTAACATTTCTCCAGATATCTCTCAATTCATTCTCTCCCTCTATATCAGTTTCTCTCCCCCATAGTCATATATCACCCTTAATCATTCTCTCCCCCTTTGACAACAATGCCAAAGGTACCTGCAAAACCTTAATCCTTGTAGTTGTACATTGTACCTTGCTTGTACCAATTACTTTTTTTTCCTCATTATCTTTCTCACAACTTTAGGTCATTCCTAAAGAGTGAACATATGCATCAACTCACAAATAGATAATCTGATAAAGCATGAATTGATGCACCCTACATCTTTTTCTAGTGAACATTAGAGAGGGGAATGACCCCTAATTTACCTCTTATGTACTCAAAAGTATCCTTAGGCAATGGATTTGTGAATATATCAGCAAGTTGTTCCTTAGATTTCACATATTCCACCTTTGCTTATTTTTCTTGTACTTGTTCTTTCAAATAGTGACACTTTATTGATATGTTTTTTATCTTTGAATGCATCACCAGATTCTTTGAAATGTTTATAGCACTAGTATTATCACAATAGATTGTCACAGGATCATCTATCTCCTCTTGTATCCTTTCAAGTAGTTGTTTTATCCACACAATATTAGAACAATTGATTGTAGCAGCAACATATTCTACCTCTGTGGTTGACAGTGAAATGCAACTTTACTTTTTGCTTAACCATGTCACTAATATTTCTCTTAAGAAGAAATCTTCTCCACTTGTGTTTTTCCTATCATCCACATTACTTGCCCAATCAGCATCAGTATACACTTTCAATTCAAAATCTTCATCCTTTTTGTACAATAATCCATAGTCCTCAATTCCTCAGATAACTAAATATTCTCTTAATAGTAGTCATATGTGTCTCTTTAGGATTTAAAGAAAATCTAGCCACAATTCTGACAACATGAGCAATATATGGTCTATTATGAACAACATATTGTATCTTACTGATCATGGATCTATACAGAGTTTCATTCACCTCGGTAGAGTCATCTTCCTTTGACAATTTTGCATCTAGTAATCATTGGTGTACCAACCGGTTTTGAGTCTTCCATCCCAAAAGTTTTCAGGATCTCTTTGATGTATTTTGACTGAGTTATGTATATGTCATCCTTGATCTGTTGAATTTGCAAACCAATGAAGAATTTGATCTCTCCAATCATTGACATTTCAAATTTCTTTCTCATTTCATTAGCAAATAATCTATACACATTGACTCTTTTTCTCCAAATATGATATAATCAACAAAGATTTCAGCAATTAGTACCTTATCTTCATATTCACTTTTCAAGTACACATTATTGTTGTCACTAGTTCT
The DNA here is from genome assembly GCA_027943335.1 of Chamaecyparis obtusa. Classification (NCBI taxonomy): domain Eukaryota; kingdom Viridiplantae; phylum Streptophyta; class Pinopsida; order Cupressales; family Cupressaceae; genus Chamaecyparis; species Chamaecyparis obtusa. The sequence continues at coordinate 275,889 of BSBK01008325.1, read as the reverse complement.
AATGAAACCTATTCTCATTAGATATGAGTGGAGTCTTTCATACCATGCTCGGGGTGCTTGTTTCAAACCATACCCTTGTGAAGTTTACATACCATGTGTTTATGAGTTTTGTCAACAAATCCTTCTAGTTGCTCATTGTACACTTCTTCCTGTATTTCATTCAAAAATGTAGACATTACATCCATTTGATAAAATTTGAAACCTTTGTGAGCAACATATGCAAGTAAAATTCTCACACCTTCTAATCTAGCAATAGGAGCAAATATCTCACGATAGTCAATACCTTCTTCATGAGCATATCCTTTGCATACAAGTCTAGCTTTATTTTTTATCACATCTCCATTTTCATTTAGTTTATTCTTAAAAATCCACTTTGTACCAATAACATTTTTATCCTTAGGTCTCGATACCAGCGACTAGGTATTGTTCTTTTCAATCTGATCAATCTCCTCTTTCATTGCCTTAATCCAATCTTCATTTTCAAGTGCATCCTTGACTAATCTAGGATCAAATTAAGAAATCAAACATGTATTGTCTCTCAACTTACTTCTTTTCATGACTCCTGCATTCTGGTCTCCAATAATTTGAGTCAGTGAATGGTTCCTTCTGACATACTTTTCTAGCACTGGCTCAGTTCTCTATTCTTCAACATTTTTTTCTCTCGGTGGGGTCTCAACTGGTTCCTCGATTTCTTCTTCTAGCTCGGGTAAAGTACTAGAAACTCCTTGTACATACACAAATCTTTGATAATCTTTTGGTTCCTTTTTTCTATCTTATTCATTTCTTTCTGCAAACTTATCAATCCTTACATTTGCACTTTCCACAATATTGTAAGTAGCCTTATTCGGACATTTATAAGATTTTCTCTTTATGGAGTATCTTAGGAATATACCTTCATCTCCTTTAGTATCAAAATTCCCATTCCTAGCATATTTCAGAATGTAACACCTACTTCCAAAGATTTTGAAGTAGCTAACATTAGGTGTATGCCCATACCAGAGTTCATAGGGAGTTTTATATTTACCTTTCTTTAGTTGTACTCGGTTGAGGATGTAAACAACAATACTAATGGCTTCTCTCCAGAATGTTTGTACAACCTCCTCAATCAACAATGTTCTTGCATAATCAACTATTGATATGTTCCTTCTTTCAACTGTCATTATGTCGTGGAGTTCTCGATGCAGAGACTTGTCTTTTGATTCCATTCTCATTGTAGAAGACAGTAAATTCATCAAAGATAAATTCACCTCATCTATCTAATCTTAAACACTTCAATTTCTTACCTATTTCCTTCTCAACTCTTGCCTTGTACCATTTAAACATCTGGAATGCATCAGACTTTTCTTTTAGAAACATTACAGACATCATCCTTGAGTAGTCATCAATAAACAAAATGAAAAACCAATCACCATAATAACTTTGTACTCTCATAGGGCCACAGAGATCAGTGTGAACTAATTCCAATATACCATTAGATGAGTAAGACTTGCTTGAAAATTTTGATTTTTTCATCTTACCAATTTGACATGCCTTACACATAACTTTATCAGGCTTGCTCAATCATGGTAGACCTCTAACTCTTTTCTTCTTACTAACTTTGATCATGTTATCAAAATTTACATGACAGAGTCTTTTATGTCATAACCAAGCATCCTCACTTCTTGCAAAAAAACACACATTTCCATTAGAATTCAGATAAAATAAGTTACCTTTGGATTGTTCATTGGTTCCAATCAAGTCTCCAACACCATCATAGATCTTCACTTTTCGGTTTTGAAATTTCAGTCGATGACCAGAGTTATTCAGTTGTGCAACACTCAACAAGTTGTACTTTAGTCCTTGAACCCAATAATCATTATCACATTTAATCTTTTCATTCAACATAATGGATTCCTTTCCTTTTACAGAACATGGAGCATCATTTCATAATCTAACAAATCCTCCATCATATTCTTCTAAGTTCTCAAACTTATCAATGTCACCAGTCATATGATGTGAACAACCATCGTCAATAATTTATTGGTCAATTTTACTAACTTGAGAAATAAGGGCTTTTTCACCTTAATACATTTCTTCTTCTAAATCATCATTCATAGCAACATAAACCACTTCCTCACTTTCTTTTGTGTCATTAGATTCATCATTCATTATTCCTTCCTTAGCTAGGTAGCATGATTTCTTTCCTTCGTCCTTGTAGTCTCTAAACATTCGATATCGGATTTCCTTCTGTTCCTTCTTATCATTTATGTCATTATCAGACACCTAGATGCAATATGACCAATCTTGTTGCAGTTAAAACATTTTAGAGGCAATTTACCTTTATACTTTCTTTTTCCTCTCGGTAGCCTCTTTGTCAGCAGTGCTTCTAGTTCTTTTTGTTCTTTTTGCTCGATTAGTATACTGTCATAGTTAATTCGATCTGAACTGTAGTGATTATCTCTTTCTCTTCTTGAACTTCCAATGGTTAGAGATGATTTAAAATTTGTTTCTATTTTCGATAAACTATTATCAAAATTACTAAGCTCAAATGCAATCAGCTTACTGATCAAAGCATCAAGAGTAACAATGTTACCAGGCATGGATCTCAATTCCTGAATAGAAGAGACTCAAATAACATATTTAGGTAAGAGAGTTCTAAGAATTTTTCTTACCACATCTTCTCCATTTATTGTTCCACCAACACCTTTGATAGCACTAACCACTTCCTTAATTCTGAAACTGTAGTGTGCAATGTTTTCATCTTATTTCATTCGCATCTCATCAAATTTTCCTCTGAGACTATCAACCCTTTGTTTTCTGTACATGCAAATCACCTCCATAAACAAGTGAAAGTTTATCCCACATTTCTTATGTTGTATCATAGTCATTTATATCATTAAACTCAGCATCGGTTAGGGAAGAAGCAATCTCAATCATTACCGAGTAGTGTTCCGTCTTTTCTTTCGTCTAATCAAGTTTCATAGGTCCAAGAGGCGGTGGAGTGTACTCATTTTCCAAATAGTAGAGTGCAGAATCTCCAATTCCATATAGGTGTAACTTCATCCTGCTTTGTCATGTAGGGAAGCTCTCCTTGTTCAACTTCGGTACTTCTCTCCTATACATCTTCAGATCTTTAGCTTAAGTCTTTTAAACTTTTACCTCTAAGAACCAAATGATCTGATACCAATTGTTGGATAACTAAGAGGGGGGTGAATCAGTTATAGAATCAATTATCTTAGGTCCCTTAACAATTTTCAACCTTAAAACATTTTTGGTAGATAATCTTAATAATCAGATTTAACACTCAACTGATCGCATCAGTATGCATCAAAAAATTAGAGAATAACGTGCAAAACAATCAATCACACATTAACACCAGTATTTAACGTGGAAACCCAATTTGGGTAAAAACCACTGCGGGAATTATCACCCACAAAATAATTCACTCTTCTTAAATGAGCTCGGTTAAGAGCCAATCATGTTAAAGATTACAAACACATTTGCTAGATGTGATCCTATTAGGGGATTTTCACCAAAGATCGACTAGATCTATCACCCTATAATGAGTGGTCTTATTAGAGGACTTTCAAACATTTGTTAGAATGTCACCTTACAAAGGATTTAGAAATTAGGGTTGTTAAATCCACTAGGTTAAGAGATTTTCTGCTATAACGGTTAGAAGGTAACAGATAAATGATCTGATAAAATATGCAACTACCTTTGTTTGTTTAGATATCCTTTCTGCTCATTTTTTTTCTTCAAACTCTTCCTTTCTGACTAATCCACACACTTCATCTCATCACTTTCCTTCACTTCATTCACACTTTCCTTCAACTTTGTTCTGCTTAGTGCACCCTTCTTTTCTAATTTGGCTATCTGCTCTAGATATCAACAATTCATCATCAGCAATATGATCATCATGACCATCCTTTATATAGATAATTTTTGTTGCTTAATCCTATCACCACTTAATCTCATCCATTCGATCAAATCTGTAACTCGGTAAAATGTTTTATTATTCTTGTCAGTTGTATCTTCACCTTGGAACTTGAACGTTTCTTGGATCTCCAACCAACCATTAAATCTTCATCATTTATCTGTACATAACATTTTTGATTCGTTGATTTCATTAACTGACTTTGTTCCTTCCTTAGAATATTCTAGATCAATCCGGATCTTCAATCGATGTTCTCTTTTACTTGATTTCTTATTTAGCCGACCAACTTCATCTACTTGATTAAGTCTTTCTACTCGATATCATTTACTTGGTTAAAAATTCACTCAATTAACTACAACCGACCAATATCTTTACTTGCCAACAATTATTTCCAGCTCGGTAGAACACATTGTTTCTTTGTCTTTTCACTTTACAACTTCAATCCTTTATTACCGACCAACATATATGACTTGTGCATCATTCTAACACTTCATTAAATCATGTAAAACAATCAAATCAATATTACCATGACATAGACCGATTCAACAATTGCCCAATTAAGATCACATACTTAACATTACTTCTGTATTTCATCTTTTCTTTTTACCAACCACTTTATCACATATTCCAAATTGATATGGCAACTTGAAATCAATAAGTCAATAGACTTGACATCAATGACAACATAACAATTGATCCAATCCTTCTAGATACCTTTCATTGCTTGGTTGACCTTGTTCATTCTCAGCATCACAATTGGGGTAATGATCTCATCAATCACACTTAGGGTAACAATTGAAATCCTCAAATACCTACTCAATCTAAATATTTACTTGATACCACTTCGATGTAATTTACTTGTCCTTGACCCAAGCATATATGTCCAGGATTTCATGGCTCTTTATAGGAAAACAAAAGTTAGATTCATATTGAGATCATTTTTTTTTCATCCATATTATTTTTTGCAATTGGAGGTATGAATTTCTTTTGAGTATAAAAATGAAAATATTTCCTTTGGAATGCCCTCTTATTATACCATGAATTCAATGCATTAGAATTATGAGAAAAGCTTTTTGTGTAGATGGATCTAAGGTTAAAACCCTCTTAATGGCTTCTTGCAATATTGTACGTTAAAAAACCTTCATTATTCCCTCGATAGGTTCAATCACACCGTTCATAAAAAGGAATGTGATTCTTTTTTTCTAAAACATTAGGCACCATAACTACAACATGCTAAAATTTAGATACATATATTCCATTGTATCATGTTGTTTGCTGCAAGATCTCTAAGGTACTCATTTTCGTCCTTACATTCTAAATAAACCAAAACTCTTTGACTATATTAATCAAATATCTACAAATAATCATGGACCTATGTAATCAATCCATAATAATAATAATTACAAGTAACTCCCTCCAATTATAAAGTGGTAAATTGAATAGCATCTCCTTTAGCCATGAGACTAAGTGTAAAGAATTTGTGTGATTTCTCTAGCCTATCCCTTGCTAAAATTTTATTGCTTCCATCAAACATGGGTACACTAAATTTTGTAATCCTATATTTTAAAGATGTCTTCTCATTAGTTATGTGATCATTGTGATGTCTTATTCTTGAATCCCTCTTCTCCCATATTTACAGATCCATCAAACATGGGTACACTAAATTTTGTAATCCTATATTTTAAAGATCTCTTCTCATTATTTATGTGATCATTGTGATGTCTTCTTCTAGATGATATGTATTCTAAATGATCATACGACTGAAGCTACGAACATTAACATGAAATCCTTGCCAAACCTAATCTGCTTGAAGAGACAGTTGTATAGTTTGCAAAGGAGGAAAGGTATAAAAACATGCTGAAAATTTAGATGTTTTCAATACTCTTTATTTGTCAATTAGCTAATATGAAGGCAAAAATTTTAAAAGACAACACACACTATTGTGCTTATTGCTAAAATCTTGAAATCACTTAATCATTTCTATTAGCTTTAGCACAACTGACACCCTTGAATTTGATTATGTTGTGGTAGATTTTTGTCTGAAGAGGTGCAGAGGATGTCTAATACAAAAACCTTCACACCAGAAGCAATGGTGGCTCGAAGTCAATCTTCAGAAAAAGGGTAACAAGGGTGAAGGGCAATGTTGGTAATGCAATAAATCAGGGCATCTCAAAAATTATCATTCATCGGCATAAAAAACAAGTAAATTAAGATGTTTCTGATAAATATTTCTTTTACAGACAAAACTCAGTTCACATTCCTTCTACATTTCATCCATGTAGCAGGCCTAGAAAAGCCAACGTTAACTGGTACAGTGGCTCAAATCAAATCGCACTTTTGGCTATTTACTACACAGTTTTCCCAAGATTCTCAGGAGTGTTGCAATTAATACATTAAAGAAAAAATGTAAAAATATTAAAAGGACGTGCATTTGAAATAATGTATAGACCTTGTTCCCATAAGGGGCCTCATATTCCAAATTCGTGTGGTGACTTTGCTGTGACCTGCAAAATTACCTTTACACTCAGCTTGATTAACAAGAATGCATTTGACAGAATAATAAATATATGCAAAAAATAATGAGTTGTATTGGCATTGGATTTCAGCACGTCTAAAATCAAGCCTCCGATATTGCTTAGTTTGTTTGAATTTATTAAAAAACAAATTGAATTCAATATAGATGGCATCTTCCGTGTCGTATATCTCTTTCTTTGCATCTTCCTAATCACTTGGAACATCAAGACCAGGAGGAATGCCTCCCGGAAAGTCTTTTGTAGGCAAATTGTTCCCAATTGCACTGTAAACAAATAAGAAATGGAAATGTCAAAATTGTGGTAGTGGCAACAACAGAATTAAAATCCACATGCACAGTACTTGTGCAGCATGTTATCTAATGAATAAAAGGAACCATTAGTGAAAAGAAACGTAAAGTTATAGTGACCTTCTGTCTGTTATAACAACCGATCGAAGTTCACAGTTTGCAAATCTGCACAGAAAGAGAGAAAACATGAAAAAATAGGAAGTGTGAACTCTAAACAAAGAGATCAGATTCTTCAAATGCATTGAGCCTGTCAAAAGTAATAAATGAAAAACAAAACATCTGTACAACTCTTAATTTCTTGGTATCACCATTTACGTGTCTAGTCATCTGATAATGTTATTGCATTTCTTAACTAAAATGTTATTTAACAGTACATTTGACACAAAAAAATGGAAAAATGGAGCTCAAAGAAACATGCATGATGTATTTACACCATTAGTGTCATAAACATATAATTTCATCGTAAAGGCTATTGTCGAAAACTTTTGCAACATTCCTCAACTAATTTCTGGGGCATCTTCAATAACATAGATTCCTAATCACCTAGTGACTTAGAGATGCATGTACATGCAGGGAGGCAGGGACACCCTTCCAAATTACGTTAATGGATACATGAATTTAAATTAAAGGTTATAAGCATCTTACACATATAGTTACCAGAAGATGTCAGTGCCAGGTTATAATGCTTATCTCCATATCAGTTCAAATGGGCACTATCAATGGTTCCTGATTCTCCTTTGACAGCTTTGCTTATTCAAATGAAGTGAAAAACTTGTTGTATCAATGGTTTGTTCTCTTTGGTTATCCTTGAAGAGCCACTGTAATGTGCCCATTTTACGCCATCCTGTTCAGTGAGGATTTTCTGTAGGTTTTCTGATGCACTGGGAAGGTTCCAATGTTCTTGGTGAGCTCAGTTCTCAATTTCAATGAGTTTTGACAGCAGTTGCTATTTGTAAAAGTGTTTGCATGGCACCAAACTTTTTGGGTTTTCTCGGTTTGCTCTCTTTGATCTTCAAAGAACATTGCTATTTATAGAAGGTGCTCACATGGAACCAATCTATATAGATTTTTTTAGGCTTGTTCACTTTGGTTTTCGGATAAAAACTGCTATTTATAGTTAAGTGCTCGTACAGCACTGATATTTTTGGGTTTTTCTAGGCTAGTTCACTTTGGTCCTCGAAGAACATCGCTATTTATAATAAGTTGTTGCATGGCACCAATCCTTCTGGGTTTTTCTGGGTTTGTTCTAATTGGTTCTCAAAAAACACTATTATTTATAGTATGTGCTTGTGTCGGCATCATATATCATCTGCCAACTTCAAATGGTTTGGACATGTTCGATTTTTTGTTTTCGATGCCTTGGCGAGTTTTTATAAGGTGATGGAAATTATTTTAATATTCACTTAAGTTTTATAAAAGTGACTTTAATATTTAACATAGTTACACGGTCTTTCCTGACCGGGGGACGCAGATGTGGGGACAGTTTCGGAGATGGGGGGAACAAGGGCCTAAATTTGGGGATGGCAAGGGTCGGCGGGGGAACAATCGCAGAGCAGTGATGGCAGAGATGGCGCTGATATATATATTGAGGTGAATTGCAATCTTCAAGGCAAAATCTGCAATATAACATCTCTGCAAGTGCCCAATGAAAGGCAAACTAATTTTCTAAAGGTAAAGGTTGCATTTAGTATGTAATGGCATGTGCCATATAGCAAGCAACCTGGGGGCATCCCTGGCGAAGGTGGCAGAGGTGGTGGTTCTATGGAGGGACATTTCCCCCAAGTCCCCAAGTCTTGAAAACATCCCCCTACATGGGACGCAAGTTTTTTTTTTTGGGGGCGGACGTGTCCCTGTGGAACACTGATATTTAACGTAAGTAAACTATTATTTCAAAAAGTGTCTCCAATTGGGATTCCTAGCTGGGAGACATAAGTTGTGCTTTAAAAGTGAATTGGGGGCCTTTTTCGAGTCAATAAAATATTTGAATTTATCCTAATCCCTCCCTCCGAGTATATACAATGAGATTTTCGCTCTCATTCTTTCATTATACTTGTGCAAACATAACAGGATGCTTTTGAAATGAACTTTGAAAGTTTTACTAAGCCTAAGGGAAAAACCCAGGACTAAGGGAACATAAATATCCCACTAGGAAAATAAAAATCTACATTTATATTACTTTATTATGAGAGCTAGATAGGCTAGTTCATGCCTATATCACTCCTATGTGAGCGGGGAATTATAGCTATAGAAAAGGCCCTACAATACAAAGGGAGGCCCTACCCTAGAGGACCAAGTGATCAACTCATAAAGCTTCCTAAAGATTAAAACTAGTTCAGCACCATCTCTTGCTTAGTCATAAAGAAAAAATCAAGGGGGAGTGGCCCACTTGAGAGTGGAAGAGGGGGTGCTCATAGGTCCCATTTTCTTTTTATATTGCCCAAGGGACAATACAACTATTCATGCTATGTAATGTCCCTTTTTGAGGTAGTTGAAAATAACCCGTTTAGCCTATTTAATTCCTATAGACTAATTTCAAGCTAAATTAGAGAATAAACTAATTAATTGAATAAGGTTGTCTAAAAAAAAGCAAATTTTACAAGTGACATTATTTTTTAAAGGTTATTAATGAAACATTTTGAGCGGAAGATTGTAATGTTCCCTATTGGGCTTAACTTAGTCATTACAAGTTTAGCCTAAATTTAATATTTATGTCCTAAGCTAAATGGATAAAGATATAATGATTCGGTCGAAGACATTCAAAGTAAAGAGAATTATTCAATCATCAAATTAAATTAAGTTATATATATATATATATATATATATATATATATATATATTCTAATTTTATTATTATTAGCATACTTAATATAATCACAATATCTTATCTTATATATATATATAGATCTCCTATCTGATTTTACTGTTATTATATATATTTATTAATATATGTATATCCGATTTCTCATACACACATATTTGATTTCTCTGTTATTAATATATATTTTCACACATATGTACATAGTTCAAAATATCATTATCGGCAACTTATCACCGAGGGCAAAAAAAGAGATACTAGCAAATATCGGAGATAAGTCGGGAACTTCTCAGGAAAATATTGGGAACTTAAAAAATTGCTTAAATTTAATTAGAAATGCATTATTTTTTTGCAAAATTCCATAAGGATATGCATCTAATGAGTCTATAAATGAGTAAACAAACCAAACAAGCTGATCTAGATATATATAAATGCAAATAGGATACAAAATTGCATTCTCATGTCGAATGTTGATGGCTCGTAGCCATAGTCTGAACTCTGAAGCAAACTAAAAATAGTGAAGTGTCTTTGTAAAACTAAAAGCAAATACAAGTGTCAAGTACAATATCAAAATAGTCTACATCTTCCTCTTCCCCTTTCTAGCAGCTCTAGTAAAAACTGTTGGAATGTAAGGGGGTCTAGCCGTAGAAGTCCGTCGTGGCTGTGACTTGACCTCTATCCTGGAAGTAGATGGTGCTGACACTGGCAATGACTCATCATTTGTATCCTCCTCAGGAATGTCATCCAATCCCGCTGCGAATCCACCCTCCTCCATAGCTTGCCTCTCCAAATCGTAGATGTCATCCTCTGTGAACAATGGAGGCTGCTCTTGTGATGTCCAATCACAGTAAGGATCTATGTCATCCAAATCAAGTGGACCAGCTGGTGCTAACTCTACCTTTCTTATGCGCAACTTAAGGTTATATTGCACAAAGACGAGGTCATTGAGGCATTTTTGTGCTAACTTGTTCCTCTTCTTCGTGTGAATGGCCTCGAATAAGCTCCAATTACGCTCACAATTGGATGAGCTAAAGGGTGACATAAGATGCGAAGGGCAAGTTTTTGCAGATTTGGGACATTTCCACCCCAATTTCGCCACCAAGCATCTGTAATATTAGAAAGCAAGGTGAAAACATATTTTAGTAACTTAGTTTTTATCTACTTATCATGCATGTGAAAGACTCTAAAAATCCAAATATTGTACCTGGGGTTTGAGTGTTTCTTCCTCCTTGCCACATTCTGAAGAGAATAGCATGCCCGTTGCATTCTGGTACACTTCCATCTCAGCCACAATGAGGTTTCTCACCTCAACCTCGGGTACCATCCTCTGGATGCAATCAGTGAAGCCCCCCATGACCTCTCCATTGGGATCCCCATAGGATGGAGAGAAGCCAAAACGAGGGTTGAGGAAGTACCTTGACACATGAATGGATTGGAGTTGATTGTTCCACCACCTATCAATAATGTCTCATATGGGGTAAAATTTGAGGCTATCCCCCTTGTAATTTTTAATAGCCTCTTTGGCCCTATCCATGGCCTCATAAAGATACCCCATTGGGGTTTGATCCCCATCTACCAAGCGGAGAACTCTAACTGGGGGCTCAGTCACCTACAATTGAAAAGTAGAAAAAGATTAATAATTATCATTAATCATTAGAGACTAGAGTTACAGATTAATAATGAGAGACTTGATTCTTGAATACAAAACAGTTAAATATTCAACTTTTGAAGTTTCCAAGTTACCTTCACAATATTTGTAGCAACATCAAAAAAGTGGTTGTCAAAGATGATGTATGCAAATCTCTCCATTAGGCTTCTTTGAATAAGTTGAGCCTAGCCATGGTTGACTCACAAACATTTGCTTCAAAGAGTTCAAAGAAGTAATAACACTTTGCAACATTACGAAAATCGTTGCAAACCTTGTGATTGCAGGTCTAACTAACTCCTCCCCATGTGTGTGCTCTCATCAAGCAGAGAACCCAAGGGTGATTGTAGATATATTTTATTATCTTTCTTGCATCCTCTACAATCGGTTTCACCCAATCCAATTTTCCTATGTCCTCCAAAAGAAAGTCAAGGACATGCGCTGCAAAGGAGACCAAAAAAGTGTGCTATACTTATCTTGGAGGATCCTACCCACTACCACATATGTCCCTGCATTGTCAGTCATGATTTGCACCACATTATCAACCCCCACCTCCATCACAACTTGCTCTAACATTAGAGCCAAAGTTTTAGCAATCTTTACCTTGTCCGAGGCATCCAAGGATTTCATAAAGACCACTTGATCCTTGCAAGAAACCAAAAAATTGATGATGGTAAGGTTTCTTCCATCCATCCATTCATCTGAAAGTATGGTGCAACAAAATTGTTTCCATTGTGCTCTTTAGTCTTCTACCACGTCTTTGGCCCTTGAAATATCTTTGAGCAACCTACAAGCACGAAGTAAAATTAAGTTTATCATTAAGTACACAATTTTGATTTTAAAAAAAAGTTACATCCAACAAAAATAAGTAAATAGTAAAACTGTAAAACATAAAAAAAAATTAAAACAAGCGAACTAACCTCCCACTCAAGTCTCCAGGAGTAGGCACCTTGTAGCCCTTTCCCACCACAATAATTCTTGTCACAAAATTCAGACAATAGGGACTTGCTGCAACATTGAAGGCGATGTTAAAAAGCCAGAAATCGGCACATTGAATGTCAACTTGCCGATGCACATCACCCAATACCCTCCAATGATGGTTGTGTTTCAGGTGTGTTTCTGTGCACAAAAAAAGTATCTATAGAAGATGTGTGTGGCGGTGGTCTACTAGAACCAGCTGACGTGGAAGGCGAGTGGATGGTAGATTTGCGGATCCGTGGATCACAAAGAAAGCCCACTATGCCTTCAAGTGCTTCTTCTTCTTCGTAAAGGGTGGCTGGGATACTTGGTCACAACCCACATTATTTCATTATGATCATTGTTTTAGCAAAATCCAAACTAATAATGGTGATTAGAAAATAATAAATGATTCTTAAAAAGGAGACATTGTGAGATACCTTGCGATTCAGAAATGGCTGCCCTCATGGCCAATTTTGCCCTTTCCCTTTGTAACCTTTTCTCTTCTTGGGCAACGAACAAGGCATTCATCTGTCTCTTTATTTCATCCATGGTCTTGTCACAAACCCTTGTGTCATGCTTTTTGATCCCAACAAGATGGTATTTCAAACGAGATATGCCTCCACTAATTAGTTTTTCAAATTTTATCCATATCATAGTATTATATTCAGGTCCTTCAAAAGCATATGACCATGCCTTGTCTCTAGCCCCTTTAGGGTGTGTGCCTACATATCCAATGCATCTACTGGGGCACTGGCAGACCTTGTAGCTGACCCAACTGTAGAGCTATCACTATTTGCCATTTTAATGAAGAATCAACCAAAAGGGCCAGAAAAGACCACAATTACCTGTCCTTGGCGCACTTATGCATATCCTAAATAAATCCATTTGAGGTGTTTATTGTCAATCTTATTATAAATCCAATCCCACATATCTAAGTCACAAGGTTCGCCGAATTTTCGGCTTGAGATTCGAAATTCAGCAAACCCATAAAAAAATCATTAAATTCGTAAAAGTTTGGCTAAAGTTCGTACGGATAAAAAGTCTGACGTTTTAGAAAAATCATTTTTTTGAAAGGCGTTTTTAGGGTTTCAGCCAACTCTGTTTGTTGTAAGTATCAGTCATTTGATGCTAGTTTAGCACAGAATTCGCGTTCATCCTGCAACTGCGAGTTCCGCCCTGCAACTGCGAGTTCTGCTTTGGTTGCGCGATGATTGTCAAAGTTCCTGCAACCGCGGATGGCGGGTTTTGCAGCAAACTCTCGATAACTCCTATGTTTTTATTTTTTTTATCGACACTTGAAATTTTTGTTTAATGTTTAGTTTTATTATTATAGTCTGAAGTTTTAGGTTTTAGATTTCGTTTTGTTTTTACTTTTTATTTTTTAATTTATTTAATACATGAAACAAAATTAATTATTTTCTAAGTTTTAAGTATATTAGTTTTTATTTAAATATTAATAGTCAGTATAGCTTATTTATTATTAGTTTAATTTACGTGTAATCTTAAATGTAATAAATTTAAATATTTTTATTTTTTATTATTTTTATTTTGTTTTGTAAAGTTAAAATAAAATATCCATATTTTTTGATTTTATGTTTTAAATGATATAGTTTAATTACTATATTTTGTTTTATAAATTTAATATTTTTTAATATTAAAAACTAGTTTTATTTTTATTTATTTTGAAAATGTGATATATTTTTATAATGATTATTTCAAATCTATGTTGTAATGTTAAACTATTTTGATAATTTATTGGATGTACTTATATTTAAAAAAAATTATATAAGGCAAATTTAATGCCGAATTTTTTGGCCTTGCCGAACTTTATCCGAACTTCATAGTCGTCAAACTTGAACTCGAACTCGAACTCGAACCTTGTGACTTAGCCACATATCCTTTAGAGAAAAGTTAATAGCAAATGGAATCCCTAAGTACCTGACAACAATTGTATTAGCCGCCCCCTCCCCCCCCCCCCCCCCCATTTCCAATCTTACCTTCAAGCCAATTTGGGGGTTTATCCGTCCACCCTAGCATTGTAGATTTTCTTGGAGCTATCTTAGCTCCTGAGGCTAGGCAGAAGAGATTTAATCTATCCAGAACATTATCAAGGTTATCCTCATCTAGTTCAATGAACAGGGCTGTATCATCTGCAAACTGTTCACTTAGAAGCTGCTCATTGTTTGGAAGTGAAATGCCTCTGACTGGGGGGCCAACCCGGGAACAATGGAGAACATATGAGAGTGCATCCGCAGCAATAACAAAGAGGGAAGGTGTAAGGGTGCAACCCTGTCTAATAAACCTCCCAAGGGGGATTGGGTTTGAGTGCTCACCATTCACTTCAATCATCGTCGATGAGTCTTTAAACAGTATCTCCACCCATTTGTAGAAGTATGGGGGGAATCCAATTGCTCTTAGCATCTCCAGCACAAATTTCCACTCTATTCTATCATAAGCTTTCTCAAAGTCAAGCAGGAACATTGCAACATTCTGTCCATCCATTTTTGCCCAGTTCATACCCTCCCAACTCGTAATCAGATTGTGATAGCAAATGCATATAGACAAGACCACAATTACTTGTCCTTGGGGCACTTATGCATATAGAGTCTTGCATTTTGGACTTTGTAATGCACCTGCTACTTTTCAAAGAGCAGTACTTGCTATCAAAATCATCAAAGTTTGACCATGTGGGCATTTCTGCCTTGGAGTTCTGGAGATTGGCAAATGGTCCTTTAGGAATTGAAGATTGTCCTTTGGCCATATTAATTTTATATGATCCTGTACAAGGATCCCATTCCTTCCTTATTGGCGGATTACCCTTATAAATAGTTGGTGGTTTTTCTGTGGCTAGAACATTCTGGAAAGAAACTGCACTTTCAGGGGAAGATTGTGGCAATTTACCAGAACCTTGGGACTGACTTTTGATGCTATCTGCTTCTTGAATAACAAGTTGCCAAGTCTGTTGGACAGCTTGCATTATGGTTGTAAAAGTAGTAAACTGCTGAGAAGACAAATGAACCATTTGTGTAGTGTTGTGAACAAGGTTGTGTAGATCTGACTTAAGCTTGATCCTGTGTGGTCCACCATGCTTCAACTCACACTTTAAACTGACGATAGTAAGAGGCGAGGTCAGAAACCTGTTGTTGGATTTGGGCAGCATATTGGGATTGGAATCGTTTTTTCTAAATTGGTAAGACAGGCAAGTATACCATGATGGTTTTGAGTGAGAGTTACCCTATGTTTCAAAATTTCAATGTGAGCCATTTAAAAACTTAAAAACTTAGATCCAGATGGAGCTTCAGGATCACCTATTTTAGTAACATGTGGCCAGAAACAGATTTGATATTTCCTTCCATGTCATACTGCATGAAGTTTTTAAACTTAGGAATAATACCATGAACAATACTTGTACCAGCAGGGGTAGAAAGTTAGAAACTTCTTGTTCTTCTTCAAGTTGAAGTGTTGGTTCAAGAAAAGAGACAGGTACGGAGGATAACACGTGAATATGGCCACTTTGATTGAAATGATAGGAACAATTTTTACACCGCATAGTTCCCAGGCCATCTACTTAAAACTCCATATGTGGACAATTTAGAGGATCAAGAGCTCATACACGTGCTTAAACAAGGTAAACTAGATTTGGTGCTACTAGTCCTACTTATTGGTCAAGAAAATCATTATCCATTAGCTAGGGTAGACATCAACATATCAATTCATTGTTAACACATAAGCCCCTGATGTCAACTATTGATATGTGTTGCTCTGTGTGACAAAGATGGATATAAGGTTATCATTCTACACAATTGCATTATACTCGTAGAATGTGCCTGCTTGTCCCTAGTCAAGCCTTGACTGAACTCAAGGTTGATCTCCAAACAAATAGATAGCAGTGAGATGAATCTAAGTTGTTTCTTTTTCTCTGCTGATTCTTAAAATTTTCTTGCTGCTCTGAGAAGAGGAACACAAAGCATAAAAGCAACAAAGAGAAAGATGAAGTATTAGAAGTTGAACCTAGGCTTTGTTCTGCAGTTGTTTATTGTGAAACAAAGAAGGTATATTGATTTATGTTAGTTTTATGCCATTATTCAAGTATGGAAAGACGGAACTATAATATTGATTTCATATTGTTTTGTATTCTTTATTTTGTTTTGCATAACAAATTGCATCATCACTAGTTGAAAAAGATGGATATACACTAAAGCCAGTTAGGATTTCATATTTCTGTACCTTTCTTTCTGCATACATGTTGCATCTGGATTCACCTTTAAGCTACAGTATAATGTACATCTTTCCAATGACTTTTTTCCTGCTTGAACTAATACCTTTATCACAAGATTACCCCTAATTAGTGTGGACATCTTTATGAGCATGATTACCCTCATAAGATTAGAGCTTTCACAAGATTACCCTCCTATTTTATGTACATGAGGTTTTCTTAGTCCATTATACTTGAAGGAAAAGCGTGTGGAAAAGTCTGTATGTTTGTTACTCGTCACTGTTTTGGATCACAGTCCCCATTATCCATCATTTTCTCTCATCTTGCTAATGGATAATGGACTGTGATCTGAAATGTTGATGTATAACAAAATACACTAAGTATTTTCAAGGAGCTTTTCCTTATCAAGTTCGTAGTCTACCAAATTAATTAAGAGCATCATGCGGGAGGACACAGATTTATCTAGCCCAAAAAATATTGGTCTTCACAACAAAAGAGAGGAAAATTTTAGAGTAACAGAGAAACAACAAAGATTTCCCAATTCCAAGATATTGTAAGGTACTATAATTGCACTTTCCTAGGAACAAATTGATCTTTCGTGCAAATTTTGAGGGGGATAAATAACTGGCTATGTCTATGGTCCATAGTCATACATAAGCACTTTTTCTCCATTCATTGTTTTATCAAATTATGTAGGACTCTAAATTAGCAGATTAGTTGATGGAACACATACTTGTATCCTCAGCATGATAGTAACAAGAAGCAAAGTTATTGGTGCACATGCAATGATCAGGATCAAAAATTAAAATGGGGAAGGGGGCGTAGAAGGGGGAGAGGATGCGGATGAGGATGGAGACAATTCTACATTTTCTGCCTTCGCCATTTGTAGAAATAGTGTCTATTTTGTCAGTGGTGAGGCATTCAAGGTCAGGATGGAAACTCTCTAACCCTGTTTGTTTCTTCATTTCGTTGGCTATTGTGGGGTTTTGTTCTACTGTGTCCTGGCTGGGTTTAATAGTTCTTTTCCCGAGCGTGCGCCAGTTTTTAATTTCTGGTTTTGTTTGTTGTGGGGTGGCTCTTTGCCTTGCTACCATGTCGAATGTGTTGGAGATACCTTGAAGTAGGGTTTGCATTAGCTATTGCAATCGGGGGTTCCAATTTTTCAGTGGAGGGCATCTTGCCTCTATTGGAGTTGCAAGCTTCTTTTTAGAGTGCCATCCTCGGTTTGTTTGGCCTGTCTCCTTCTGTGGGGCCATGGTGGTTGGTGAGACCCCCGCTCTACCTTTGGGGGTGTTTTTCTCTCCTTTCTAGGAGATTGCTTTGTCTCCGTTTGGCTCAGTGGAGCAGATGTTTCTTCTAATCTCTTCAGGAGGTTTGAGATTGGGTCAATATCGCTGCTCCCTTTGTACTTGGTGACTGTGCTTTGGATGGTGCTCTTCTTACAGTGTTCGTTGCCAGATTTCTCAATTTTGGTTTTGGTGTTGTGCGGGTTTGTAGCTGTCCTGCTGGAGTGGAGTTTGCATTTAGAGTCGGGCCTGATTCTAATATGGCTCTTGTCTATTGCTCGACTGTTTCGGATGGCCCAAGCAGGCTTTCCTCTTGTTTGGTGGGGTCTGCTTGGCCTACTTGTACAAGCCTCACTTGGAAGAGCTTCACATGGCAGAATGATGGCCAGCATGGTTCCTATTCTTGTTAATTTTTTACTAAGGGCCTATATTGTTTCTAGCCTATCCTCTTTACACAAGTTCCCTATAGAGGTGGAGGGTTATGGAGGTGGAGACCTTCCTTGTGAGATGGAGTGAGGGTTTGTTTCTTCAGCTGCTGGATTCCTCTCCTAAAAGTCCTATTGAGGTGGATGCTTTTCCTATTAAGGCGGAGAAGTTTTGTGGCGGAGTGGTGGTGTGTTCCTATTTTCTTTCCTCTTATTCCTATAGAGTTGAATTCTTTGGAAGGAAATGGGAGCTTGTGGATGTATTGCTGGAAGATTGTGGGAGCCTTTTAAAAACCCATTGATCAGGTTACAGGAGCCTGTCAAAACCCTTTAGTTTAGTGGCTTCAGCCTTTTGTTTTTGCAGCTTGGGCTTTTCTTATTTCAGCTTCCTATTGTTAGTTTTATGTCATTTGATGACAAGTATGTCAAATTCTATACTGGTTATTTTCAATCAGCGTATCTTTTTAGCATGTGCCCTGGAGAATGTTTGCCTTATACACAAGTGAGTTGAGTGTTAGATAAAAACAAATTCTGTGCACTACAGGTGTCGATGTTTTGTCTAATGTGCAAACAAGACAAACAAAACTGTCTAAAAATAATTGTTAAATCTAATGAAGCTTCGATGGTATAAAGGATTTGATTAAAATGCCAGCATTCATTGTCGATGATTAAAATGCCAGGATGTGACAGCTGTAACGGTGGAATAAAAAAACGGTAGTGTTTTCTGGGCATAGATAGATCAAAAAAGGGGTGAATAGACAAAAATGCATTCTCTTGCGTGAAGACAAAAACATATTTCAGGCGAGTCTGATATTAACGGTGGAGCAGTTTTTGATACTACGTGGGTACTAGTTGTATAACGTAGACAAGTCTTTTTATAAAACCGTTTTTTGAAAGTGTATGTGTGTTCTGAAAATAGGACAGAGACTTATGAATCAAAAACTTTTTTTTTGTTCCGTGAATAGAGCATACAGCAGGTGAATACGAAGAGGCTGGAATGTGAACAGAATGCTCGTGAAAGCTAAGATATGAAACGCCTTATTTCTTGTTGTGTCATGAAGTAAAAAGAAGGGAGAAACTGTTTTGCGATGAGATTTCCAGGTGCTACGTGGAAGCGATGAAGTGCAAGTGTTGAGCTACGAGCTGAGTTTTGCCGTGACCATTTTCAAGAAGAATATGGAAAACGTATGAAGCAACTGTTTTTGGCATGTGCGGGAGTGTTAGTCTTTGAGTATCGTAACATGAGAATGGGGGCAGAAAGAAAAAGAAGTGGAAATGAGTGAATACGACAGAAAAACTGAAAAATCCTTGGTCTGGTTTTGATACAGTAAACAGGGAGGTTGATGTTTGATGAAAGTATTTTTGAGCTATGTCTATTATGCTGGTGAAAAAGAGATTCACGTACATGCATAACTGCAGTGCCTTCATTTTCGATCTTTTTTAATAAAAGGATCATGGCTTAGTATTACTGGAAGGTGAGAAGTCACAGTTCGGGTGCATTGAGTTTACAGTTGCAGAGGTTCACTTGTCTGGACAAGCATTAACGTTGGCAGATTGAGGAATCAGTGTGTAGAACACATCAGTTGCAGCGGTTGTGGATATTCGTCATTAAAACAAGTATCTTCTTTTAAATTGGAAGTGAAAAAATTGGGCGAAGCAGTCAAGACCATGAACGAAATCTAGAGAGGGTATTCAGAAAATTGAAAGAGGTGATTTTATTCTTATAAATTTCAGTGAAGTCAAATTTATATATATATCAGAAAGGTTATCAGCAAAAGGGGAGTTTATTTCAGATAGCTGGGTCTTCATATTTTAGTGGAGACATTGAGATTTCTATTGAGTTAAATTCTGATATTTTCATTGTAAAAAGGTTGTAGCCTTGTAAACTGGTTGGAGCCAATTCTGGTCGGTACAAGGAGAGTTGGAGCTCTCAGATTGTAA
Source organism: Chamaecyparis obtusa (assembly GCA_027943335.1). Taxonomy (NCBI): domain Eukaryota; kingdom Viridiplantae; phylum Streptophyta; class Pinopsida; order Cupressales; family Cupressaceae; genus Chamaecyparis; species Chamaecyparis obtusa. Next base: position 255,864 of record BSBK01008325.1, on the reverse strand, counting down.
CAGGGTTGTTGCCTTTTGGATAGTGATGCTGTGGTTTTTCCCGCTTTGGGTTTCCACGAGATAATTTGCGTGTGTTGTCTCCTTTGTTTCGTGTTCTTTGTTTTGGTTTTAAGCATTAAAAGTTTAGGATTATACTGATTCACCCCCTCCCCCTCTCAGTATAATTCGGTTTTCACCTTTTGGCTGTTGTTGGTTAGCGGTTTGTTGGACTATTATTGGTATGTGTTCAATCTTGTGCAGTTGTTTGTTCATGGGTTTTGAATCCCATCAAAATTCGTTGTAAAGGGTTTTGGAACCCCTTCAAAACCTGTTTTTCCTTTAGTCAAAAGCAATTATTGGAACTCGAGAGAATGCACAATACTTGAAGACAAGACTTTCACGTATGCATGTTCATGTTATTTATACATAAAAAATCTCTATCCACCACAAAAAGAAAAAGCTTCTTTATAGTTCATCCACTTACGCTTTATGAATCTCACTTCTGACCAAGGGATTGCAATCCTTCCCAAAGGACTCCAATGTGTGTGTTAGAAATCCACTGTGTGAGACTACTGCTATTTCTTTCTCCTTTCGTGCCAATAACCTGCAGACACAAATAACACAGTCACAATCACACTTTCACAAAAAGCATATCTTTGTAATGATCCAACAAGAACGTCCTCAAATGTCATATTGATCCAGAAAAAGAGCCTAAATTAAAATACCGTGTCAGGTGTTTTTGATGTTTTATTTTTCAAAATGGATTAACTCAGAATCTTGATCTCAGTGCTCAGATACAATCTTTGGTGATGAAATATAACTTATTGATTGTACAATATCATACAAATGTAACAATCCCCGTCACAAAAAATTCAGGCACATTATGCTTGTGAGTTCATCTCCCTACACCAAATGTTTCATTTTAGTAGTTGTCCCTCGAAAACATCCAAGTTTGGGTTCAACTGTCATAATTGTAACATATCCAAATATTATCATAAATCTCACACAACACTAGAATAGAAATAGTTCATAGCATGCTTAAAACCCATTTTTTGGTTTTTCCCATTTTCTACCACTCTTTGATTGCTGTTTCTTTCCAATTCATCCATCAAAACAGTATATTATGCAATTAGTTGATACACCAAAAGGAAATTTTGAGTCCTAGTATGGTCAAATATAGTATGGAACAAAATAAATCAATCTATGAGGTGGTATTATAAACAAAAATATCACAATGCACAGAACCAGTCTTTTAGATCATAGCAGCAAAAATCTTTTGGGAAAAAAAAGTCAGCAAAGTAAAAGCACAAGATTTGGAGGTTTTGGTTCAAATGTCATAATTGTAACATATTCCACTATTGTCATAAATCTAGAAAAATACTAGCATGTCATGAGGCCCATATTTTGGTTTTTCCTATTATCTACAACTCTTTGCTTGCTGTTTTTTTTCCAATTTATCCATCAAAACAGTATATTATGCAATTAGTTGATGTACCAAAAGGAAATTTTCTGGGTCATAGTTTTATTGTATAATAAAATTATCTTAACCAGATGAGTTATTGTTATAGTGAAATGGTGTATGGAATAAAATAAATCAATATACAAGGTGGTATTAGAAACAAAAATATCACGATGTACAGAACCAGTCTTTTGGATCGTAGCAGCAAAAATATTATGGGAAAAAAATCAGCAAAGCAAAAGTACAAGATTTGAAAGTCTGGGTTCAACTGTCATTAGAGTCCATAGCATGCCAAGAGGCCATATTTTTCGTTTTTCCCATTTTCTACAACTCTTTGCTTGCTGTTTTTTTCCAATTTATCCTTCAAAACAGTACGTTATGCAATTAGACGATACACCAAAAGGAAATTTTCAGAGTCTTAGTTTTATTGTATAAAAGTTCAAAACTATCATAATCAGATGAGTTATTGTTATAGTGAAATGGTGTATGGAACAAAATAAATCAATATACGAGATGGTATTATAAACAAAAATATCCCAATACACAGAACCAGTCTTTTAGATGATAGCAGAAAAAATCTTTTGGGGAAAAAATCAGCAAAGCAAAAGTATAAGATTTTTCCTATGTTACCCCTGGTTTCCGGAACGGAGGGACGGGGGGACAGGGAAACGGGTTTCCGTGACGGATTTGTTTTTCCCGTAGCAGAGGACTGCAGGAGATGGCAGTGGGGATGATTATATAAAAAATAGAGAAATTTAAATATTCATATGAAAACATGGATAAAGCACGCTTATATACATTATAGAACCTTAACATATAAGGTTTGTCTTCAATAATATAAATTGGGAGTTCACATGAGACTGGAAGTCAAAATAATCAGCAAAACTCAAACATTATTTAAATTAATTTTTTGGGACAGCCAGGGCATAGGTTTCCAAGTTTTTGGGACATATCTGTTTCCCAGACGGGTCAAGTTATGCCGGAAATGTGTCCCCGTGAAACACTAGATTAAAAAGATATAGAGAAAAAATAAAAATGAGAGTAAAGATCTTATTAGAATATTTCTAATAATGCTCTATCTATCGTATGTAGATAGTTTCTAATTTCTGTATATCCGTTTTGTATATATGAGCTTGTAAGCTCTTTGTAACATTCATTGATTGATTATTCAATACAAAAAATAATCTTTCGATTATTTTATGGTATTAGAGCCTGTCTGTTTTTTTCGTTTTCAAAATTTTCTAAGAGCTAAGATATTATAACTTCATCTCTTTCGAAGTTATCCGATCAATATCGGCTCTCTGCGACCTGTTTCCCCGGTCCTGGTCTTCCGCCCGCGTCCAAGCTTCTGTTGAAGCCATCGCATCCAGTCTTCACAGCATTCGCAACCTGTGCTCCAAGCTTCTGCAACCAAACCGCAACCTCATTCACGGCATTCACGTCGCGAACTGTGCTCCTATGCTCTGTCTTCTGCAACCAAATTCACGTTTTTTTGGTTGAGATTTGCGTCTAAATACTCACGGGTTAGGCGTTTGAATATTCACAGGATTGGCGTCTGAACATTCACGGGCTTCTTCCAAAAATCACGCTTCTTCTGTCTCTTTCGTGACTGTTATTTTACTGGTCTTAACCGCCATTTTTTTACTGCATCTGCAACAAAAATTGTGTCCTTCCTTTGCCGCCGATTAGGGTTTTCTTCGAAAACCCTAATTTTTGAACTCAGAATTTATTTTGGATTTCGTATTTGTGGTGGGTTTTTCGAAACCTTATCTGGGTTTTCATCAAAAATTTTAGGTACCTCATTTTCCGTGCCTCATTTTTCGAATCAGCGAATTTGTGATCCGACTTCAAATTTCTTGTGGGTTTTTTGCCTACTCTTTTGGGTACTTGTCAATTTTTTCTGGGTCCATTTAAAATTTGCCTCGAACTTTGTGCAAATGGCATCCTTGACCAACCTGATGCTAGAAAACAGTCAACGGTTTAATGGCAGCAATTACAACACCTGGAAGCAGCGCATGTTAACCATCTTCGAGTATCATCGTTTGGATGCGCTTGTTCTAGGCACAGAAACTCGTCCTGCCCCCACTAGCACACCCGGTGGGACCTCCGTTACAACAGATCGGGATAAGTTTGATGACCGGAATCGCGAAGCTGTTATGCTTCTCAAGCTCTCTGTCACAGATGATCAGCTACCTCAGATTCCCTCTGGCAAGTCGGTTGCAGACATCTGGAAATATTTAAAGGAGCTGCATGAAACATCTAACAAGAGTCGAGCATTCTTTCTGAAGAATCAGTTGTTTTCCATTATGATGGATGAACGTATGTCCTTACAGGAACATCTCACGAAGATTAAGGACATTCGTGATCAGCTTGAAGCCATCAGTCGGACAATGGAGGAAGAAGATATGGTAGTTATTACCCTGAAAAGCTTGCCAACATCTTATGAGCATTTCATAGAGACTCTCAACATTACCTCAACTAATGTTGATCTGAAATTCCCAGAGTTGTGCACCAAACTCCTATAGCAGGATCGCTGGAAGCAGCAGTTTGGCAGTCGTGGTTCCTCACCCTCGTCAAAACAAGCCTTTGCAGCTAAGTTTCAGCCATCTCAGTTATCTCCACAGGGTAGTTCCCATCAATCCTCAGGTAGTTTTCAGCAGAAGAGTGTTCAGTGTCATTACTGTCGTAAGTACGGCCACATGAAGAAAGATTGTTGTCAGCGACTCACTTCCGAACAGAAGAAGTTGGGAGGGTCCAATCAGCAAGCCAATGTTGTTGAACATTCTGAGACAAAGGAGTCTGTGTTCTACGCTTTTATGGCTAAAAGCCCTTCCGATTCAGCCCGATCCTCTGCTTGGTATATCGACTCTAGTGCTTCACGTCATTTCTCTCATCGGCGTGATTGGTTTACGGATTTCTATCCATACAGCGATTCAGTTGTGTTTGGCGGAGGAGAGGAGTTCAAAATTATTGGTAGAGGAAATGTTCAAATACAGTCTGGTGGGTGTCAACTCATCTTTCTCAATGTCTGCTAAGTTCTTGGCATGGCACTCAATCTTCTCTTTGTAAGCCAGATCATGAGAAATTCTCCTCAATTGGATGTGGTGTTCAGTGCCCACAAATGCTCCGTTATTGATTGAGAGACTCGTCTTACTGTTGCTACTGGTCTAGAGGATCATGGCCTACATCGGCTTACTAACACTGGTGATTCTCCTGAAATAGCTATGGCAGCTCATGATTTATCTCTCAGCACTTTGTGGCATCAGAGATATGGACATCTCAACATCCAGTATCTCTCTCAGCTATCCCGGGAGGAACTTGTTTCTGGGCTACCTCCGATTCAGACGCAACATCTTGGAGTATGTGACGCCTGTCAAGCTGGCAAACAACATCGGACTCCCTTCAAAGATGGAGATTCTTGGCGTGCATCTCAGGTACTTCAATTACTTCATGCTGATATTTGTGGTCCTATGAATACATCTTCAGTTACTAGTTGCAAATATTTTTTGCTTATTGTTAGTGATTTTAGTAGAAAAATGTGGGTGTACTTTCTTAAACAAAAATCAGATGCACTTAGTACATTTCAGAATTTTAAGTTGTTGATTGAAAACGAGTCTCGCTGCAGTATCATTTCTCTTAGAACAAATAATGGGGGGGAATTTTGTTCTCATGCATTCTCCGGTTTTTGTGCTGAACATGGCATCAAGTGCCAATTCACCACACCTTACAGTCCCCAGCAAAACAGTGTTGTTGAGCGTCACAATCGTACAATTGTTGAGATGGCTCATTCTATGTTACAACACAGGAGTGTTCCTAATAAGTATTGGGCAGAAGCAGTGTTTACTGCTGTTTATCTTCTGAATCGTTCCCCTACTCAGGCTATCAAGAACAAAACTCCCGACAAATTGTGGTCTGGTCGTAAGCCCAAGATCAGCCACCTGAAGATTTTTGGCTCTCTTGCCTATGTCTGGATTCCTGATGTTAAACGTTCCAAATTAGATTCCAAGACTCAGAGACTCATGATGACAGGGTACAGTGACAACCATAAGGCCTACAGATTGATAGATATCGACACTGATCATCTTATCTTTAGTCGTGATGTTTTTTATGAAACTCGAGGTCCATTTCTGTCCTCTTCTGCGCAATGTTCTGAGGAACAGCCTCACAGTGTTCCCCTTCCTTTAGCACCACCTGATGGGAAGAATGATACAGATAATGCCTGCCCTGGGACACCTGATGTTGATCCTGTTGAGGCTCCTGAGAATGATCCTCCTCCCGTTGTTGCTCCCGAACCTCTTCCAGCTCCTCCAGAGGTCAGCTCTTCTACTCTTCGACCCAAATGGTGGGTTAAAACTATTAGTGATCTAAGGGATGATGAGCTCATCGAAGGTAGAGTTTCTCGAAATAAGCGCAAACAAACCGTTAATTTTGCTCTTATGGCTAACATTCATAGTGTTTATGAGCCCCAGACTTATTCCGAGGCTAAAGGTATTCCTAAATGGGAACAGGCTATGGAAGCTGAACTTCAGAGTATTCAGAAAAATCAAACTTGGGTTCTTTTTGATCTTCCTGCAAGGAAGAAGCCCGTTAGCTGCAAATGAGTATACAAGGTAAAATATAAAGCTGATGGCACCTTAGACAACTATAAGGCTCGTCTTGTTGCTCGAGGGTTCTCACAAAGGGAAGGTATTGACTATGAGGAGACTTTTGCTCCTACAGCTAAAATGAGTACCATACGGCTTGTTCTTGCTCTAGCAGCTCAGTTTGGTTGGAAAGTTCATTAGATGGATGTCAAGAGTGCCTTTTTGAATGGTGACTTACAGGAAGAGGTCTACATGACGCAACCTTCTGGATTTAAGGTTGCTGGTCAGGAACACAAAGTCTATAAACTTGTCAAAGCTCTCTATGGTCTGAAACAAGCTCCTCAGGCTTGGTACATGAAAATTGATAAATATTTAACCGACCATGGTTTTCAGAGGAGTCCATCGGATTCAAACCTATATATCAAACATGTAGGTGATGATGTCTTGTTTATCGTTGTTTATGTGGATGATTTGATCATCACTAGAAGTTCAACACATTTGATCACGGAGATCAAAGAGGATTTGTGCAGCACTTTTGATATGACAGATTTGGGACTCTTGCACTATTGTCTCGGAATTGAGGTTTGGCAGATTGAACACAGTATCTTTCTTTCTTAGTCCAAGTATGCTAGAAGTCTTATGGACAGGTTCAAAATGTAGGATTGCAAACCTGCTCTCACTCCTATGGAACCCAGGCTCAAATTATCCGCTCAGTCTGATTCACGTGTTGTAGATGAATCCTTGTTTAGACAACTAGTGGGTGGTCTCATTTTTCTTACTGCCACCAAACCTGACATTAGTTTTGTTGTAAGCTATGTCTCCCGCTTTATGACAGCACCCAAGACTGATCATTGGACAGCTGCAAAGTGTGTCCTGCGCTATGTGAGTGGTACTCTTGATTATGGTCTTCTATACACTCAGAAGTCTGATCCTACACTATGTGTCTACACAGATTCAGATTGGGCCGGCTCTGTTGATGATCGTAAGTCTATCGCCGGATATGTGTTTAATTTAGGATCTGCTGATGTGACATGGACTAGTAAGAAGCAACAGGTTGTGGCCCTGTCTTCGACTGAAGCAGAGTATCGGGGAGCAGTTAAGGCAGCTTGTGAGGCAGTTTGGCTTCGGCGGATGCTTGCAGATATGCATGTTCCTCAATCAGGACCGACTCCTATATTTTGTGATAATTAGGGAGTACTCAAACTGGCAAAGAATCCGGTCTTCCATGAACGAACCAAGCATGTCGAAACACATTGTCATTACATTCGTCAGCTGGTTGAAGACAAATCTATTCAGTTGCTGTATGTTCCCACCTTAGAGCAGTCTGCTGACATCTTCACCAAGTCTCTCGATTCTAATAAATTTGTAAAATTCAAGGAGGCTATTGGTGTTATTGATAGATTAAGCATTATGGGAGGGTATTAGAATATTTCTAATAATGCTCTATCTATCGCATGTAGATAGTTTCTAATTTCTAATAATTTCTAATTTCTGTATATCCGTTTTGTATATTTGAGCTCGTAAGCTCTTTGTAACATTCATTGATTGATTATTCAATACACAAAATAATCTTTCGATTATTTTAGATCTAGGGTGGCAGCACGTAGCATGGTCGAGGAGCAACACAATGGGACAACACCTCCAACAAGGTCAAGGAGCAGCCCAAATTTAAGCCTTTAAAACTACACAAACCTTCACAGACATTATTATTTTTTATAACTGGGGACCAAATAAGATTATCTATGTAATGTCCCCACTTTAGCAGTTGTTCAGTTGTGTGACCGTTAGCCTATTTCTGCATGGTCCCGGAGGCTAACGAAGAGGTCAGTGGGATCCTGAGATGTTTTGGCCTAGTCATTTCCAGTTTGGGCCAGAACGGAGTTGATTTACATGGTTCCGAACAAACTTATTATTTTTAGTAAGGCAGCAGGGCATGGGCGATGTCAAAGTTAGTGATTGGATGTGATGCTCCTCAATGAGAGCTTTCCGACGAGCTATCACTCATATTATTCCGAGTCCAATTACTATTTTATTTTAATGCCTGAAGTTTATTAAAGTAACATTTAAATTAAATGTTAAAATAATAAAGTGTTACTTTAATATTATTCATGTTGGGTTGTGTGTTTGAGAAGGGAAGCCAAAAGGAGACATAAGTTGTTATTTTATATTATTTTAATATAAAACACCTTAGTTACCGGATTCGCAGGAACAGGCCTGAATCCGGGTCCAGGTCCGATCCGGGTCCGGATTCGTGCCGGATCCATCACGGACCCGAGAGGATCCGAGCGGATCCTTGAGGATCTAGCGCGAATCCGCGTGAATCCTCAAGGATCCGCGGCAGTAAAAAAGTAAAAAGTCAAACAATGACTTATAAAACACAATTTTATATCATTTTTTTTCCTTATAACCCTAAAACGACCCCTTTTATGAGTCTTCAAAACCATTTTATTTCTCATTGTGCTCTCTATTATTCTCTCTCATTTTGCTCTCTCATTCATGCAAGCTTGAAGTAAGGTGATTGAATTCGAAGGAGCTCGATTGTGGAGTGGCAAACACCTTCCAAGAAGCACTATTCAATCTATTTGAGTGATTAAGGTATGCATTTGAACCATATTCTCAAGTTTTTTTTGATAAGTTTTGATTCTTGAAGTATAAGTTTTTCATTTTGTATAAGTTTTGAAGTTTTCTTTTTTCATTTTTGTTATAGATTGCAACAATGAGTAGTCAAGGTTCAGTGGGTGGGGAGGGATCTCAAAGATTTAAAATTGATAAAGGGTCTCCTTTATGGAGACACACCACAAGAATTTCTCAATGTGTTGGAGGTGGGAGGTATGTATGGAAATGTAATTTTTGCAAAACACAATATAGAAGCTCCTACTCCCGAGTGAAATTTCATCTTTTAGGCCCTGGGGGACAAGGGATTAACATGTGTGAGGGGGAAGATAAGAAGGGATTGTCAGCTGCACAAATAGCAGCTTTGGTAAAAGAACAAGAAGCTGACAGAATATGTGCAAAAGGGAAACAAGTTTCTTATACCAGTAAGAATAAACATAAAACAATGCAGCCACCCATTCAAATGCAATCTAGATCACATCCATTCTTGCCTATGCCTTCTACGGATGAAGATGTAGATCAACCACACAACACCCCCCGCAAGAGAGGCCCATTAGATAGGGCATTTCAAAATGAGTTAAGAGAGATTGCTGATGCCAAAGTTGGACGCTGCCTCTTTGCAAATGGTGTTCCATTCAACTTTGTGAGATCACCTTATTTTAGGGAGATGTTTGAAGGAATAAATGAAGCACCTTCTGGTTACCGTGGCCCTAAATTTGAAAAATTGCGCACCACCATATTACAAAATGAGAGAACAAATGTAGAGAACCTACTAAAACCGATAAGAGATTATTGGATTCAAACAGGTGTGTCTATTGTTTCAGATGGATGGAAAGATTGCAAAAACCGTCCTTTAATTAATGTAATTGTTGTATCCCACAAGAGGTCAATGTTTTTGAAGGCGGTTGACTGTGAAGGTCAAGTCAAAAATGCAGAGTTCATTGCCCAAATTCTCATTGATTCTATAGAGTCCATGGGTCATCACAATGTTGTCCAAGTAATTACGAACAATGCAAAAGTTTGCAAGGCTGCAGGTGCTTTGGTAGAGGCTAGATATGATCACATCTTTTGTACACCGTGCACCGTCCATTCTCTCAATCTAGTGATGAAGGCAATTGGCACCGAAATAGAATGGGTGAAACAGGTGTATGAGGAGGGTGAGGAGATTCAAATGTTTGTGACAAATCATCATATGTCACAAGCAATTTTTAGAGCTTACTCAAAATTGGAATTGTTGAAGGTAAATTTTAAAATTTAATTTATAATTTATTTAGTTTCATTTATCATTTTATAATTTTTATGTCATGTTTTAACTTTCTAATAAATGTTTTAGGTGGCTGAAACCCGGTTTGCCTCTCACACAATTGTGTTGAGACGTCTTGTCAAGGTGAAGGAAGCCTTATCACAAATGGTTATTAGTAACCAATGGAGCATCTGGAAGCAGTCCAGTAGTGTGAGGGCCCAAAAGGTGAAGGCACTAGTATTAGATGATGATTGGTGGACTCGTGTGGAGTATGTTTTGGAATTCACTGATCCCATCATGTCTATGCTTCGATTTGCCGACACTGATGAACCATGCTTTGGGGACATCTATGATAGCATGGACACAATGTTGGAGAAGATAAAAATGGTAAGTTATAAATTTAATACATTCCTTTATCTTTGTTTATTGAGAGTTATTTAAATTCAAAATTGACATAATGATAAATCATAACTTACATCAAGATAACTTACATGAACATCATTTGATATCCCAGGTCATACATAGGAGAGAGAATGATCCTGAGGACACCTTATACAAAAAGGTGGAAGCATTGGTTCTTCATCGTTGGAACAAGATGACCACACCTTTGCACCTCCTAGCATATGCTCTTTCTCCCAGATACTATAGTGCAAAAGTACTTGGTATTCCAGGTAGAGTGGCACCATATAGAGATGTTGAGGTTGCCAGTGGGTAAAAGAAGGCATTTCATAAAATCTTCTGCGATCCAAATATTGGGATAAGTGTTAGGAGAGAATTTGGATCATTTATCTCAGGAAGAGACTTCCTCCCTGCTGCTATCAATGACCAAAGCAAGATGGATGCTATTAGATGGTGGTACCTTCATGGGCAAGATTATCTATACCTCCAACCTCTTGCGATTAAGGTTCTATCACAAGTAAGTTCTTTAGTTTTAATTTTTTTTTTCTTTTTGTTTTGTCACTTGCATTGTAGAATTTAATACTTAACGCTCTTGAATTTATCTTGTATTTTTTTAATTTTGTTGGTTCTCTCTAGGTTGCGAGCTCTTCTGCCGCTAAGCGGAATTGGAGTACTTACTCTTTTATCCACTCAGTCAAGCGTAACCGGTTGGCTGCAAAAAAAGCAGAAGATTTGGTGTATGTTCACAACAACTTGCGTCTCCTGTCACGGAAAAATCCAAACTACAAGAAGGGGCCAGAGAAGCTTTGGGATGTAGCACCCGAGTCTGCTGACCTAGATATGACCATTCAGGATCTTGCTAGAGCCACTTTGGCTGATGTGGGTTATGATGGTGATGATGATGAGGAGACAGTACCCTCTAGTGCTAGTGGAACCTATTTGGGTTCCATTAATGATGATTTTGATCAAACACTTGCAGCTACTGGAGACCCCATTGATCCAGATTTTTTTTGATAATCCATTTGATTGATGAACCATTGAACATTGAATCATGTCTCAAACTTTAATGAACAATATTTTGAATTGTCATTTTGTAATTCAGTAATTCAATGTGCTGATTTTATTTAGAATCGTCAACATAGAATCATAGATCAATGATCAAGTATGCTATTTGAAGTTTTAATGATCAAACATCATAGATTCATAGTATGAAATGATTTAGTTTTAGAATTATCATATTATGTATATTTCTCTTATATTTTTGGATATATAATGCATATATATATATATATATACACACTCACGAATCCTTACGAATCCAAAACGGGAAAAAAAAATTTTCACGAATCCACGAACCGGATTCGCGAACCTGAATCCGAACCCGAATTGGTAACTAAGTAAAACACTTTATCCCACATTGCTTGTGAAAAATGGGTCGACCCTATGATGTGGAAATAAAAGGAGAGTTTGTTGCCCTTGTTCGGCATGTTGAATATGAGAAGAAATTGGTGTGTGAGTTGCAGATCCGTTCTTGGCATTAGAGGATGTTTATCCTCTCTTGTGACATTCTAGACGTCATTCCCTTGGGGGTTTGGCCTTTGGAATCCATTGCTATCTGCTTCATTATCAGGCAGTTTGGGTGCATTTCCAGCTACAGGCAAGATTGATGTTTTGCTCATATCTTCTTCACTACTTGTCCAATGCTTATGCCACTTTGAGGGGATGATTTTATGTGGATATTGAACCACCCGAAGACAAAATTACTACTGCAGCAGCACTATTCACGCGGCACTATTCACGCGGTTACTATTCATGTCACTGTAGCAGCAGGTTTGAAAGCATGTGCTGGAGCATTATGCCAATAATATTGGAGCAATTAGTGAGTTGATAATCTGCCATGTATTTGTTTTAATTAAATTCTGAAAATAACATCTTATCAGCAGCAATTCAATGTCCAGTTGCATATTATTGTAGTTTCTTTCTTGTTTATGTTGTATGATTTCAATTCCATGCAAAAACCTCGAAAAAACAAACAAATGTTTCATTTCCGAAGTCATAAGGGTTAAATTAGTAAACGGAGGAATAAGGAGTTGGATGCAAACTGTTTGAGAAAATTCCTATCAGCAGCTGGTTTAGTTTTTGGGCATTCAAGGGTGCCCATTACAATCTAATCTCCAGTGGAAGCTCAGCCATCAAGGAACTTGCATCTGTGAGAATATAGTATGCCTTAATACACTCTCAAGAGAGAGAGGTTGGGTTGCAAATTTAAGTTGGACAATGCAGTAAAGTACCTGTTTGTTTAGAATGGATCATATGTTCGAGTATACTAGTTCAACCCTTTCAATGCGTACCCAATCTAAACGAAGAAAGTACCACAAGTCCTTGACTTGTAGAACAAGTTTAAAGTTTGTGCTGACAAGATACAACTCCAAAAGGATATCATTGGAAAGCATATCAAAACCATTACCTTTGTTGATTGTCTACTTTATAATTAAAAAAATAAGCAAGAGAGTCCAATGCATGGCCTTAGCAGCCAATCATATATGCAAACTTTATCAAAGATGGTATGATGGAAAAAAGTCAGTGTTCAATGCAACCTTGTAACAATTAGACAAATATGCAGAATGAATATATCGGCATTCAATTGACATCAACATTGAAGTACATGAACTCCAGCTCAATATCCCAAAGTTGAAACCAAAAAGTCTACATTGTGATGATAAAATGTCTTTGCATGTTTCTGTACAATTGCAACAGTTGAAAGCAAGTGCTCCCCAACCATTATTATAAGCCCAATTCATTTTTGCAATGCATGTGAAGACTTAATTTTGATATTAATAAACCTAGTTCAAAACATTATTTCAATGACAGTGGGCTTTACATTTAGTATTACTGAATTTCTCAAACATAAAACCATGCATTTATAAAAGGAAACTTGAAGGAAATTTTCATCAGTACAAACCAGTTAAGAAATGCTCTTCCACGAACTACAATTTCTTCAATTTTTTCTCTAACATCTGGCTTCCATAAAACATCTTCATCCGTTTCTACCTGCATAAAGAAAGCAAGAATAAAGGTTGTAGATTTCAGCTCTAGAGGTTACATTAAAACATATCAAGTAGGAGCATTCCGTAATTAATTCCAGAGGCCAGAAAAACGCATAGTCAATTATAGGGGATGAAGAACAAGTAGCCTTCAAAGCACAAGGAAAGAACAAAAAGAGATTAAACAACAGATTAATTCAAAGCCACTGTTTAAAAGCCTACCAGAGAAAAATCAATGGCAGGGAAGAGATGCAGATATTCGCTGATGCTTTTCCTCTTATCACATGGATGTACTCCCTGGTACAGACCAAATACAATTTAATCTACATAGAAAATATTAATAAAGGCATATGAAATAAAGAATGATGGTAGAAATGCACTACCCCCTAATTATGTGATTCCCATAGGCATCTAAAACTGAGAGGAACTCAATAGAAAGAAAAGAACAAGAGATAACTTACAAGCACCCCACATGTAGCTAGGAGGAATTGTTAAATAAGTATGATACAAGAAAATAGAATGGTTTCCAGAAAAAGAAAACATCATAAATATGACATCAAAACAACAAACACAAAATGTGAAAATCAAGTGTGGAATGGATGCTGGCTTGCACATCCAGAGCTCTAAGCAGAATGGGTCATCTAGTATGCTACCACACAATTGATAAAAAAACATGAGCATCTAAAGAGATCTCCACATCACAGTGGATGTCTTACCAGACACTGTAACACTTCCACCCTCTACTGTATAACTGTTAACATTAAGTTTTACCATTACTCACTTCAAAAACAGTTGGCCAGTAGAGTATGAGTTACGGTCATTTTTTTAGTTCAATAGAAATAGTTGGCCAGTAGAGTATGAGTTTACATGTCATATTGTACGTAAACTATAACAGAAATACTCTCATTTCTGAAAATCTAATGCAAAACAGCTTCGCACACAAAGAAAGTAACATAATAGACAAGTCAGCTTGTTTTCTCAACTGAAATAAGATCTTCAAGATTTTAAGACTGCAAAAGCTACTAGTACCTTCCTGTTTTATTCCTGGTGATATTTTTCTAAGCTCCAATATGAAATGCATCTATCATCACAAAATATTATACTATAGCAAAAACATGACTAACGCAGAAATTAAACAGCATTATGTAAACTTTTAACAGTCTCCCCCCACTCACCAAATGTTCCCGACACCATTCAACAGCAACAAAAGGTGGACAATTTGAACTTGAAATTGCATCTTGACTGCTCTTGCCAGCACCAGTCACCATTAGTGGAGGAGATGAATCCCCATCTATATATTCCCCACCACCGAAAACACCCACTGCTGTCTGCATAGTCCTGGGATGATCATTGTGATGGTCAACATCAGCTTGAAGTAAACAATGAACATCGGATTAGATTAAGTACTAAATACATTGTGGTGTCCAATATTCTCAGATAGATTCGAGATATTTTATTTGCTCTTTTACCTAAGGGCCTGCATAATTGTACATCTTTTTGAAACTTCGGTTCAAACTTGAATGAAACTGGTTAAATGTTGCTTCCATATCTTTTGTCACTAAACATCCAATTGATTGGAAATGACGAGAGAGAATAAGTTACCATTGATATATGCTGATCATTTCAATACCTCATCAATGGAGAAGTCACAACCAACTCAATCCTAGAAGCAATTCCATTATTTCCGATGTGCTTGCGTAGATTGCTAACCTGTCAGGCATGTTAACTTTGTTTTAATCTAATTTTTGGCAAATATGGGACCCAATATAAATTACTCCCATAGAAAGAATCAACATAGGATGGTTATGCTATACAGAAGAGCATGCTTAGTGAAAATTAAATAATTGTCATAAAATAAAAGATGTCACAGGGAAACAATAACATAAGAGAGTGAAAATAAGAACTCATATGTTAGATTTCTCAAAGTTATTTTGACCCAGAGTTGTATGTTGTATTGTAAACAAGCACACAATTCAGTGACGTAATCCAGACATAGTTTATGTTTGGCCTGGAACTTCTCTAAACTATAGCCAAGAAGCAGAAGATATATCCGTGTCAAATTATGAAGTCTTGTCAAGGGATTACTAATATGACCACATTCAAGATGCTAAAAGGAAACTCGATTGGTCCATAAATTTGTACAAGTATTATAGCTGTTATGCAACTCTTTAAATATTAGAAGGATTGAAATTTGTGTGGTTTCAAGTTTTCAACATTAAGCAGACTAATTATCATATGTGATATATCAGAAATTAAAGAGATCATACAAGATACTAAAGGGAATGTAAATACCTGCTCCCATCCTAATGGAGTAAGACTAGCATCAAGAAATTCGGGGGACATATATGCATCAAAATCCTTCTCTCCTGCCACATTGTGATAACCCTGCCCATGCCTCACCTAGAGAAATTTTGAACAAGCTAATTCATATTAATTCAAAAAAAGGAAGATCCATAAATGTCCACTAGTATGCAAGAAGACCACATAAAATTCAAATAAGGAAAGTATATCCAGTGGACTGCAAAATATAATTATCAGCCTTTTGATGTTCATAATATCATATAAAGAGAAAAGATGAATAAACAAATAAATAAGACATAGGAGTTGCAGAATTTTGGGAGAAAGGATACAAATAAACACCATATAATTTCGGAAGAGAATACATATAAACACATAAGATAGGTATACCAGGTGCAGGATTTTGCAACGGTGCAAAGGATATAAACCTGTATCGGGTGTTCCGGCCATATCTGGAGACAACAACCAATAAAATGATAACATATTTAGATTTTTCAAAAACATGTGGAAAAAACAATATAAATTTCTTTTTAGCTGGTCAAAAAAAGTCCTATTTTAATATTAACTTAAAAACTATTCTATTTTATCTACAACTTTGTTTGCTTTATTATATTTGAAGACCTATTTTTATTTTATTTGAGTTATTTAATTTATTTAAAGGATTTATTTTGTTTCACTTTATAACTATTTAAGTATTGTTTTATTTTATTTGCATTGTGTATTTTTATCATTTTATTTGAAGAGCTCATTCTATAGTCAATTTTATTTACTTTAGGAGTTACAGTTTTAAGGTTTTTAAAAAAATGTCCACATATTGATTTTTATAATTATCTTATTTACTTGAGGGTTGTTTTATGTTTATTTAAACTTATTTAAAAATTAGTTTATTTTATTCCCATGACCTGTTTTTATTTAAAGAATTTGTATACTCAACATGAGAACTATTTAAGAATTGTTTATTTTATTTATATTGTTTGTTTTATGTTTTAGTTGAAGAGCTACTTTTATTTACTTGAGAATTTGTTTTATTTTACTGTAGAACTATTCAAGAATTATTTTATTTCATTTACATTGTTTACTTCTTTTTTTACTTTTTATTGAAATATTATTTAATAGTTTTAGTTTTTTTAATGTGTTGGCTATATGGTTTTAGTTTTTATATGCATTTAGTTTTTATATGCATTTACAACATTGGACAGATGATGCCACTGTGGAGTACCTCTTCACGTAATTGTATCCTTGCCTTGCAGTAATTCAGGATACATCTAACATCCTTCAAACCATTTATGTTCAAGGGTTAACTACTTGATGCTGTCCAATGATTCAAGGATTCACTACGTGATGCAGTCCAATGATTCAAGGGATAACTACTTGATGCAGTCTTCAATGATCCCTACCAGAAAAAACTGCATACATCAAGAAAGGCTGTTAAACATTAACTAGATCTGCAAAAACATTATTCTACAATCCCAAGTTTAATGAAGTAGTCAGTGATAAGTCAGGCTTAGTGATAATATTGTCCAAATAAGCAGCTGTGATCGGAGTTACCAAATGAAGACTCTGACTGGGTTTGTGCCTTGTCACTTGCTATCTATGGAAAATACTGTTGCGGACAAGAGAGTTGGCATTCCTCTTCTTCAAGGAGGTGGTGAAGTGTAGCAGGCCAACTTCTGATGTATCCAGTTCTTGTTTTTCTATCATTTTCTATGCATCCAGACACTATACAAAGGACCTGATCAAACTAGTCCTTTCCAAAATTTGTTCAGCTTGTTCAGCTCAAGGAATAGAATGGATGTCTGCAAAAATGTCAGGCCAAACACTGACTATTTGTCCTCCCTGAAGTGCTAGAATCTTGTATGTTTCAATGATAATGCTTTGATAGATAAGTTCGTGAGAGCTTCTACCACTCTTAGCTTTGTTAAAGACTGGACTAGAAAGATCTAGCAGCTTTTGGGAAACCCAGATATTTCTCTGGTGGCTAATGGTTATTGGTTATTTGCTTAGTTGCAGGGTCCGCACCCTGGTGACTTGGACCAGGTCCGGGTGCGCACCGGGTCCGGATCCGCGTGCGGGTCCGAGCTCGGTCCGGACAGGGTCCGGATTTGGCCCTGTGGGTCCGGCCGGGTTCGTGGCACCACGGACCCGGCCGGACCCACAGGGCCAAATCCGGACCCTGTCCGGACCGAGCTCGGACCCGGGCGGATCCGGGCGGACCCGGGAGGACCCCCCAAGGACCCAGCACGGACCCGTACGGACCCGCGGCACTATGGGTGTTTGGTGGGGTCAAAAAGTTTTAAAATAACATTTTTTTATTGCTTTTTAAATTGGGAACCCTAATCCATCCCTTATACTTGCTTCCAAACCTCATTTGCACTCACTTTGCTCTTTCATTTTGTTGTTGTATTTTGCTCTCCCATTTTACAAGCTTGAAGAGAGGTGAAGAGTTTCAGCTGTGGAGTGCTAGATAGGATCCACAAAAGAGATTTAACTCATTCAAGTGTTTAAGGTATGCATTTGAGATTGATTTTGTAGAAGTTTGAAGTAAGCATTTGGATTGTTTTTAAATTTTTTTTCCAAACTTTCATGTTTTTGTAGAAGTTTGAAGTATGTTTTTTTTCCATTTTATTATAGATTGCATCTATCAAAATCAGCAATGAGTAGTGAAGGCTCAAGGGCTGAGGGGTCTCAAACCTTCAAAATTGATAAACAATCTCCTTTGTGGAAATACACTAGTAGAGCTGCTCAATGTCCTGGAGGTGGGGGGTTTGTTTGGACATGTAATTTTTGCAATACACAATATAGGAGCTCCTACTATCGAGTAAAACTTCATTTTTTAGGCCCTTCAGGTAAGGGGATCAATATGTGTGTGGGAAAAGACAAGAAGGGGTTACCACCTAGACAAATAGCTGCACTAAGAAAAGAACAAGCAGATGCAGACAAACTATGTGCAAAAGGGAAACAAGGTGGCAATACCGGGATACAACAAACAACATCACCACCCACTCAAACAACCTCTAGACATCCCTTCCTGCCTATGCCTTCAGAAGAAGATGAAGATGTGAATCAACCACAAAACACCCCCCGCAAGAGAGGCCCATTAGACAAGGCATTTCAAAATGAGTTAAGGGAGATTGCTGATGAAAAAATGGGACGTTGCCTCTTTGGAAATGGTCTTTCATTCAACTTAGTGAGATCACCCTATTGGAGGGAGATGGTTCAAGCAATTAATGCAGCACCTTCTGGATACCAATGCCCTGGATATGAAAAGATGCGCACCACCTTATTGAATAATGAGAGGAGAAATGTAGATAACCGATTAAAACCAATAAGAGATTCCTGGGTTCAAACGGGTGTATCTATTGTTTCTGATGGCTGGAAAGATTGCAAAAACCGTCCTCTAATCAATGTAATTGCTGTATCCCCCAAGGGTGCAATGTTTTTGAAGGCAGTTGATTGTGGAGGGGAAAAAAAAGATGCAGAGTATATTGCTCAAATTCTCATTGATGGCATAGAGTCGGTGGGTAGTGACAATGTTGTCCAAGTAATTACGGACAATGCAAAAAATTGCAGGGCTGCTGGTCTTTTGATAGAGGCTAGATATGATCACATCTTCTGGACACCATGCACCGTCCACTCCCTCAATCTCATTCTGAAAGCAATTGGCACCCAAATAGAATGGGTGAAAAAAATATATGATGAGGCTGAGGAGATTCAAATGTTTGTGACAAATCACCATATGTCACAAGCAATTTTCAGAAGTTTCTCACACTTGGAATTATTGAAGGTAAATTTAAACTTTAATTTATTTAGTTTCATTTATCATTTAGAGTTCTATTTCATGTTTTACATATTTTAAATGTGTTATTAACTCACTATTGACATGTGTTTAGGTGGCTGAAACCCGATTTGCATCCCACATAATCGTGCTTCGACGACTTGTGAGGGTCAAGGAAGCATTGTGTCAAATGGTTATTAGCAACCAATGGAGTATTTGGAAGCAATCCAATACAGAGAGGGCTCAAAAGGTGAAGGCTACAATACTTGATGATGATTATTGGGCTCTTGTGGATTATTTATTAGAATTCACTGAACCTGTCATGTCTATGCTTCGGTTTGCTGACACCGATGAGCCTTGCTTGGGGGATGTCTATGATGGCATGGACACCATGCTGGAGAAAATGAAAATGGTAAGTTACAACTTACAAGTTTATAAACATTAAATTTACATAAGTTCATAATTTAGTAATTTTAAATTTACATAAAGATAACTTACATGAACACCATTTGATATCCCAGGTCATTCAAAGGAAAGAGAATGATCCTGATGACATCTTCTACAAAAGGATTGAATCAATTGTGCACCATCGGTGGAACAAGATGACTACATCCTTGCACCTACTTGCATATGCCCTATCTCCTAGATATTACAGCTCAGAAGTACTTTCTATTCCAGGGAGAGTGGCACCATTTAGAGATGTTGAGGTATCCAATGGGTGTAAGAAGGCCTTGGCTAAAATGTTCCGTGATCCAGAATTGGGGGCACATGTTAGAAGTGAATTTGGGTCATTCGTCTCAGGACAAGAGCTTGATGACATTGCTGAAGAAGACAGGGGTAGAATAAATGCAATCAAATGGTGGTACCTCCATGGGCAAGAATTCAAATACCTCCAGCCCCTTGCAATTAAAATATTGTCACAAGTAAGTTTTTAATATTTCAGATTTCTTTTTCTTTTTTTGGGCCACTTAACACTCTTGAATTTATTATTTTAATTTATCTTGTATTTATAGTTTATACAATTTGTTATTGTAGGTTGCAAGCTCTTCTGCTGCTGAGCGGAATTGGAGTACTTACTCCTTTATCCACTCTGTAAAGCGTAACCGGTTGGCAGCAAAAAAAGCAGAGGACTTGGTCTACGTACACAACAATTTGCGCCTTTTGTCACGGAAAGATCCGAGATACAAGAAAGGCCCAGAGATGCTATGGGATGTAGCACCCGAGTCTGCTGACTTGGAGATGACCATTCAGGATCTTGCTCGAACCACATTGCTTGATGTGGATGATGAAAACATAGATGACATGGTACCCAGTAGTGCTAGTGGAACCAATTTGGGCTCTACTGATGGTGTTGATCTTACACTCGCAGCCGCTGAAGACCCCGTTGATACTGATTATTTTGATAATCCATTTGATGATTGATGAACAATGAACATTGAACTATATTTCTGATTTCATGTTTCAAACTTTAGTCTTTATTGAACTATAGTATGCTACCTACATTTTCGTTTTATGGCAATGTGAATGGATGATCAAGTATTTAATTTGTTTATGAGTATGACATATGTTATGTGAATGGATGATCAAGTATTTAATTTGTTTATGAGTATGACATATGTTTATGAGCATTGATCAATGAATGAGGCTAGATTCATAGTATGAAGCATTGAAATGATTTAGAAATTCTGAAATTATGTATATTTCTCTTATTTTCTTGTATATATATTATATATATATATATATACACACACGTATCCCCTACGAACCCAAAATAGGGGAAAAAAAAAATCCACGAATCCACGAACCGGGTTCTCGTACCCGAATCCGTCCCCGAACCCGAATCGGTAACTTAGGTTATTTGGTATTTTATAGCAATTTTTTCACAAGTTTTATAATTTTTTAACGAATCTGAGGCACAGAATGAAGGCATTTGAAGGATGATAGCATATCTTTAAACTGTCGATTTTCTTCCTGAAGGCCTGGCTTTGAACCAACCGAAAAGGATCCATCAAAAATTTGTGTTTAGATCAATCTCTTTAAGCTCCATACAGTTTACTGGAGAAGAAAGATGTAAAAACTGATTGATCATGCGATTGTCAATTTCAAATGGTTTTCTAGATTCATCAAGAGAACAGAAACATGGCATACTGCGATATGCATAGAAATGAACCTCTTCCAACCTCTAAGGAGACACAAGAGATCAAACTTGGAGGTATAATTTTAGAACAAGCTTTGGACTACTGAGATACAATTAAGGATCCCCTAATGGAGTATTCAATGTTTCAAATACATCTATGCCGACATCCTGATTATTGTAGTGGAAAGTTTTAAAGCCATCCTCTCCCTTTGCAAAAAGTTGCGAGGGAAGAAAGGTTGTCTGTTGCTAGAAAGCTTTTGGATTTCATTGGCAGGTTGCAAATCTTCAATGTGGAACCAACTAAAAACCTGATAACTTGGAACAAAAACATGTTGTTTGTTCGTGCTCGAAGTTGTAGATTCCCAAATCTCTAAAGCCAAACTATTCTCTAAGTGCGAACAACAGACATCTAACTTATGATCAAACAGGGCAACAATGGACCAATTGCTGAGAGTGTGTAATCTCTCCTTTGCTTCAAGCTCAACTAGATCCAGGGGACCTTCCCAAAGACATCCTAAATAGGATTAATCACAAAAAAGATGTATAGATTGAATGAGCTGCAATATATCCAACGTACGCTTGGTCCCAAAGGTTGTCACTAGACTAAAGACTAACCTACTACACATAAGACCTCCTATTAAGCTGATATGGACATCATTACAACAGTAGGATGTGAGTATGTAAAACATGATTCCTAAAACTAAGAACAGTTATGGATCACTAAAGATGCTTCCCTCATTGGATTTCTAAATCATGAAATGCATACAAACTACTAAAAATGTCAATAGTTTTGGATCGCTAAAGATCCTTTACCAAATTGTTGGGTTAGTTGTCATTGATGTCAAAGGATATCAAAGGTCAAGCAAAATATTGGTGAAGATGGAGATGACAAATTGTCAAAACTCATTGCAGTTTGGTGCCCAAATTATGGCTTGCCCAACTTGGGTGAAATAAAATAACACCTTACTTGGGCCAACCCATGATAAAAGAGTTTTCAAATTAAAGATAAATTAATATTTTGCTAGGGCCGACCTCCCTAATGGAGCACCCAAAATTAGTATGAAAAGGTCCATGTAATCAAAAGTTGCCACCCCTTGCATAGTCACATGTCCTTTCAACCAGGGATCCCCCTTTGAGAATATATAAGAGGAATTTGTGAAGAGTATTTGAAAGCGAGAAATTAATGAGTATCATTTATATTTCAGAGCAGATCTATAAGAATAAAATCAGAGATTTGAAGCAGGTATATGGCAGATTTATGAGCAAATTGTTGAAAATTCTAATGCAGATTTGTGAGTAGATATATTGCAGATTTGTAAGCCAATATGAAGGCAATTTTTATGAAGTCATGAGCAGATTTGTACAGGTAAATTAGAGCAGATCCAAGAAGTTTCAAATGATTATCATACTATTCATTTGGAAATTGGTGCCTCCAGAGTAAGGAGATTGGGAGGATGGCACCATCATTAAAGGAGAATGGTGTCTCTTGCTGGGTTGGTGCTCTGTGAAGGGGATTGATGTCTCTAGTGGGTTGGTGCCTACGAATCATCAAGAAGGGATTGGAGTCTCTTGTGGGTTGGTGCCTACAAAATTTGCAAGAAGGTTTTATACAAGCAACATTTTGTCATAGTTTTCTCTCGTAAGGCTTTCTACACAAAACTTGTGTTCTTTTGTTGCATAATTGTTGCATCTTATGTGAATGATATTGTGCTCAGTATAATTATGTGCTCATCATGTCACTAGACCAAAGACTAAGCTACTGCACATAAGACCTCTTATTAAGCTGATATGGATATCATTAAAACAGTAAGATGTGAGTACACAAAATGTGACTCCTAAAAGAATAACAGTTATGGATCTATAAGATGCTTCTATCGCTGAATCACTAAATCATGAAATGCATACAAACTACTAATCCCACTACTTATCGATTGGTGAAAGATGTGTTCAATTTGAGCATATGGACTATTAACTCTCAAGACCGGTGCCTAATCTATTCGGTTATAGAGTCAAAATATACCATGAGAAACAAAATATTTAATCACAAGAGAATATGAGTTATGCAAATACAGACAACACAAATAATGATATCAAATAACTCGGCATACTTAGTTATCCATCCCAAAACTAAAAATAATCAATATGTAATAAAGAAGTGACCATTACAAAGTTTGCAATGACTAGGAATGTTGTCTACATTCATCAAATGCCTTCTACAGTTGTACTATTAAATGTGGCAAGAGAGAACCTAAGCATAGGATTCCTTTGAAGATCTCTAGAGGCTCCAACCCCTATGTTTATGAGCACCGACTAACTGGAAGCACCAACTCCCACACTTCGCAAGCACCAACCTATTGGAAGCACCAACTCCCCCTGTCCTGATTCTAAGCACCAACTCAATGTATACAAATTTTCTTCCACCTTCAATATGTTGCTTCTTCAACGGATGATGGATATTTGAACTCTTCGTGGAAACAATATATTCTTCACAGGTTTGATGCACTTGATTTCATCTACTTTCCTCTATCAAATCTGCATACACATACTCTTCTTAAATCTGAATATACTTCTATCTGTATCTGTATATACTTTCCTTTTGGACTTCCTTTCACAAATCTGCCATAAGCCTTACTTGCAATTCTGCTTCATAATATATTCTTATATCTGCTGTAATTGTTTTGCTCTAAACATTAAGAATATTACATTATTTTCTTCTCAACTTGGTGTACGTATCTGATTTGTCTTCTTATTATTCATTCCTTTGCTATTAATCTAGTCACTGTTTTGTCATAAATCTGCAATCAATTCTTTCAGAACTTTCCTTGTGTCTGCTTTATATTTTCAGCATTAAGCACACCACAATCTTGAATTTGGAGAGTATAGTATATTTATCTTATCTCCTCTTCTCACATTTTTCACTTTCCATTACTATTAATATCAAGTATCGTGATCAAATCAAAGGGGCGTGACTTTTCTTCAGCAAGTCATGACTTGTTATATGTTATGTCGTTCTATTTTATTTAATGGACAATGCTATTAATTTTATTATCTTGCGATAATAATCTTCTTTGTTTGATAAAGAACTTTTAATGGCTCCGCTTAATTATGTATAAGGATGCCAATATGCTTTATAAATTTAAATGCTAATTTTTATGATAATAAACCACCGCTAAGGAATTGCGCTTTTGTATTAAAGCCGCTCTTTTAATTGTAAACTTCCGTTAATTATTATCTTCGATCTGCTCCATGCATTATATAAACTCCCGTTAAGTTTTTTTGAAACCCGATAATATCTTTAATGCTTCACATCGCATTATTCACGATATCGATAATAATAGTTTTGTCCGCTATAAAGTCTTTTATAAACTTTATAATATATTGTTTATGTTTTACAAGCTTTCTCTGCAATCATATTCTGCAATTATATAATCTGCCTTCGAAAAATATCATATAGCCTTCGATAATGATATTTGTGGATATATAAGTCTTCAACCTGCCGCTTAGACCGCTGTAGAATATGTACGATATTAATGTTGACCGCTGCAGACTATTTTATATTCATCCTTCGATAACCTTTGGCTATATTATGAAAATGCTGAAAAAGCTTCGATATTAACCGCTGCCGTCAATAACTATTATTGTCTTTGATAATATATGCTTTTTGTCTATAACATATGTATCATTCATTCTGTTCTATAATGTATGCTTTCATATATATATTGCGATCTATAATATATATATTGTGATCTCAAGTGTATATCCTTTGTGATATACTTATCTCTGAATGAATGCTGAATGTTCTTCTCTATGTATAAGGTATCTGTATAATCTTCATCATCATGCATATATACATACATATTCATATGTGCAATATACTTCATGATATATATATCTCTACATCTTTGAGTATCTTCTTTCTCGGATATGCTGTACTCTGATTTATGTTCATCACTAGGCCCTTACAATCACATGGAAAAGAAAAACGGCCAACTACTAAATGACAAATGAACTAATATATAAAGTTTGATCACCTAGTCACTTAAAGAAATTTGATGAAGTGGACATCTTAGCCTTGTAGTGCAATGCAAGGAAAAACCCACAATTGCCACGATTTGGATGACTTCAATCAAGTATGAGGACCATCAGCATCCAGAGCTCAACTACTACATTAATGGTGGCATGGCATTCTTCATCATCTACTATTGATTTTGAACCTGGATTCGTACCCTTGAGATTAACAATGCTTTATAGGCAAGAAATAACAATCTAATAGTTGCAAGTGTCAAATAAGGCCATCAATGACATCCTGGCAGCATCCAATAAGTGTGTTTATCATGTGAGAATACATGTGAGGTTTTGGGTCATGATCAGAGATTGAAATAGATGGAAATGGAAGTCGTACAATTCTAGGAAAATACATAAAAGGGTTGAAATAAGCATAGTAGGCATTATGGAGAGATGCAGGTAAAAGATGTGGGACTAGACATCAACAGAAGATGTTTAAATGGAAAATTGGACATCAAGAAGTCAGCTAAATCTCCACATAAGAAGAAATGAGTGGCAAATGGCTTGTGAAACCTTTGCGAGAATTCAATGTAGAAGTGAACATTGAAACTAAACATATGGTGGAAGTCTTGAAGATTGAAGAAAATCTACAAGGAAAGAAGTTTGAGGGAATGCAAGGAAAAGTGTAACAACAAGAGCTTGCACAAGTGAATGGGGGAAGTAGATGAGCTGAAGGAAGAAAACATGTAGATCCACTTGTGGATTCCACAAAGCGTAGAGAAAATTTGTGAGGGAGGATAGGAGATTCATATATAGCATGAGGAAGGAGGTCTAGACAATCACTAGGATTCCACAAAAGAAGGGAATAGAGGAGAATGGAAAGAATGAAGGATGCGAAGAACTTTGTGGAACTGGGCACTAAAATTGATTAGTAAACTATTAAAGATGTCCAAACATCCACTAGAAGTGTGAAACTTTTGCGCAAACACTAGAAAAATACCAAAAACATCTCAAACTTAGAACTTTCCTTGGACTTTTCCACTTCCAACAATTAATAAACAAATGGGGGATGCAAGGGAATAACTCTTAGGCAAGGGGGATCCCATTAAAAGTTATCTCAGATTGGTTATAGGTGATGGATTAGATGATGCCTATTGCACAAAGGGAATTGGAGCTCAAGATACTTTATGCACTACCAAGATGAGCACCAACATTGCTAGTGCTCTCATAGGAGACAAGCTTCATGAGTTTCTCATTCACAACTTATGGCTCCAACAAGGGAGAATTGATCGATCCTCAGTCTTGGATGGAGAATAGTTGAAACACTCACCAATAAGATTTAAATGCATCAGCACATCATCAAGTTATTGGATTCACCAAGTACTCAATGAGTTTTAGAAAGAAAATGGCATCTAGACTCCACGACTTAAAGAGGCAAAAACTCAGCAACAAAAAAATGAGCAAGTACTAGGTGATTTGGCGAACTATGCTTTGCACTATTCCTAATCTTGTAACTCGATGTCAAATGACAGTTTGTTTAACCTTGCTAATATCTAAGAACACATTGATATAATGTTTTTTATTGAAAATAGGAAGGCTCTAGATCCAGACTGGTATCCTATTTGGATTTTATCAAAACTTTTAGGAGCTGGTTAACCCCAAGCACTTGAGAATGGCTGACACAGGAAAAAAATTCAAATAGTTGTTTATGACTGAAAAAGATAATTTGCTAGGTCTTATTCCCAAAATGGATGAAGTGATCTCCCTCAATGCCTTTAGACTTATAGCACTATGCAGTTTTCTTTACAAAATTATGACTAAGATCCTCAAAAAAAAATGTACTAATTGTCAATCCAATCATTTTGAAGGGGCAAGGAGTGACTTTTTGAAGGAAAGCCTATATTCTTATGTGATCACTCAAGGGACACCATGTAGAACTCCAAGAAAAAGTCTATGTTGATAAAGCCCAACATACCTGAAGCTTACAATGCAATGGAATTGTACTTCCTTTAGGAGATTACAAGGACATTTAACTTAATGAAGATTAAACTACTTGGACTTCTAATTGTTTCTCTTTAGGTATTTTTTGTCATTCTCAATGGATCTCATTCCAAAATGATATTGAGCTCTAGATGCTTTTGTCAAGGAAACCTTTTTTTCACCTTATTTAATCAATGTACCAACTTAGGTGTTGGCTGGTTTATCTTCTATTCCAAAGAGCTTTTTTGATGGAGATCAATATTGCCAATCATGGAATAGGGTCTCTCACTTGCAATTTGTTGGCCACACATTCTTCATGGGTAAAGCCAAGCAATTCAAAGGAGTTGATCTTAGAAGATGCTTGGATGCTTTGCGCCATCAAAGAAGAGAATTAACAAGGCTAATTCTCAAGAGGGCCCTCCTCCATATGAATGGAAGAACTCAATGGTATATTTTAAAAACCCTCCACCTAATAAAGGCCTTTCACCACCATCAAGTATTTGGAAGCCCCCCCCACTACAAGTCCCATGAAATAGGTTGCTTAAACGAAATAGAAAGACTGAATGATATCCCCAATAAAATCTTTGGTCTCATTGATGGCTCATGCTAGTTGGACACACCACACTGCTACAGACTGATTACACAAAGTGCTCTTATATACCATCAAATCCTCTTTGCTTAAAAAGTTGTCACCAAAGAGACAAATGTTGTGCTTCAAAAAAAATTGTAGTATGACTCATTAGGGAATAAAAATGGCATCTAGTGAATTGGAAACAAATGTACGTCACCATGAAGCCTCTTGTTGAAAAGCTATATTTAAGATCCTTTTACGATTAGAAAGCAGAACCATTTTGTGAGCATCTTAACTAATTGGATGAGACTGATATTTTTTGTTATAGTTTGTGTAGTGTCCCTTGTTAGTTTAAGACTTAAAGAACTCAATAAGCTTATGATCTAAATTGAGACTTAAAGAACATGCAATTGTTAACATCCATATTCACCTTATTACTACTTTAGCTTGAGAGAGGAGGATTAGGAATGCAACCAAGGTGCCTAGAGACCAACTGCAATGGGCTCCCTCAAAGTTTACAGGTCCACGCCCATATCCTATCTTGGGACTTGCTCTCAAGACTTCCGGAACACTGGCCCCCTACCCTATCTTAGGACAGATAGCCATTGCTTGGATTTAGACAAGCCCCTGCTTGGAAACATTACAGCCCTTCCCTTCTCAGGTACTAAAGTAATAACAGGTTCTAAGCATGAATATGTAAATATACAGTCTAATCATTTATTAGCCTTGAAAATCTTATATTTCTTTATATATTGTAACTATAGTGAATATTAGAATACTATAACATATATTCTTCATACATATATATATATATATATATATGAATACAAATATAATAATATAATATAAATATTTCTTATTCGTCCTTATTATCATATAATACGTATAATAGACTATATAAAGTTGTTTATCCCTTATAGAATATATATCCAGATGCCTCAATATATATACTGTATAAATTAATACATATAAATATATGTAAATTAACATATATTAATATTTATACACAAATATATTTGTAGTTATGAGCACTATTATTTATATTTAATATCATATAATGATGAATGATTCTGATTAATTATTATTAACAATTGCCCTGTTCTATATATAGTGTTCTGGCTGTCAGACTTATTGCCAGACGGTGAATACAGATTTGTCAATCTGTTAATATACTTGTCCCTTACGATATATTATATGCTCTTCTATCCTCCATATATTATCCGTAATATCATTCAAGCATTGTATTTCTTAACTATAACTTACATGTTCGCTGCTCATTGCTTATAATCAGTATTATGGGGTTTCGTATTTTATTGCTATAGTGATCTCGCTATTCTTAACTTGAGAAACAACGGTCAAGGATAGCATCGATATTCTTCTATATTCTTAATGTCGTCTCACTTCTGTTGACTCCACTTGGAATCCCTCCTTGAGCCGTCTAATGAGACATATAAATACAATCCATCTCTCTTGGCCACGTAATGTAATGGACTTAGAAACTATTGTAAGTCAGAATGCGGTGATAGAATTCCCTTATCCTTTGTTTCGATGCCTAAAGAGACGCTTTGTATTAATATTTATACCATTTTGGAATGAAGCATCATATGCTTTGTCAGCAAAGAGACACGTTTGTTATTCAACGTCTAGGGTCAACTTGGTGTGTCCTTCCTCATTGACTATTTAGTCGATGTTAGTCATTAGTTTATATTATTTTCTGAGATGGGGTTACTCGTTTATAAATAACGTTAATTTATAAAACATTATTTTAAGGATTATTTCATTATGTAGTAAAACATTATTTACTAATATCATTATTTGATCGTTTATCTATAACATTGATTATTTCTTAACAATTTATTTAATATTTATTTGATATTTAATTTTATTAGAATTTAATATTAAATTTTATTTCTGGAAGGGGATATCACAGTCCTACCCTCCCAAAATTGCTTGTCCTCAAGCAATTACTTGTTTCCTCATTATTTGATAATGACATTTGGTAACTTCAGACAAGTTTTCTCTCCTTCTGGAGAGATGATCTTAGACCATATGATAGTATGTCCAAGATTCATCCTTCTCTAGTTATTCTATTAAAATAGAGTATACACTTGATAACATATGCATGAATATGTGAAGACACGAAGTATACACAAAGCATACACATTGATGCATGAAAACACGAAACATACACAAAGTATACACAAAGATGCATAAAGGCACAAAGTATACACATTGATGCAAGAAGACACGAAGCATACACGTGTTTCATATTAAGTAATTTAATTTCATGTGCTATCTATATTTCTTGTTGCTAAGCTTGATCCGATATCACTTTGTTCTAAGGAGAGAGGAGTTTTGAATACAATCCAAGGCATTTAGAGACCACTTAATAGATTCCCTCAAAGATTACAGATCCGAGCCCTTAAGCCTTTCATGGTATGATGCCCTCAAGGCACTCAGGGTCACTGATTCCCACCCTATTTTGGGAACTATCCTTTTGGGATTTAGACCGCCATTCTTTGAATTGCTTCATACTTCCTTCTTAATTACTAAGGTAATATGAAGATCTTAGCCATGCTTTCAAATATGTATGTATATATATATATATATATATATATATATATATATATATATATATTCATCACTTATTTAATCATGTTTTCAAGCTTCAATATTACATGTATATAACAGTTTGACTAAAATGATTCATTAATTTGTATATACCCTACAAGATGGCATGATCATAGCTTTGATACCATTTGTAGTGTCCCTTGTTAGTTTAAGACTTAAAGAACTCAATAAGCTTATGATCTAAATTGACACGTGACACGACCATATTAAATCATCTATATGCAATTGTTAACATCCATATTCACCTTATTACTACTTGAGCTTGAGAGAGGAGGATTAGGAATGCAACCAAGGTGCCTAAAGACCAACTACAATGGGCTCCCTCAAAGTTTACAGGTCCACACCTGTATCCTATCTTGGGACTTGCTCTCAAGGCTTCCGGAACGCTGACCCCTACCCTATCTTGGGACAGATAGCCATTGCTTGGATTTAGACAAGCCCCTCCTTGGAAACATTACAGCGCTTCCCTTCTTGGGTACTAAAGTAATAACAGGTTCTAAGCATGAATATGCAAATATACAGTCTAATCATTTATTAGCCTTGAAAATCTTATATTTCTTTATATATTGTAACTATAGTGAATGTTAGAATACTATAACATGTATTATTCATATATATATATATGAATACAAATATAATATAATATAAATATTTCTAATTCATCCTTATTATCATATAATACGTATAATAGACTATATAAAGTTGTTTAACCCTTATAGAATATATATCCAGATGCCTCTATATATATATATATATATATACTGTATAAATTAATACATATAAATATATGTAAATTAACATATATTTATACACAGATATATTTGTTGGAATCATTTGCCGTTGCACCAAAAGCTTGAACTGTCAATGCCCGATACAAATGCCAGATTTAACCCGATCCACGGGAGGCGGTTAAGCCATGTCACGAATCTCCAAGGAGGTGCTGACCACCAAGTCAACAATCTCCCCCTCAGCACCGACTGAGCCTTCAGCACCCACTGAAGGGAGACTCGAACCCGTGACCCAAGGCTCTAATACCAATTGTTGGAATCATTTGCCGTTGCACCAAAAGCTCAAACTGTCAATGCCCGATACAAATGCCAAATTTAACCCGATCCACGGGAGGCGGTTAAGCCATGTCACGAATCTCCAAGGAGGTGACCACCAAGTCAACAATATTTGTAGTTCTGAGCATTATTATTTATATATTTAATATCGTATAATGATGAATGATTTTGATTAATTATTATTAACAGTTGCCTCGTTCTATACATAGTATTTTGGCTGTCAAACTTATTGCCAAACGGTGAATACAGATTTGTCAATCTGTTAATATACTTGTCCCTTACAATATATTATATTTTCTTCTAACCTCCATATATTATCCGTAATATCATTCAAGCATTGTATTTCTTAACTATAACTTACCTGTTCACTGCTCGTTGCTTACAATCAGTATTATGGGGTTTCGTATTTTATTGCTAAAAGTGATCTCGCTGTTCTTAACTTGAGAAACGACGGTCAAAAATAGCATCGATATTCTTCTATATTCTTAATACCGTCCCATTTCTGTTGACTCCGCTTGGAATCCCTCCTTGAGCCATCTAATGAGACATATAAATACGATCCATCTCTCTTGGCCACGTAATGTGATGGACTTGGAAACTATTGTAAGTCAGAATGCAGTGATAGAATTCCCTTATCCTCTGTTCCAATGCCTAAAGAGACGCTTTGTATTAATATCTATACCATTTTGGAATGAAGCGTCATATGCTTTGTCAGCGAAGAGACACATTCGTTATTCAATGTCCAAGGTCGACTTGGTGTGTCCTTCCTCATCGACTATTTAGTTGATGTTAGTCATTAGTTTATATTTATTTCTGAGATGGGGTTACTCGTTTATAAATAATGCTATTTTATAAAACATTATTTTAAGGATTATTTCATTATGTAGTAACACATTATTTACTAATATCATTATTTGATCGTTTATCTGTAACATTGATTATTTCTTAATAATTTATTTAATATTTATTTGATATTTTATTTTATTATACTTTAATATTAAATTTTATTTCTGGAAGGGGACATCACAATTTGAAGAGTAACATATCCCAAATATGGCAAAGGACTAAAATATTGGCTCTTTCTTGATTGTTGCATGCCTATTTTTGATATCCACAATACAAATAAGGCTTTGTTTTGGATAGATTTGCAAAATCAAGCCCCTCCTATGCTTCATGACTTCCGTAAGCTGTCTCAACTAAGGGATCTCTTTATGGTTGAGAGATGGTGGTCACCTTTTTGATACCAAGCTTCAATGGATGCAAGTTGCACTCTATTTGGCCTATCTTAGCATGAACTTTAAGCTACAATTGAGGAACAATCTTCAATTTCACTTTTGTGGAGCAAATGAGAAGGGTGATGAAACAAGATTTGGAATGGAAGTTATTTTGCTAAGAGAAGATATCAATTATTGTAATAAGGGAAACCTTCTCACACCACAAGTTGAAGAATTTGAGGCAAGAGCGTGAGTTTTGAGAAGGAGAAGCTGCTTGTAGCGAATTTCAAAAATCAAGAGGTTTTCTTCTTGGAGTTTCAAAATCATTCCAAGGTTGGGATGAGAAATGTAGAAGTGTTTTTTGTAATAGATTTTAATTTCTAGACACCACTCTTATGTTAATTAATTTTTGTCTTGCAAGAAGCAGATGACAGAATCAAGAGGATCAAGCTCGTAAAGATAGACTCTCATCAAGAACGAACTCAAGGGATTTCTTCCAAAATAAAGGATTGTATCAAAGTGGAAGTTCGTGACACCGCCTTAAGAGGTCTTAAATTGGACGAATTCAACAAAAGAATTATTATAATAATTATTTACTTTTAATGGTCAGGTCAATTATGTAATAAATTAGATTATGTCAATTTAGTTTGTTTCTATTTTTTGTTTTTGTTTTCAATTAGTTTCTTTTACAAACTTCTTGGTTGTAATTTCTATATAATGAGCTTAGACTCATTTTGTTAAATAATGCAATATACCAATTCTTTTCCGAACATTGTATCAGAGCAAAT
The DNA here is from genome assembly GCA_027943335.1 of Chamaecyparis obtusa. Classification (NCBI taxonomy): domain Eukaryota; kingdom Viridiplantae; phylum Streptophyta; class Pinopsida; order Cupressales; family Cupressaceae; genus Chamaecyparis; species Chamaecyparis obtusa. The sequence goes on along the minus strand of BSBK01008325.1, from coordinate 222,081 downwards.
TTTCCTTGGGTGGGTATTTTTTCTATAATTCACGTTTTAAAATTCGTGTGGAAAAAATAATTTGTCTAAGTCGTTTATTCTCTTTTTCAGCCAGCACGACCTCTTTGGTCATTTTGTTCTCTTTTACAGCCATTTTTTGCAGAGTCACTTGCATTTAGCCTTTTCTCCGCAAATCATGATTTTTTATGGCTTTGTGGTTCATGAAAACACGATTTCTACTCGTGTTTTTCTAGCAGTCATGTATGTATGTGTAGGGTTTTTTCTCTGCACAACACTACTTTCTCAATATTTTTGCCTCGCATTTGGGTGATGGAAATTGCGTGATTTGGTTATGATAAACCCCGACGGCTCCATTCTTCCTTTGTGTATGTAATTCGCACGACAAGATTCAAGGCAAAAATATCTGCTCGACTGGGATTCTGGTGTCGGTTTTGATTAAAATAAAAAAGCAAGCTCTTTGTTGGCTCTTGTCTGCTTGACCTAGGGTTTTACAAACTTTTGGAGGATGTCTTTCAACCAAGGCATGATTTTTTTGTATGCTCGCCACCCATCTGCATAATTCATCTTCTATACACGGCTCGGGTTTGGAAAGATTCACCTATTTTCATAAAAATTAACGGGATATATGCCTTTCTTTGCCTACGGCTAGGGTTCATATTCAACCCTCTAATTTTTTGCAAGCAACTAGGGTTTCAAAATATTTTATGGGTTTTCTAGCACAATGTTGTTGTCTTCGGTGCATTGGGATTCATGCAATAGATTTTAAGTCTGAAGCATTCTACCTTTATTTTCAATGCCTTGGGAAGCATGCAAAATGGCATCTTTGACAAATTTCATGCTTGAAAGTAGTCAAAAGTTCAATGGGAAGAATTTTAACACCTAGAAGCAATGTATGCTAACTATTTTCAAGTACCGATATCTTGATACAGTTGTTCTTGGCACAACTACACGTCCTATAGTTGTTGGAAAAGATCAGGACAAATGGGATGAGCACAACAGGGAAGCTATCATGCTCATCAAATTCTCAGTCACTAACGATCAACTGCCACAAGTGCCTTCAAGCAAGTCAATTGTTGAGATCTAGAAGCATTTGAAGGATCTCCATGAGACGTCAGATAAGAGTCATGCATTCTTTCTTAAGAACATGCGCTTTTCGATTATGATGGACAAGAGAACATCTCTGCAAGATCACTTGACAAAAATCAAAGATACCCGTGATCAGCTTGAGGTAATAGAAAGAAAAATGGAAGAGGATATGGTGGTCATTACTTTCAAAAGTCTACCAAAAGCCTATGTGCATTTCATAGAAACCCTCAACATTACTGCAACTGATGTTGACTTGAAGTTTCCAAATCTCTGCAACAAGCTTCTCTAGCAAGATCATTGGAAGCAACAATCTCGGAGTAGTGCCAGTTCAGCCTCCACAAAGCAAGCATTCTCTACTAAATCTTCTGCTAAGAACAAAGGGAAGGCTCAATCTTCTCAGGACAGCAAGAAGAAAAAGAATGTTCACATGAAGGTTGACTGTCGGCTTCGGTTGGCTTCTAAGCAATAGAAGCAGGGAGGATCTCAACCCAAAGCAAATGTTGCAGAGCATTCTAATCAGAAAGAGTCTACTTTCTACGCCTTTATGGCCAAAAGAACTCTAGACCCAGTGAAGTCTTCTGCCTGGTATATAGATTCAAGGGCTTCGCGGCATTTTACTCATTGTCAAGATTGGTTCACAAAATTTGAACCATTCTCTAATTCAATGATATTTGAAGGAGAGCAGTATACAGTTGTCAGTAAGAGCATTGTGCAAATTCTCTCTAGCAGGAGAAATTTAATATTTCTCGATGTATACTACGTTCCAGGCATGGAACTTAATCATCTCTCAATCAGCTAGATCATGAGGCATTCTGCCTAGTTGTATATTGTTTTTAGTTTGCACACCTGCAACATTGTTGATAGGGAGACTCATACTACAATGGCTATGGGACTTGAGGACCATGGTTTGGACTCTGTACAAACTTGTTGATTACTTTGATTCTCAAGAGCATGCCATGGAAGCCAAGAGTACTATCAGCAAACTTTGGCATCAATGTTGTGGGCACTTGAATGTGCACTCTTAGTTATCTCGGGAAGGTTTTGTTGTTGGTCTACTTTAGATCCAGACTCAAAATCATGGAGTTTGTGGAGCATGTCAAGCTAGGAAGCAGCATCGAACACCATTCTCGGATGGCGATTCTTTACGAGCCTCCAAGGTACTTCAATTGGTTCACGCAAATGTATGTGGGCCAATGAATACTCCTTTTGTCACTGGGTCTAAGTACTTTTTATTATTTATTGATGATTTTAGTAGAAAAATATGGGTGTATTTTCTAAAAAATAAATCAGATGTATTTAGTACATTTCAACATTATAAGGCTTTAGTTGAGAAAGAGTCAGGCTCTCAGATTCTTACTCTAATGTCTGATAATGGGGGGGGGAGAGTTTCGTTCATCTAACTTCTCTACTTTTTGTGTTGCACAATGCATTAAGCACCAACTCACCACACCATACACCCCCCAGCAGAATGGTATCATTCAACGTAGAAATCGCACCATTAATGATATGGCTTGTTCTATGATGGGACATAGAAATGTTCCCAAGATATACTGAGCTGAAGCAATTTATACTGCAATCTATCTTCTAAATCAGTCACCTCCACAGGTTGTTAAGAAGATGACTCCTGAAGAAGCCTATTCAGAACGCCAGCCTAAGTTGGGTCATCTAAAAGTCTTTGATTCTACAGCTCATGTATGGATTTCAAAAGTCAAGCGTGCCAAGATGGATTCCAAGAGCTAGAAACTTATGTTTACTAGTTACAGCAACAATCACAAGGCATACAAGTTGAATGATGTGGAGACCAATCGTCTCATATACAGTTGTGATGTTGTGGTTGATGAGACTACCGGTCCATTTCTTTCTACTACCAGTCCTGAGGATTAGCTATGATGGCTTTTGATGTGGATGTTTGTCTTCCTCTCAGTTCCCCTAATGGGACGGCTTCAGATCATTCTGACTCTAAAGATGAGGAGTCTACCAATCATGATATAACACCACCTGACTTTCCTCTGAATCTACATATAGATGATTTTGTTCCAGCCTCCCTAGGAGATGTTGTTTCTCCTATGCCAAATGTTGGTATTTCTACCATTTGGCCTAAGTGGTGAGCCAAGACTATTGGAGATCTTCATGATGATGAGCTCATTGAGGGCAGATCATCTCACAGAAAGAGCAAGCAACAAAACACAATCAATTTTTGTCTTATGGCCAACATCCACAACGTCTATGAGCCTCAAACATATTTTGAGGCTAAAGGCATTCAGGAATAACACCTAGGTCCTTTCTGATCTTCCTCCTAGGAAGAAACCTATCAGCTATAAATGGGTTTATAAGGTCAAGTATCATGCAGATGGTACTTCGAATATCAATAAATACAAGGTCATATTAGTAGCTCGAGGATTCACACAGCGAGAGGGCAATGATTATGAGACCTTTGCTCCTACTGCCAAGATGAGCACAATTTGTCTTCTTCTCGCTATTACAACCTAGTTTGGGTGGAAAGTCCATCAGATGGATGTCAAGAGTGCCTTCCTCAACGAGGAGTTGCAGGAAGAAGTTTGCATGAAGCAGCCTCCTAGTTTCAAGTTTGTTGGCAAAGAACATCAAGTATGTAGGCTTGTGAAAGCACTCTATCGAGTGAAACAGGATCCTCGGGCATGCTACATCAAGATTGATCAATATTTGCTTGATCATGGTTTCAATGTAGCCCTTCTAATACTAACTTGTATGTCAAACACTCTGGTGATGATATTCTTTTTCTTGTTGTCTATGTTGATGACTTGATCATTACTGGCATTCTAGTACATTTGATTGCAGCAATCAAACAGGATTTGTGCTAGGCTTTTGACATGACAGATTTGGACCTTCATTATTGTTTGGGTATTGAGATTTGGTAGACAACTGGTAGTATTTTTATCTCTCGGTCCAAGTATGCCAGAAGTCTGCTTGACAAGTTTTCGATGCAGAACTATAAACCTGCCTCTACACTTATGAAGAAGGGGCTGAAGTTATCATCCAAATCTGATTCCCCTACAGTGAATGAAACAACATTCAGGCAACTAGTGGGTAGCCTTATTTACTTCACTATTACTAGACCTGATCTCAATTTTGTCGTGAGCTACATTTCTCGCTTTATGATAGCCCCAAAAGCTAATCATTGGGTTGCAGAAAAGCAAGTGCTAAGATATGTGAAAGGCACTTCAGATTATGGCATTTTGTATAGCAGGCGCAAGGATCCAAATCTGATTGGTTATACAGACTCAAATTGGGCAAGTTCGGAGGATGACAGCAAACCCACTTCTAGGTATGTATTCAGTTTGGGTACAAGTGTTGTAACATGGACCAGCAAGAAGCAGCAGGCAGTGGATCTTTCCTCGACTGAGGTTGAATATCGAGGAGCAGTTAAGGCAGCATGTGAGGCAGTTTGGCTTCGAAGGATGCTTTCTAACTTATAGATGTCACAAGGACATTCTCCCTTGTACACTGATAATCAAGGGGTGCTCAAACTGGCCAAAAATCCGATCTTCCACTAATGTACCAAGCATGTTGAGCTTTATTGTCATTACATCCGCAAGTTGGTAGAAGACAGATCACTTCAGCTGCAATATGTTCCAACAAAGAACCAAACTGCAAACATCCTCACCAAGTCTCTCAGCCCAAATAAGTTTGTCAGATTGGCCATTAAGGGAGGGTGTTAGAATAATTATTTACTTTTAATGGTCAACTATGTAATAGATTAGATTATCTCAGTTTAGTCGGTTAGTTTCTATAATCTGTTTTTGTTTTCAGTTAGTTTCTTTTAGAAACTTCTTGGTTGTAATTGCTATATAATGAGCTTACTCATTTTGTTAAATAATGCAATTTACTAGTTCTTTTCCAAACAAGAATGTATGGCTATGAAAGGCATCCTCCATTCCTAGCCAAGAAGATGACTAAAAGTACAATTGTGGCGGCAGCTGGTTTCTTTTTTGTGGTCCAAAGTCCAAGGTTGATTGTGGAATGTGCAGCGTATTATAATTCAAAGCGAAGGGTAATTTTGGCTCCAAATGGCAAATTATTGGCAAATTTCACTCCAAAAGCAATTGTTGAAGCTTTTGGAATTCCAACTTATCAGCCCATGGTGTACAAAACGAAGGAGAGGTCATTAAGGGTCTATAATGATGGAGTTAATAGCTGTGCAGAAATCATCAATCACAAGTGGTTACAAAAGTCCAAGCCCCATCACTCCAAAATGCCCAAGCAGCTTGTTAGAATGAACTTCAAACAAGACTATAGCAACCTTGTGTTGTTACTAAGCAGAATCATAGGATGTCCATAGTCACGCATCTTTGAGCCATGGAAGCTCTATTTCATTGAAGAAGTGACAAATGAAGGGAAGGTTGTGGAGTGGTCAAAATCAATCAGTGACAACCTAGATGAACAATTGAAGAATTTGGAGCAATCTAGGTCATTTTATATGAGCTCCAATGTTCATACATGTCAGCAAGGATAACTAGATATGAAGGGCTGAGATGTAGGGGATCCGTAGGATGTGGTCCAAGCCAATTAAAGGTACATGAATGTTATCCTAAACTGCACTTGTATAATAAGGCTAAATACTTAAGAGCCAATAACACCTTTGCTATGCATATTGTCAGATCTCTCAGAGCGGCTTTCACACGAGGTTGTCAAGAGAAGCAATGAAGTTGGTGGAAAAATACAGAATTAAATCATTTGACAGTATACTACATAAATATTAATTGATAGTAATATTAATTAATATACATATTGATATTAATTTAAGGAAAAAATATTAATATTAATTGAAGGAAAATATATTAATATTAATTAAAGGTTAAATATTAAGGTTAAATAATATTTCCATATTAATATAGAAATATTAATTGATGGTAGTATTAATTAATATACATATTAATAATAGTTTAATATTTGTAAAAAAATGTATAGAATTAATTAAAGGTGCTTTAATTAAACGTCTCTACGATCGATGAGTGAAGATGCAGTGCTCAGATATATATGGAGTAGTCATCATTGGGTGAATTATGAAAAGGGGCTACGGTTCAAGCTATAGCTACCAATTTTCAAACAACAGTTGAAGATAAATTTTCGAGCTACAGCTACGAGAATCCTCAAACACGGAAATACTTTAATATGGAGAAGATAAATATTTTCATTTGAGCACAGTTACGAGAATCCTCAAACACGAAAATTATCAAGCCACATAAGAGAGTTTCAATGAAGAAATAATGATTTGGAAGTCGCTCTGATGATACATCACATCTTGTGCGCATCAACATCTGCCTCCGCTTCCAACCGCATCCAAATCCGCCTCTAGCCTTTCACTGAGTGCACCTGGTAACTTATAGGAAAACATACCCAGCAGATCACCAAGTCTGCAAGAGGTACAACCTGTACTGGGTCGTACTTTTCAAGTTGGAAACCACTCATACTCCAAACACACATGCTTGGCCTAGAAATGTTCATCAATGGGAATGGCTAGTAAAGACTAATCAATACCATCAATATTGGTGGGCAAACAAGGGTATTAAAGGTTCTATAATGTGTGTGTGCGCGCATGTGTATGTATATGCTTTATCCATTTTTTCATATGAATATTTAATACTTCCCTATATATTTTAAATTTTCTTTATATTTTTATATAGACGTCCCCTAGCCATTCTCAATATCAGCAAAAAATCACAGTGCCAGGAACACATCCCCCCATCCCATGCAATAATGCAGCAATCTGTGGTCCACAGGGCCATCTAGTTCAATCTGGCTAAGTGAACCACGTTCTAGAGGAGGTTGGAGGACCACATGAGGATGGAGGATAGCCACAAACCTTGAGTTCACTGCTAACTCAGAAACTAGATTATTGCTATAGTGGTAATCCAAAGCTAAAAAGTCAATAAAGCCAAAGATGATGGTCACTAATGAATATGATATAAACTGTACTCCTGTTGCACACGAGACAAGATTAGCACTCTTCAGTGAGGCTCACTCCCACCTTACAATGTAGGATGATCAGCTCCCAGTATGTAATGTCCCCAAATTGGTAGGAGTTTGTGCTTGTGTTTGTGACACACTTACTATTTTTAGTAAGTCAATTGAGCCCGGTTTCTATTTCCAGAAAGAGGTTTGGGTCCTGGATGTGGTTTCAGACTTCAATGATGGGTTGATTTCATTGCTCATGTTTTATTGAATTAAGCTTGGTTTTATTTCATAAGGCGCTTTAATGATGTTATATTTTTAAAGTGTGTTGATGAAGACTTTTTAGTGAGAAGTGTCTCCTTGAAGATAGATCTTTTGGTGTGAGGAAGAAGATATCTTTGGAGTTTTTTTTATATAAAGCAAAGGAGTTTCGATTCATTGGGTATGCTATTGATTATTTTTATGAAATGGAAGAGAAGTACGGATTTGGGAAATAAGGGTTTGAAACAAAAGTCTTGGAGAAACGAGAATTTCTCGAGGATTGCGCTTTGAGTTGGATTTGGATGTCAACGAATTGTGCTACTACTATCAGGTGGATTTTATAGTCTGCAGGTCTTCTTCTGCAAGAGCCGTACAGCATTCTGGAGTTGTACGAATTTATCACAGGCTTCACGATAATTAGCCTGTATCCGCACGTGCCTGCATTTGTCTTTGCGTGGGCCAGTTGTAAGCGTATCAAAATTTGCAAGAGATGCTAGCGTGGGAAAAATTGATGTGTTCGGTTTGCCTATAGATGCCAACAAGGATAGGGAATGGAAGATGGGTGTCACGTTTTTGTTGCAGCCACATTCCTTCATTAATCTACCACAAGACTACAAGCTGTGATTTGTCTTTCAGCAGCCGTAATTCCACAAGGTGTATAGATTTGTTATAACTAATGCAATTGAGACTTGGTCAATTTAAATTGTTTAATTCCATGTACTTGGCACGTTGGAGATGATTCAATTAGAATTGCAATTTATTATGTGATGAAGTATTTCCATAATTATTATACATTCTGAAATTTAATAAAAACAAGAAGATTTCAATTTGTTATTGAGAAAATTCAGTTGTAAGATTGAGAGTCAAGTTAGACTCATCACAATGGTATCAGAGCTTTCTTCCTGCCATCCTGTAGGGTCTAATTACATTAATTTTATGAAGTTATTTTAAAGGTGATCAGCTCTTCTATTTCTCTAGCTATGGATAGATACAGGAGATCCAGTTCTGGAAGTCGTCATAGCAGTAAGGGAAATAGAGCGGAATTAAATGCTTTGGTAGAAAGCATGGAGAGACTTAGATTGCATTAGCAGAGATTGGCAGAGAGGTTGTCGGATCCAGCTACAGTAGATAGGGCAGCGAGATATATGGTCTCTTCTTTTAGAAGGCCGACATCTAGTTTGCAGGGGAGAAGGCTGGAGTTTTCTCCGACAGTAGTCCATGATGCTGATGTTCCTACATCTAGTTCAGCACCTACTATTCCCATCCGCAATGGTGGTGATGGATTTATTGCACAGGAGCCAGTGGATGTTTCAGTGCCATTGGTTGACAGCAGTGCTGAGGATCACCAGGTTGATGCTCCCAGAGCAGTCACTACGAATTGTACAGAGTCAGCTGATGTTGCAATTATCACTGAGTATTCAGACTCTCTCATGGAGGGAGTTATTATTGGAGATGTTTATGTCAGCTATAGTAGTGTTGCTCCAGTTCAGGAGGCAGTTGCTTCCTCAGATAGGACCAAGGCACTTACGGAGTCTCCCAGTGGTGAGGTTGGAGATCTGGGCATTACAGCGGGGTCAGTTGAGGACAGTTCGCGCTCCAACATTATTGGTGCACAACCTGACATTGAGTCATGTGTGCAGAGTCACGTGTCAGCAGGAGATGTGGGAGCTGATAGTATAGACACATCTGATGACACTTTTGAGGATGTTGTGAGTTGCATGGGAGATGACACCCCCTGTGAGATGTTGGGTGATTATTGCGAGGAGCGTATGAGCTCTGACAGCTTAGAGAGTTATGATAGCAGTCGCAGTGTGGGATCAGTACAGGAGACAGTGGTTTATTCCTATGTTGAGGGGGCAACCCCAGGACAGCCTCGCAGGCGAGGACCCCAGACACGTGATAGGGACAAACCGCACGGACAGACCTATGTCACCTTTCGTTAGGGGACACTCTGGGACATCACAGCCCACCACGCTCTGCGGGTCTCGACCTCGAGACCTCCAACTCTGATACCAAGTTAGTAACCGTTGCACCAAAAGCCCAGATTAATAGTAAACGGCACCTTCCCGTGTTAAGGGGGCAACCCCAGGACAGCCTCGCAGGCGAGGACCCCGAACACGTGGTAGGGACAAACCGCACGAACAGACCTACATCACCTTCCATTAGGGGCCCACTCTGGGACATCACACAGTACTGGTTTAATAGTTGTCCAATGAGGTCAAATCCCATTACGGACATGTAGTGAAGCCCAATTTCACCGTTGTTTCTAAGCGAATATTTGAGTGTGCTCATTTTTTTATATCATGTTGCTATGAATGGCATAGTGCATCACCATGTATAAAAAGTGTAGTGAGGCCTCTCCCACCGTTCTCACCATAGAATGTAGGTATGTTGAACTTAGGGAATTTCCCAACTCACATACAATATTGTTTCCCCAGCATTAGAACTATATGTAATAATGAGGGGAAGGTTAGAAATTATTACATATAGCATTACGAAATAATACATATTATATTACAAAGATGCAACATGGAAAGCAACTAACAAAGGAAGATATAAATTAAACTTTAATGGTGCATCAAGAGGCAACGCAGGATCGTCATGAGCAGGATTTGTAATTAGAGATAACCATGGAAAATTAAATGGGCAGGCTAAATCAAATTACCAGAAGGAATGAATAACAAAGCTGAATATGCAGCACTACAACTTGAATTATAAACATGTATAGATAAATCAATAACAAAATTAAACATTGAAGGTGATTCTTTAATAAATTAATAGTAATCAACACAATATCAAGACAACAAACAACAAACTGGAAAGATACACAATGGACAGAGAGAATCACTCAACAGTCAACTCTGAAATTCAATTCCTGATTGTACTCTCGCACACACTTATCATGAAGATAAGTTAGTTGCAGACTTAATAGCTAATCATGCGATAGATCAAAGTCAAAAAATCAATCGTGTCCAATAAAATGAAAGAATGGGAAGGATTGGAAATTTTGGTACTACAGGACTCAAAGCCTTCTAATTCAGGATAGAACAGTAAGAACATCAATTAACATAATAAATCCACAAGGATTAAAGATGAATAAGACCCCAAATCAGGCAAATCAAAGATCAAGAAACACAATACAGAATATATAAATGAAGACTAAAATAGTAATGAAATCAAAAGATTTCAAAATATTCCTAATTTCATCAGATTTGACTGATCACAACAGGGAAAGGACAATGGAAATTTAAAAAAACTCTGCATCAAATCCTAACTGATCCCAAAATCAGCGATTGCGCAGAGAATCGTCAAATATCCACGCTGATAAAGCACTACTCCCTGCAAAATAAATCTTTAAGGATCCCAAGAAAGATATAAAACTGGCAGATTCATCAAAAAATACACCCAAAACCATCGATTACACATGGCTCGTAGTGCGATACCCAGAATTATAACAGATAAACCCAACTATAACCACAATGAATCCAACATACAACTAGCATATTTGGCATCAATCATGGAAATTATACGTCTTTAAAATCTAACAAGGCCTGATGACATGATAGCATATCAAAAAAGTAAGAAATATAGCACGGATTTAGTAAAGCCACCCAATCACACATATACTCAGCACCTGTAAAACTCCAGAAGTAAAACAGAGCCAAAGTGAACAGCTTTTAAAGTCACTGAAAAATAGAGAATGCCCCATATAAGAGAACCTGAACAAGGAAGTTTCAACCAGAAAAGAGGTTTCATCCAAAAAAAGAGTTTTTATTTTACTAATATCACTAATCAGAGTGGCAAGTTTCTTTGATGTTAAGTGCAGGTGTCTATAGGAGGAAGAAAAAGAAGACAAATTCAAGAGGCTCTTTTCACAAGCACATGATAAACAAGCAAAGGAAGCCATTATCAAAGTCATTGGCACCAAAGTTTGGGCAAAAGAAGGGCATGTACATGATGGGGACATTTACACAAAGCTATATTCTCCACTTGTCCAGATAGCTGGAAACTATGTTAAAGGACAAGGAGTGGTAAGAATGACAGTAGCTGAAAAGCATTATGTGGCTGTAATCACAAAAATCCCAGAAATGCAAGTTAAGCCCCACACTAGGGAATTAGTTGAAATATTCAACCTGGAAGCGGAAGGGAAGAAAGTCAAAATGGGCAAAGTTTGGACCCTTTTCAAAAAGGGGATTGTAAAACTTGACATGGAAGGGTTCAATAACTTCCTGGCTGAGAATGACTCCCTATTTACCACTCAACAACAGGAAAGGATCTTCAAGCTGAGTGAAGGACGTTTTTCCTACATCGCCAGCTATAGACCCCTTATGTAATCTTTATTTATATAGTAATATAGGGAGCTACCCCCTTTGATAGCAATTTTCATATATATATATATATATAGACACACACACACATCCCACAGGTTGGTAAATAACAGTTATGCCATTATTTAATGTTGAATCATTAATATGTTGTTAGTTGGTTATAGGTTTTTATTGAGTGGTTCCCACACTCGTGTAGATGATTAAGAGATGGGCTAAAAGAAATTAGATTTGATTCATAGAAAATAGGATCAACTAACTGTATAAATAGCTCTCTACAAGGCTAAATAAAATGGTTGTGTTGCTGTAATGCCCCTTTTGGGATATCCTTAAATCTTGCCCTATAATCACAAGTTCAATTAAAATAAGAGATGTAGTTCATTAAAATACAAACTTACCAATTAACCATTGTCTTTTCAACATAAACTTTGGTTTAAACCCTATAATATCATTAGTCAACATTTGAAATGTAATACATTAGGTCAATTAATTCCATAGGGATTAGGGTTCCCATAACTTAGAAATGCATATAAATAAACTGCAATAATAATTAACTGGTATTCTATATCCTAAGCATGCAATATCTATTGAACTCTCTAATTTCTCTTCCAACATCAACCATACTATGGATTGGGGAAAAAACGATAGGGTGTCTAAAGATTGTTCGCCACAACTAAGCCCAAGGGTGCAAAACATCCAACCAAGAAAATTTGACCCCTTGGCCTCATGAGTGGTAGGAACATCCAACCAGGACAATTCTATCCAACTCAAGGTGGTGCACTTACATTATGAGAACCAATCTGTTGCACTCCTTATAATGCTTACTTATTAATCCATATATGATTGTGTGTAGGAAAAATAGAAATATTCAATTAATAATTAAATAAAGTCCAAATAGATTAATAACTCTACTAGTATCTTAAATTAATGCATACCAATTAATTCCTAGATCACTTGTTTATTGAATGCTGATTGTATATATATATATGTACTTCTTGATTTGAGGTATTGGTGTGTGATGATTAAGTGATTGTTGATTAGATGATTGACGGGTGATGGTGTAATGAATTCTGGTTTGATGCATTGGTGAATAATGATTGAATGAATGCTGATTTGACAGAGACGTGCTTGATTGCTGAATTGTTTGTTTTCTTGATTCCAAATGAAGTGATGATTGATGTGGATTTGATGATTGTATGGTTGATCTTGCCGATTGATTGTGGATGAATGAAGGATCAATTTTGATGAATTCATGAGTGATGACTGATAGGTGATCCTTCAATGCTTTGAATGAATTCTCCTTTATACTTTATTGTTGAAAGGGTCACACGCATGGCTAAACAGCCAACTAAAACGTAAGTTTAATAAAGGCACTTGTGAAAAAAAAACTAAGTGTCCCCTTGGTAAGATACACATTTTAGTTTGTTGTTTAGACATTTCCAAGGGTCGTCACCTTTCATAAGAATCGTGTCACCAAATTTCATTGTTGCCTTTAAGAACAATATATTACTCCCCGAATTGATCACCCTTGTAAAGAGCACAAAAAATACTGAGGGGGGGTGAATCAGTATTTTAAACTTAAAAAATGATTCCAGACAAGAGTTTCAGACCCTGCTATCTAGAATGTTTCTGCATCAAGGATTCATAAAGAACATTAAGCAGGTTGAGGTTTGTTTTGTCAATTTCCTAAGAGTTTGAATTGTCAGAGTAAGGATATTGGAACTCAAAGAGCAAAGAGGAAATTCCCTTGCTGTTAGTAATTAGTAATAGAACCCCATGAAATGAAATCTAGAATATGAACAGGAATTCTATTAGGCAGACTCATTGTGGGGGTAGAGGTACGATAGATTTAAATGGGCTGCGCTTTGGCTGAGTTAATACCAAACTCGGTGAACCTGGGCACAAGAGAGATCCTGGCTCTTACATTCAAGTGTAAAAGTTCAAAAACAGCAAAAAACACATTGAAGGATAAAGGAGCGTCTATCAATTTTTAAAGCCATATCTTGAATAGGGGCAGCCACCATCATGTATGTGAGACTCATTTCATTGGGATGGAAATTGATGGAAGATGCAGCATAGATAGAAAGACTCCCTTGCTTTCATGCTCGGCAAGATGCTCATCATCCTCCCCAAAGATGGGCCAGTGAAAAATATGCTCTCTGCCTTTTTGTTTTCTATACTGCAGTCTTAGATATTTTCCTAGTTCTCTATGTCTTGTATTAGGGAACAACAGGAACTCTACTTGCTTTCTGTTTAATTTTTCCTTTCCTAGAGAACTATAGAATTTTTATGTTGCCTGCAGCACCTTCTGGAGCTCATATCTGCAGAAAAATTTATAGTGTAAGCGGAGATGTGATTGTGGGATCTTGTATAATCTAATCAAAACAGTGGACATGGACAAATTGGTAAAATGAGCCACAATAAGGATTTCACAAAGAAAATCAAGCCTGGGTTGCTTGAAGAGAAGAGTACTGGGAAAACAATTGAAAGGGGCCAAACAAGGGGTAGAGTAGAGCCAATGCCTTTATTCGGAGTTTTATCATCTTTGTTGAAATAAACACATCATCAGAAACCATCCACTCTCACCAATCCATAGTAATTCTTTTATTCTCACCTTGAATCCCTTATAAAAAAAAATATGAAAATGAAGAATGTTTATCATTTGAGAAAATTGAAATGGAAAGGGATGATCTGCCATGGTAGATCACAAAGTTCCTTAGGGCCATCAATTGTTCAAGGGTGGCATGAGAAAGGTATTGTGCTGTCAGAGGAACAATCTCATGTATATCTTTGTGGGTGCCATGATGATCAAGGTCATTCATGTTTAATGCTCTGAAACCTACAGGAATAACAGTGTAATTGAAATCAAGTCAACAAGATGATATGTCATCTGTTGTCTTCCCTTTAAAAAGAGAAGCTCATTAACAATAAGCTTCAAATATACAATATAAAATAGAGGAATGAAATCCCTTGCAGTATTTCTTGAGTGTAAGATAAAGAGGACTAAAATCTCATATCCTAAGACATCCATGTTTGTAGTTTTCACTGTTCCATGGCCATTAGATCTTATCCTAAAGTTGGAGTTGCCAGTCTTTTGAATACTGCAGTGTACCAAAGAATATACACTATACACTTAAAAGGGCATCATTCTCAATAAAAGTTAGCAATTTTGATCCAGATTTGAGGACTACATTTATGGAAGATTTCAAATCGATCAATATACAATTGTATCAGATTTCACAGCAGATGTCTTCTGGCATCTTCCTCACAGGTATTAGTTTACAGATTGGGCAATGAATAGAATGTTAGATTACAAGCCTCAAGGTTTATCAATTATCAACTCATCATTTTGCAACAATAATAAATAACAGGAATATATGCAAAGAAGGTTTAATAGAGTTCAAATATATGATGGGATGATATGACTACAAGCTAGCATCATATATGTTCACCTACAAGTACCACTGGTGCACATCGTTGCCCCACCATCATATAAGTTAGGTTGTGGCACTCAAAGAATGAATTAATGCACATATTAGGGAAAAGTAAAAAGGAAAAGAGATTTTTGCACTCACATGAAAATCCGAAGCACCAGCTTCCAAATAAACTAAGTCGACCATTGGACCACACAAGAATGAAAAACACAGAAGTGTACTAATAGTGATAAAAGGGTTCAAGCTAGACTCAATGGTAGTTCCATGTTACATGCTCCTCACAAAAACTCAAAACAAGTTAAACACAGAAAGAACAAGTTCAACTAAGAGAACTGCATTCAATGCAATATTCACAACTCGGTGCAAGCAACTGTAATGTCCTCAAATTATGAGTACCCAAATTCTGCCCCAGGTTACAATATTCACTTTGATTGAGGACCTACAAACAAGTTAGGAATCATTTATAAATTATAATCATAATTCATAATTTGATTTCTTAAGTTAGAAATATGCATATAGTGGAAGTGTAGATCAAATCACTAGATTGCTTATATCAATTTTAAGATGACTCAACCATAGAAATGATAACATAGGGTGACTTGATAGGGTGCCCTAGAGACCCTCTACCCTAAGCCCAAGAGCGGATATACCATTCCTCTTGGCCTCATGTGGCCCATGCCATCCATATGAAGGGGTTTACCTAGTAAGGTGTCCTATCACCGTTCTCCTCAATCTTGCCATTTTTATCTTACTTCCAATGATTGAACATCCTTATGCATTTATTTGCCATGATAAAGGTCATGAGGAGTATTCACAACAGGCTGCCCGGAAAGTCCATCCTTCCTAAGCCCAAAAGCAGTCCCTTTTGTCCCCCTTTGACCCCATGGGATCATATATCATGAGCTGGCATGCATAGAAGGTGACCTCATCACTGTATTCCCACCTATAATCCCTCATTTCCCTTATAACAATTGCTGCCCCTTTCACTTCTTATTTAATCTTCACCTATCTCTCACTTCTCAAATCTGTCTTTACTGATTTTCAATCTGCACATATCCCATTTAAGATCTGCATATCCTCTTCTTCTCAATCTACATATCTTATATTCTTCTTTGCTTCTCAATTCTTATTTCAGATCCCTCCTTATAATTCTGCTACAGATCTGCTCTAGATCTCCTCTACTCCCTTTCCTCCATTCCATTTGATACTTCTTCCCCTTTTTATCTTTTGAGAGGAAGGTTCACACCTCTTCACCATGTCTGCCCTTTTCAATGGTCACGCCCTTTCATAATTACCACCCTTCGAAAGGGTCGCAACCCTTCACCTTGTAAAAAAGTCACTTCCTTATTTTCTTCCCTTTCCTTCCTTGTTCCTTTAATTCTTATGCTCCCTCTTTCTTCCTCCCTCCATTTCCCCCTCAAATGAAGTTATCTTCTCTCCCTTTTATACCAAATGTTTGAGGGGGACACAACTTTTCCATTCATGTCTTTTGACCATTTGTTGAACTTAACTAAATTTTAATTATTTTTTTAATTTTATTCTTTTATATTTTTAATTTAATTATTATTGTTCATTGTTTAATACTATTTCAAGGGGGCATGACAGAAACACAATAATGGTGCAAGGAACACACTAATGAGCACACATCCACAAACAAGAGACAGAGCAGCATTCCAATAAGCAACGACCAGTCTAGGCAAGCGATTTAAGGCAATGGCAATACCAAATGCTTGTGCCAACAGAACACATCCATATTAACACAGAAAGGCATCTAATGTGTGAATCTAAAGAACTGTGTTCTAAACTTCTTTGCAATGCCTGCAACTCGCAAGCAACACACTAATGGGGACACATCAGCAAACACCAAACACAACAGTATTCCAATAAGCAACAACCACTTTAGGTGAGCATCACACCAGTGATACATGAAAATGGCAAAGAATCGTGTCAACCAATGACATACAAGTGTGACAGAAGTCAAATCTAAGTTAGGATACCTTAAGCTAGTGGACCAGCCAATACATGTCAGCTCTACACAAGCAAGTGTGCTAGTAGACAATCAAGTACATATCAAAAAAATTCCATTAAAAAACAGTATAGCGAACACAGTGTGTTTCCGTGGAGGTAAAGTAGCATTCCAATGGACTTCGACCAAGCAAACAAGCATTCCAGCAAGATCCACACAAGCACAGTCAGCTCCATTAAATTCAACGATACATTTAGCATGGTTATGGCACTGTACCAACACAAACATACATAATTTCTTTTCAAACATGACACGTCTGTTCAGCCTTTTGTATCCATTCAACTAATGCCATCCCAACAGGCAACTGAATCTTTGTAATTACCAAAAGTATCAGCAACAGTAGTAAATCATGAGCCAATCCATGTTCTCTGTAATATGTAAGAGTATAAGTATCACTATGGAAATGATATGAGCATGTTTAGTTCTTCATTTTACTCATTCTCATTTAATTCATTGTCATTTGTATGGAGTTTACAATTTAATTCTATAGGTGTTATGTACTCATCTTTGGTCTAAATTCTTTATCATGTGGTCATAGACACATAAATGGTTTTGATCTGCCTCCAAACCCAAATTTAACGCTTTGTACTTCCACTTATGTAGAATATGTGTATTTGGGATACACTTTTCTCATTACAATACTTGGATGCCCTGAGATTGAGCTGTTGTCCCCCATATCACACAGACAATATAATCAAGTTTACTGTCTAAGAAGATTAATTTAGAAAATATGATTTAACCAATACCTAAATGTGACCCCAGTATTGTCTGGATGATAGGAATCGAATTTACGGTCTAAATATTTTGACTTGGATGATATGTTCTTAAATATACCATATAGCATAAAGAATTTTGTTGTGACCTATATGCACTGATTTGCTACATTTGTGATCAAAACTGAGAATGAAAACGAACTTTAATAAACTCAGAATGCAAAAACATACACCAAATTTAAGCAATTGTGGTGAATTTCTACAATTCCGTTGAATAATTCCTGGATTTTCAATTCTCCCAACAAATGCCAATACACAATTTCAGCCTTACTATTCGTGGCAAAGCAAGATTTGAAAGAAGTTTGAGGAAAAGAAATATTGGCACAGACGAAATGATTGTCAGATTCAAGCATGCGCAACAAGTGCGAGGGCTATAGTATAATCATGCACAAATCCATAAATGCGCCTCCCGGGTTCGAATCCCACTTGCCACAATTAGATGGGCCTCAAACGCTAGCAGACATGTGACGGTTGCGGTGTAATGTAAGAGTCTGGCCCAGGTTGATAAGATAAATTCAAATATTCGAGGCTTAAATCTTAAGAATGTTGCCCAAGCTTACCCACCACAATAATGCAGTTTAAGCTCGACCCAAAAAAAAAGCAGTCCAAGGTTACCCTTCACAAAAATAAACTAAAAGATAGCCAAACAGGACATTAAAAGAAATCCATAATATCGCCGAAGATTTCTTTAACAATAAGAAAACATAAAAAAATCAATTCATCCGTGTGGTGGACCGTGCAGTGTGATCGGAAAAATCGGTTTTAAAATTCTCCCGTTGCTTTTAAAAGGCGCATTCTAAGTTATGGTCTGTAAAAGCCTAAAACATCTAGTAAACACAAATTCCATAATATACACGATCTTGGGATAACAAGAATTTATCAGAATTACACTAAAAAGATCCTTGCGCATTGTCCAAACCGATTAGAAGCAACTAAACCCTAGAATGTAAATGTTAGTTGCAATTAATCCCCAAAATGTAATACAGACGATACGCATATAACAAGGAAAGGAGGATCTGTACATATTTCACGTTTCGCTCTAAAAACCAAACCCGCGAAAACAATTTTAAAGCAAATCTTGTTTCAAAATAATTGTGTGGTCAACTACTAAGAATGCATGAAAAACAAACCGACCTCTAGAAACGAAGGCCCAACGAATTAGAGAGCTTCTTGAACTCCTGCGAGGATGAGTGAGACGATGGGCTCGGAAACTGAGTGCGGAATGAGCAGAAGAATGAGAAGAAGACAGAGCTAGCCCAAAGCACGAGGTGGAAGACATTTAATATTGGTGAGACAATGGGGAGTTGCCACAGAATCGTCGTTTTTTTATCTTATTGGGATTGGGATTGTGAATTTGTCCGTGTATCGTGGAGAATGAAAAACTCCACTGCACATTCCGTTTGCAAATGGAACTCAATTGCATTTCACCTTCCTAATTGTTTGACTGATTTTCAAATTTCCATAGCTTCTAGTTTAGTTTTTTAACCTAGGTAGTTCGTCGTAACGGGTCATAGTTTTTAGATTCCCTTGACTGAAAATTCTCAAGGAGATTTATTAATGGACAGGTAGGTATTTCTTTTTGTATGTTTTTTGTCCTTTATTTGGATTTGTTCTTTTTTCAACTTTTTTTTCAAAAAAGAATGTTACCTAGTATTTTTTTTAAAAATGAAAAACGTGTAGGTCTCATTTATTTTTAAAAATGAAAATTTTGAAAAAAAATATATATTCTTCAAAAATATTGTTCGATTATTAAGGTTGTTTTATTTTATTATAAAAGTTGTTTGTCAATAAAGTTTTTATGTGTTTAGATTTTTTAATCAATAAATTTGTTGTAAGTTTTAAGAATATTAGTACTAGTAGTTAAGTTTGCATTATAATTTGTAGTTGAGATGATGAATTTATCATACTTGGGTTGTTCTTCATTTAGGTTTGTGTCCATCTTAATGCAAATGCCTTAATATAATAACATATGGACATGTGACATTCTTGTGTTAAGTTTGGTTCGTGACTTGATCTCTATCCATCTTTATTCCACTCACTATGTTTATTTCCATACATTTGTTACCTAATTGTTCATATCTCACTCCTTGCCACATACATCTCCATACATTTGCATATCACTTCAAGATTGTCCTCCCATCCCTCTACTTTATGTATAGTGGCATGAGATTATCCTAGTTCAAACCAAAGGAACATGAGTTATGATCCCTAAATCCAAAAATATTCAAATTCAAATTTAAAATTGCCTACACACAAGTTATGTGATGCCATAGTATTTTAATATATTCAATATGCAATTAGATGAATATCTATTAAAAAGGTGATCGGGGAGGTTAAAAAATACAATAAGAACACAATCACATTGCTAAGGGACAAAATAATTGCACCTCCATTTAACCCATATGCACATTGGTGAATGTTGTTTTGATGTTTCTCACTATTGTTACTATTACTCACTAAGAGATTTGACTAATAAAGCATTTTTGCAAGAGATTGAATGTTTTATTACTTATTCATCAAAAATTAAAAGGAAAAACTTGACTACAATGTTAGTAGAAAGTATTAGTCTTCCACACTCCATGAATTGTTATGCAAGCTTCTATGTAATAACTATGTTTATTTTTTCTTTTTATGTTTCAAATCACACTTGAAAGAATAATAAAATGGAAAATTAGAAATTAAATAATCAAGAGCTATTGTTTGAAAGTGAATATTACCATTAAAAAGAAACCCAAATGAAGAGCATATAGTTTTATCGAGAATATGGGGTGATCTACAACTTGGACGAACCTTGGCTCTACAACTTGCCAAGGTTCGATATCGAGGAGGCCTTCCCTACGTGTGGGAGGACGTCCTCTTATGGGGGCATTAATTGCTATTAACTTTGCCCCTTTATGGGCTCATTCATATCGAGTGATGGACAACCTAATATGCACTCTATGAAGGTGGTGGAAACTAGGGTTAGATCATTTAGGGTAGCGCTCTAAGACCAACCCAATCTGTCGAATGGAGCCAAATTCATCCTTCAATGGCACAATGATGCCACCAAACCAATGAAGAAGGGAAGTTGAGGTAAGGGACACTTTGTCGACCCCATTGTCATCAAACCTAATTTATAAATGGCACTTGCAATAGATGTAGAGAAAAAGTAGGTTGAAGAACACTACAGTAGTTTTTGCGGCTAGAGACATTTCCAAACTTCCTTCTAGGAATTTCCTACATGATTGGATGCACAATATGTGGGGATAAAACTAGGTTTTCATTTCTCTTATTATTGTATGCTTTAGAAGGGATTGTTTATTATTTCTTATCTTCTTTGTTAACCCTAATAGCTAGAAAGAGGTTATTAGAAGGTGATTTTGGAAAATAGGTTCTTGCTACTTTAGGGAAATTTTGTGGTCATCAGAGGCCATTAAAGATGAAATCATTTCCCTCTCATGTGCTAGATGGATTACCATTGGGAATTTCCCCCCATTTCTTTAGAACCTAATCCCCCAAGCTCTGGAGCTAGCCAACAAGTTATTAGAGTGGATAAGACGGACAATCTCTTGCCTCACATTGATGCCCCAGTTTTGGTCTCAATGAACCTTGGGTTGGACCTCCCCAATGAGATTTAGTTTGACTTTGAAGACCAAGTGGTCAAGTGCCCTGTTATTTTCCTTGGGGGCATTAACACTTGTTTCCTCTATAGGAGGGAGGGTTACATGAGACATTCATGTCCTTTTGCTTTAAAAATAAGAAGCCTCGCACTAATAACAACTTGAAATCAGCCCAGACAAGGGCGATGACTAGGCTTGGAAACCCTAATGAAACTCCCCCTTTGGTCGAAGCTCGATCATAAGAAATTGCACACTCTTTAGATTCCTCCCTAGATTCATTCAAAAAAGCTAGGGTGAAGGTCTTTGCCCCTCTTGGGAATAATTCCTCCAATGGATTGTCTAAACTTTAAAGTCTGACAGATGTTGGCACTTTGAATTTAGGCCTTGACTCTCATACCCCATGTCCTAAGCATAGGACCCTAAATGCACAACAAATTACTCTTGAAAGGATTAGAGGGAGATCTAATCATAAGCTTAGAAGCTATAAATTTTTTACTATTCCTGTTAAGCATTCCTTAATTGCGAATAACCAAGATTCCTCAAGGCCACCCCCATTCCTTTCCCCCCTTAGGTAGGAATGGTACCTTGTGTGATAGTCCCCTAAAGGTTGTCAATGTCTTGGAGAAGACTAGGGGTAGGGTAGAGGACATTGTTGTACCTGAAGCCTTGAATAGTCTTGATAGTCTTGGTGCCCTTAAAGAGGACAATGAAGTTGATGGTGACTTGATGAACTATTCATTGGTGGTTATTTTGACCCTTTGTTTCCTCGCTCCACCCCCCAAGCCTCTCCTATCTTTGACTCCCAATCCTGATACTATCCCCCAAGGGATCATGCCAATTCAAGAGGATGAAGGAGATGGCGAGCCTTGACTGAACCTTGATGTTGTCGATATGGAAGATGGTGAAATAAAGGAGTTGGTTATTGTGTGGTATAGAGGTGTTAAAGAAACTCCTAAAGTATTTGTGTTCAATTCTCGTAAGAAAAAAAGGAGGTTGATAACCAATAAAGTTGTGAAGGAAAATGATAACAAAGACATTACAGTGGAAACCACATATATGGTGATAAAAAGGAAGAAGGGGAGGCCATCTGGCCCATCCTCTTGTAAGGACACCAAACATCCTAGGAAGCAACTCCCTAGCTGTTATAAGAGCTTTAAAGCTCCCATGGTGATCAACCCCTAATACTTTCTATGGAGATTAGTTGTGCATCATGGAATGTCAAGGGACTTGAATCCCCTGACCAAAAATATGTCATTAAGAGATTCCTTATGATTAATCAGGGCATTGAAATTCTCATGCTAAAATAAATTAAGGCTATTGGTTTCTCCCTAGATATCACATTGAAGTGTATTTAGAAGCAGGCTAAGTGTTTCTTCACCAATCACCAAAGAGGGAAAGGAGGGGTTGTTATCCTGGTAGGGCCTAAATGGAGTAAATATGTTTTAAATTGGGGATGTTTCCCGTGCAACAGATTGGTGTGGATAACAATAAATTTTAATGGGAAGAGATTGGGATCGGTACTATGTATGCAAATATTGATCACAAGGAAAGAATTGAGTTATGGAGATGGATGTATCAAATGGATGATAGATCTTGGATAAATGGTGAGGACTTCAATATGATTGAAGGGCCCCAAGATAAAGTAGGCAGTAGTAAGTCTGAGTAGAAAGGGAGTGAAAAGTATTTCTAGTGCAAAATGATCGATAGACATAAATTATTTGACTTGTTATCAGATAATAAAGCCAATGCCAAAGGCATTTGGCACACTTGGTCTAACTTCCAACAAGGACAAAGAAGGATATATAGTCATTTAGATAGATTCTATGTTAATAGAGATTCATTTAGATTCATGAAAGATTGTAATGGTTCCATAGTGAAAGTTATCCCATATATGTTGTCACACCATCATCCCATTATAGGAAATATTTTCCACCTAAAAGGAGCACGCAAATCTGAATGTTAAAAAGATGGATTTTCCTTAAACATCAGTTTGCTAAATGATGAAGATGTTAAAATAGCAGTGAAATTTATCTGATGGTATAATAGAAGTATAGTTAGACATAATAGTGCTATTGAAAGATTGTCCCAGTATGTTAGTAATTAGAGGTCTTTTTTCCAAGTGTTGGGGAAAAAAAGGGCTAAAGATAATAGAAGGTTGGAAGTCGAGTTGCACAACAGACTATTTCTTGCTAACAAATGTCTACAAAATAACCCTACCAATGTGGAGGCTAAAGAGTCATTAGCTCAATCCAGAGAATCACTCAAAAAACTACAAAATGTGAAAATACAAGGAGTCAAAACTAGAGTCGAACTTAATTGGATTAGTCATGGAGATAGAGGGTCTAGATATTTTTTCATATCCTTAAAAATAAAGAATCCAAGAATAGGATGGGAAAGAAATCAATAGTCAAGAAGACATTCTTTAGGCCTTTTCCATATTCTACAACAAACTCTTTACATCTAAAGATGTGGGAAGTTCCATGGAGGATGCTAGATCTAAAGTCAATAAGATTATTCCAAAAAAAGTCTCTAAAGAAGAAGTAGAGTTCTTAAATAAATCCATCACAATGAATGAGATTAATAAGGCCATTCTAAAACTTAGCAATGAAAATGCCTTAAGGCCTTATGGTATTCTAGTAGAATTCGACAAGGATAACATAACTTGGATTAGATAAGAGCTTCATCAAGTCCATAGAGAAGCTATTGGGAGGAGATCTCTTGGGAAGGACATTAACTATGGCTTAATTAAGCTCATCCCTAAAGAGGGGGATATAACCTTAATCAAGAATTGGAGACCCATAACACTCCTTAATGTTTCCTACAAAATTCTAGTTAAAGTGCTTTCCCTTAGGCTGGAAAGTAACTTTTCACATATGATTAATCCAACTCAGACCAGTTTTGTTAAGGCAAACTACTTTTTTGGAGAACCAACTCACTTGTTGGGAGGCCCTAGATTGGACCAAGGACTCCAATCAATAGGTGTGTATGATGCTTTTGGACTATGAGAAGGCATATGATAGGATTGAATGGGGATTTATCTTCATGATGCTCAAGATCTTGGGATTTCCTAAGTTATTTTGTCACATGGTTCAAACTCTCATGAATGATGGTAGGGCATGGGTAGAGGTGAATGGGATCATATCAAACTCCTTTGGGTTGTATAGGTCTATTAGACAAGACTTCTCATTGGCATCTGCATTATTTGTGATTGATGTTGATGCTCTTTACTATCTCCTAAGAGATAACACAATCTCCCCTAGGGTAAAATGTGTGGAGTTTCTTAATGGAGATCAACTCTCTAACATATAATTTGTTGATGACACAACTATCACTATTGAGCTGGAGGAAATAAATATTTAAAATATCATGGGTTAATTAGATCTATTTTGTGCAATGTCTGGAAGAAAAGTTTCTCTCCCAAAGTCAATAATGTTGGGATGGGATGAGTATCCCCCAGACCAATGTAATAGGTTTTCTCTTTCTTGGGGAGGTCCTAACCACCAAGTTAGGTACCTGGGTGTTCCTTTTTCTATCAATCCTAACATTAAGGAGATGTGGAATTGGATCAAGAATAAAATTGATAGGAAGATGGGAAAGTGGAGTTCCCACTACCTCTCTCTTACTCGTAGGTTCCAAATTTTTCAAAAAAATACTTTCTTCATATATAATCTATTATGCATCTACCTGGCTCTTTGATTAGGCCTAGTTCAATTATATCAAGAAGAAAATCAAGGATTTTTTATGGTCATATGGGAAGGGCCTTAAAAAAAGGCATGTGGTAAGGTGGTGGTGGTGCACCATGAGCAAGGATGTTGGAGGTATGGGGTTGAAAGACTTTAGAATTTAAGGGATGTTTTTAGCAGTGAAATGAATTGCAAAATCCATTCTAGGTGAGGAACCGTGGAAGATGTTAATCAAAAATAATATTGCAAGGGCTTACCCCATCAAAGATTCTTCATGGAAGGGATTTCATATAAATGACCCCTTATCTTTTAACTTTGAAATCAAAGTCTTTCAATCTAATTTCTTCAAGGCCATTTGGAAGGGGTGGAACAGTGTTAGGCAGATGGTTATAAACAACAAGATCATTGGTGAGAACAACCTGATTTGTGGTGATAAATTGATATGGTGGAATTTGAGGCATGGTGATATACCTCTTGCCTTAGTCTAGGGATTCTCTATTGGCAAAATGGTCAATATTCCCCTTGGGATTCATGACATGGCTTAACCACCTCTTGTGTCTTCTATAAGTCTAGTGGTTGTATCAGACATTAATAGGTCAATCTTTTAATGCAACGAAAACCACTACTTGTAACATGCTCAGCTAGGAACTATGTAGCTAAAGGGATTAGAATACTTGTTGATGTGATCCAAAAGGGCCAATTAATAGGCTAGTAGTAGTTGTGCTAGAAGTTTGACATCCCCCAGTCACACTGGAGGACATACTCAATGCCAAGGGTTGCTTGTGATTCTCTAGGGCTTCCAAAGGAGTGTGAGTGCAGAAGTGGTAGAATCTCTCAATTGAAGTGGCCTGATGGTACTACCTTCCCTAACACTAGCGAAAAATTCCTTTATAAACTTCTTGTTGATAAATTTGTAATTATTGAGCACCTTAATACTTGTTGGCTTACTAAACTAGAGCCATATGTCTAGGGAAAGCACTTGTATGGACTGCGGAAATTACCTATACAACCAAAAAATCTTGTTTCATGTGGCAATTCCTCCTACATAGGTTACTTGTGGAAAATCCAAATGGGGAACTCGATGTCTTCTCATACTGTAAGTGTAGTGAATCCATAAACCACATCATTTTTTACTATTTTGTTCCTAGAGAGATTTGGGGCCTTTTCAATCTATTCTTGCATAAAAAAATTAGTGTACTGTACATTCTTTCTAGGAAGATCTTGAGCCTTAATAAAAGCTGCAATTTCTTTTGGTCTATACTATCTATTGAAATTTTGTGGGCTATTTATAAATTAAGGAATGGTGATGTTTTTAATGGCAAAGTTAGATTCTTTACTGAGTCTCTATAGAGAATCATTTATCATATCATTGTTGTGGAGGTGTCCGTTATCATGAAGTTGAATGAGGAGAAGTTTATAGAGTTGCTACAGGTTGGTGAGGCTTAAGATGTCCAATAAAGATGTCTCACACAGATATACCTAGTCCAAGGATGCAGCAAAGAACACGTCATTTGACCGTGCACTGAATAATCTAGTTGAGCAATTGAATGAGCACAAAGATTAGGAGGGGAAAGTTGGAGAAGAACCTTTGGAAGCATTTCCACTTTCTATCATACCCACAGTGTGATCCCCTCTACCAAGGGAGGCTAGAAAAAATCACTCGTACCATGACTTTGTACACAATGATAAGATTCTGAAATGGATGGAGGGTCCCAATGAATGGACAACATGGGTAGATAGGGATTCATATGTAATTTGAATATTTTTGTTTTTGTCTTTTTGTACAATATATCAAAGTTGCAGAATGTATCCTGAATATGTATGTGTTTATAAGGTATTGCAATTAAAACCCTCAATTTGTGACAACAGGTGCTGAGTTTTGATATGTTGTAATATAGCTTTTCTTGTTACATCTCAGGTTGTAAAAGTTGATTAAATGATATTCAATAGAAAAAAGTGAAGAGGATGCACGCCAAGATCGAAGAAGGAGACACAGGATTTGTAAAGGGGGAAAAAAAGAAAAAAATCCCCTATATTATGTAGATACCAAATGCCTAGAGAATTACCAACTTAGAGAGAGAGAGAGAGGAGTTACAAAGTAACTCCCAAATCTAAAGATTCCATCTAACATCTTATGTGGGTGCAATGTGTCACCTTATAAAGAGGAAATCTAATATTCCAAATATTTTCGATAAAGAAAATGAGTTGCGAGAACTCATAAAAGGACAACCATCTTGTAGAGATTCCTAGGAGTATTCCTACAAGATACAAAAGGAGAAAATTAACTCAAGTAAAGATTAATTCCTAACAACACAATGTAGGGAAATGAAAATGATTAGGAAAGCATATATATGGCCTTCTAAAGGAATATGGAAGAGGTAAAGATGAGTTAAAATATAGAAGAGAAACAATAAAATACAAAAGAAAATAACCTAAAAATAAAAACAACTAGAAAATGGAAAGAGAAAGAAAGACAAAAAGATCAAAAGGAAAGATGAGGGGAAGGGATAAAGAAAAGGTGAAAACAAGAAAGGAAAAACAAAAAATAAGAATAAAGATAGAATAGAGCAACTAAAAAAGAAATGGACCTTAAGAAGAACAAAAGAGATGAGAGGGAAATAAATAAATAAATAAACATAAACATAAAATAATACAACCCAAAATATGACAAAGAAAAAGAAAAAAAGTGAATGCAACAAACAAATGCAAGAATTGCCAAAGGAAGAGAATAAATTAAATAAACTAAAAAATCAAGCACTAAGAAAAAGAAAATGTAAAAGGAACTAAATAATAGACAAAGGAATAAAATAAGAAATAATAAAAGAACACAAAATGAAAACCAAGGAAGAAAATAAACAACCGAAATTGAATAAACCAAAAAATAATCTAATATAAAAGAACGTAAACATGACTAGAAATATAAAAAGAAAAAGGAAAGGAAAGGTCCTTTTATAGTCCATGACACCAACCATTTATGTTTGGGTCCACATATGGTGACAATGATATGGAACTACCTTGTAATCCTTGTGCGAGACAACTAACTCTGCTACAAATTAGGTGTACATACCCTACCCCCTTACGAGATTTGAACTTGTGACCTCTCTTTCAAGAGTACAAGTTCTCCACCACTAGGCCAATTCAAGCTATAGACCCAATAACAAGATAAATAATGAAAAATATAAACAGAAAGATAAAATTAACAAGATGAAATGAAAAATAATAATTAAAGGTCATGCTTATGGAGATTTTTTTCTAGGGAAAAAGATGGAGAGGATTTCACTCTGCAACTAGGGTAAGCATATTGAACAGTTTGTTGTACTTCTCACGTGTGTGGCTTGGGTGAGCCATTATGGCCTCCACATCTCCCAGGGAAATTAATGACATTAATTTCCCCTTCTTGAAAGAAGTGGCAACAATGCCCCTGATAAAACCCTTCGCAACATCATTATCGATCCTAAGGGAACTGAAGTTGGTTTTGTACCGGTTGAAGAGAGCGGCCAGACTAGCGTAGGAGATGGAGAATGAAGGACCCAAGAGAGACCTAAGTCATTCATCCAAGTTGTCCAGTATGAGAGGACAATACTAGAGGGAGCGCTTTTCTTCTTGTCCATCGCCCAAGCCACAAATTCAAGCGCAGGAGTTGGAGGTAAGATTATGGCGACCCCCAGGCTCGTTATCAAACCTAATCCCCAAATGCATTCTGTGATAGAACTTGAGAAGAATAGACTTAGAGAAACTGTTATTTTCTTCATTGTTGTTAATGTTTCTAAAATTACTTCTAGAGCATTCCTTAATGATTGATTTCAACAGGTGTGGTGTCAAAAACTAGGTTTTCAATTTTCTTACTACAGAATGATTCAAAAAGGTTTATTTTTGTTATTTTTTTGTGACCTAAAGTCTCAAAAGACTATTGTAGACAGGAAATTTTGGAAAGTAGGCCCCTTCGAATTCAAAGCCATCCCCTGGTCCTTAGAGGCCTCACATAATGAAGTTCTTGCTCTCTCCAGCCCTAGATGGTTAGTGGAAGGAAATCTCCCCCATTTTTGCTTAATCCGATTCCACATGCGCTTGATCTGGTTGGAAAAGTTATGAGAATAGATCAATAAAATGTTTTAATTCCCCATACTGATATTTAGGTGCTAATCTCCCTCAAGCTTGGCGTCGAATTCCCGGAGTCCCTCCACTTCGACCTTGGTGGATCTCCCATTATTTTCCCCATTACCTTTTTGGGAGGGATTAACAACTGTTATCTTTGTAGGAAAGAAGGGAATAAGAAACAAGAATGTCCCACCCTAAGTAAACGCATCCCACCCTCTGGTGCTCCTAGCAATGAATCTAAGCCCTCTTTCGATAACACCATGCATAGCTCCAATGAGGAACCCCAGACACCCTCTCAATCCAATACCCAACATTTTCTCTACCTAAATGTTGGAATAGATATCAATTTGGAATAGATTAATCCTCCCAATAACTAGATGCAAGAATCTATCACTCTCATTGATACCTTGGACAAACTTAAAGGACATTTTGATCACTAGCCTTTACCCCCACCTGCCAACTCTGAGATTCTTGAATCTTTCTGAGAACTGCCATTAGCCAAAGACCTAGACTTTGGGTTGAAACACAATAGCAAGACCTTGATACCTAAATATAGGACTAAGAATGATCAGCAAGTTTCTTTGGAAAGGATTCAATTGAAGGTCGATATGGTTAGATCCATAACTAAACCTAAATGGAAGATCTACTATGTTATCCCTCCTGGTAGAGACACTACTTCTACTCTACCTCCTACCCTCGTGATACTTGTAGAGAAGGTTGGTAGCCCTACAAGCTTCTCTCTCCCTCCTAGCTCTCCTAATTCAGCTACTCTCCCTAATCTCAATAAAGAGCTTAGGATGGGTAGTGTACCCCCACCTCCTGGCCAAGGTGACAAGCTTAATGACTTCTCAGTGGTGGTGATTCCTGTACCCCCCCTCCCCCCCACCTAACATATGGAAGTATTCCCCTAGGAGGAAGGAATTTGTTGAGCTACCCTCCTTAGCTTCAGTTAAGATGGGGATGGAGATAGAGAAAAAGGAGGATATGGACCTAGAGGAGGGAGAAATCAAGACTTGTCAAGATCAATTGGGCAATGTTGATTCAAAGGTTTTTGTCTTCACCTTAGGAGATTATGATAAGAGAGAGAAAAGTAGGAAATCTTTGAGGTTATCTCTAGTGGAAGTAGGGGAGGGAAATTTCACCAAGAGGAAGAGAGGTAGACCCCCCAATGTGATTGGTAACCCTAAAACTTGCAAAGTGCAAAGGAAAGAAATTCCCCAATGTTTCAAGAGCTTTAAGGCTCCAATGGATTCCAACAAATAATGTCTCCATGGTGATTAATTGTGCTTCTTGGAATGCCAAAGGACTGGAATCCTCTAACAAAAAGTATGTGGCAAAGAGATTTCTTCAAATGAATAAGGAGATTGGCATTCTTATGTTACAAGAGGTTAAGTCAATAGGTTTTTCACTTGATATAGCAATGAAATGCATTTGGAAGGATGCTGAAGCTTACTCCACTAAACACCAAAAGGGTAAGGGAGGAACTTCTATCTTAATTGGTCCAAGATGGAGGAAAGCAATCTAAAGATGGGGATTCTCCCCCTGTAAAGAAGCAGTTTGGGTCATTTTTGAGGGAGGTGATAATTCATTTGGGATTTGCTCTGTTTATGCCCCCAACAAGCACAATGCCAGAATTGACCTTTGGAGATGGATCTTTGACTTAGACAATATTCCTTGGATTATTGATGGAGACTTCAACATGGTAGAGAGGGCCCAAGACAAATCAGGAGGGTTGAGGTTTGATTGGAAGGGTAATGAGTTGGTTTTCTAGAATAGGATGATCTTGAAGTTAAATCTTTTTGACCCCCTAGCAGGCAAGAAGACTGAATCCAAAGGCATTTGGTTCACCCGGTCCAACTTCCAAAAAGGTGAGAAGAGGATATATTCCAGGATTGATAGCTTCTATATAAACAAACAGCTCTTCAACTGACCCCCCCCCCTCTAGTGGATAACTATGTCAAAGTCCACCCCTTTACCTTGTCTGATCATCATCCAATTCTCTCTACTTTTCACCTGATTACAGAACATTTACAATCTACTGCTAGAAAGATAGGTTTTGCCCTGAAATCTTCCCTTCTAAATGACCATGATGTGTAGGCTACCATCAAGATCATAGCTTGGTTTAATGAAAGTATTACCAGCCACAACTCAGAAACAGACAGGTGGAATCAGACAACCAACTCTTGGTAGACCATGCTTAAAGTGGTGGGTAAGAAGAGAGCTAAGGATAGTAGGAGGAGAGAATTTAAGCTAGTTGAGGAGCTCCAAGAGGTAGAGCTACACATTTGAAAATCCCTCCAGGAGACCCAACTCTTAGACAAGGTAATGCTTTGTAGGGACTCCCTAAGGAACCTCCAAGTAATTAAAACCAGAGGTGCTTAATCTAGAGGACATAAGCTCTAAGTACTTTTTCCAAACCCTCAAGAAGAAGGAGGCAAGAGACATAATTAATTGTATTAGTGATCAAGGAACCAATATCATATCTCATGAGGATATTGTTAATTCCTTCTCGAGATTCTATAAAGATCTATTCACCTCAAAAGATAGTAGCTCCATGGAAACTTCCAGACAGAAGATCAAAGGTATTATCCCAAGGAAGCTTAGTAAGGAAGATGCATAAATAATAGGAAGGGACCTCTCTATCAAAGAAATAAGAGACTCCATCTTAAGTATGGCCAATGACAAAGCCCCTGGCCCAGATGGGCTTACAGTAGAGTTTTTTAAGAGCAATATAGATTGGATCTGCCACAGCCTGCTCAAGACCTTTAGAGAGGCCATTAATGTTGGTACTCTAAGTCCTAAAATCAATGAAGGCCTCATAAAATTGATTCCTAAAGATGGAGATAAGCTTTTGATTAAAAATTGGAGGCCAATTACCCTACTTAATGTAGGATACAAGATTCTAGCCAAAGCTCTTTCTCTTAGAATTGTCAATATTCTTTGTAAAGTGATTAATAACACCCAGAAAAGATTTTTTAAAGGGGAGATACATCCTTCAAAACCTCTTAACATGTTGGGAAGCACTAGACTGGGCTAAATATTATGGGCAAAACTATTCTATGTTACTCATTGATTATGAAAAAGCTTGTGACATAATTGAGTGGAAGTTTATCCTGTGTATGCTAGAAAGCCTTGGGTTTCCAATTTCCTTTTTCAAGATGGTATCCACACTACTTCTTAGTGCTAGGGCAGCTATAGAAGTCAATGGAGTTAGATCAAAATTCTTTGAGCTATCCAGATCCATCAGACAAGGCTGCCCCCTTGCCCCCTCTCTTTTTGTTATAGTTGTTGATTCCCTTCATTACCTTATGAGGGATGACACCTTATCCCCCAAAATTAAAGGTATTTCCCTTCCTAATGATCTCAATGTTTCAAACATCCTATTTGCAGATGACACAACAATCCTCATAAGCCTTGACGAAGACAATATGGACTGACTTATGGCCAAATTGGATTTATTTTGCCAAGCTTCAGGAAACAAGATTTCTATATCTAAGTCTATAATGCTAGACTGGGAGAATCAACCCCCAATATGGTGGAACAGATTTGGTATTGAATGGGGAGGCCCTAATCATATTGTCAAGTATTTTGGCATACAATTTTCTATGGATCCAAATATTAATGACATGTGGAATTGGTCAAAGACAAGATCCACACTAAATTGAACAAATGGGATAGTAACCTGCTTTCCTTTCTGGGAAGATTACAGGTATGCCAGAAGATTATTTCCTCCTACCCTATCTACTACTCCTTAGCCTGGCTCTTTAACCAAAATCCATTTTCTTAGATTCAGAGGATTATCAAAGATTTTCTCTGGTTTGATGGTAGGGGTAATAAGAAAACACATGATGTTTCATGGGATTGGTGCACTAAAGATAAGGTCTGGGGAGGATTAGGACTCAAAGATCTTAAAACCCAAGGCATTACCCTGGCTGTAAAGTGGACTGCTAGAGTCATTGAAGGGGAAGAGTCTTGGAAGATCTTAATAAGAAACAATTTGAGCCGAGCTCATCCTTCTAAATAGAAACATTGGAGTGGACTTAGTTTCACATATCTGCTAGGGTTAGACTGAAGGTGAGAGTGTATGGCTCTAATGTTTTCAAAGCAGTTTAGAAAGGTTGGAGAGTTTCTAGGAAATTTATTTGCAACACAAGCCCAACAGAAGGTTTTGAGGTGATTTGTGGTAGCAAATCATTTTGGTGGAACCTTACTCACAACAACAAACCATTGGCAATACTACAAGGTTTCTCTGTTAGGAAATGGGATGACAAAGGTATCAAATGCTTTCAGGATATTCTTCTCAATGGTAAGCTCATCCCATGGGAGAAGTTAGCTTCAGATTTTAACTTACCACAAACCCAGAGAAGAACCTATGCTATTCTTTCATCTTCCCTTAACTCTATGGGGAAAGTGATAGCCTTCTGCTCCCATAACACATGTTCCTTCCATATTACTTGGATAGATAGTTCCCCCCTCCATTTGGTCAAAAGAAAACATCTTTACCAAATGATCACCTTTAGCCCTGCTATCCTCTCCCATGCTAACTTTAAATGGAACCTTGATGCCCCCTTCCCTGACTGGAACATATACTTTGCTTCTCTTTGGTCAAGACCTATGGAACCTAAGATTACTTGCTTCCTATGGAGACTTTTGCTACATAAATTACCTTTCAAGAGACTTAGGGGAGAACCCAATCCCTATACTATTTGTAGGCATCTCGAGTCTGTCTTCCATGTGTTCTTTGAGTGTATGTTTACTTCTGAAATCTGGAACATATTTGGTCTTACTTTTAATAAACACTTCCAAGCTTTGAACATCATTTCCGGATACATTAACAACAACAAGTTTTGCAATTCTTTTTAGACTATTCTTTCTTCAATTATATTATGGACTATTTGGAAGGCTAGGAATAATGATGTATTGGTAGGGAAGGCCCAGAATCTTACTGAGTCTCTTAGGAGACTCATCTATATTGATATTTCAATGTAGGTCACAACTGTGACTAAACTGAAAGAGAGCAAGTTCCTTTATATTCTAAGGGAAGGAAGGGGCACTATTGAGAAGAAAGACATAACACATGGGTACACGACCAAGCAAGAGGGAGCAGTGTTCAACAACTACCTCACTGAGTTCCTACAACATGTGAAAGAAGGTAACCAAGGATTAGCACCTGATACAATAGTAGGGTCCAGGAGGGAACCAGTGTTTGGGAGTCACAAGATTATTGGATATACTGATGTCTCTTTAGATTCCAATGAATCTGATGCGGAACATGATGATCCCCCAGAATGAAGACATATAGTTACTACAATATAGTTATAAGATGTATCTAACGTAATCAAAACTATAATTTTGAGTCTCTTTTTGACCTGGCTGAGTATAACAGTCCAGCCTAATTGTAATAATTCGTAAACTATGTTGTTAGAACCTTTCTACTTTTGATATGCAATAAAATAAAATAAAATATGGATAAACAAGAAAATTAGCTAAAATAACAAAGCAAAGAATGAAAAAGAAAAGTAGAAACATAAAATTAACAAGATGGAACAAAAATAAATAATGAAAATGTGCATAAACAATTAAAAAAAGCTAACAAAAAGGAAAAAAAGGAACAAAGCTAGAAAATAAAAAAAGATTTAAAAATAATGATAATAATTTTTTTTTGAAGCAATCACCACTAACAAAATATTAAAAAAATAACAAGAGGAAAAGAAAAAGAAGAAATTTATTCAAATACTAAAGTGTATTAAGCAAACTACTAGCAAATAAACCAAAATAAAAATAAAGAAGACAAAAGCAAGGAAAGGGAATAAAAATAAACAAGAAAGTTAAGATAAAGGAACAAAGAAGAATTAGGAGAGTGATAGACACTTGACTTGAGAATAAGTTAAAAGAAGGAAGGAAATGAACAAGAAGACAAAGGAAAATGGGCTAAGTGAGGACATACAAAAAGAAGAAAACAAGGAGGGGGTGTAGAGAGAGCTCTAGCGAGGTAAATTTGGAAGAAGGGGGTTTAGAAGTGGTTTCTAAGCAATTGATTAATGTACCACCCTTCATCCCTATTAAGGTTATTAGTGTGGTTTTTAATGAAAATGACCTCAAGGAGTTTTTAGTTGAAAAATTATTATTCCTTGACTAAAAGTTGTGTATTCTTGAGGAGATATAATGTAATGCCCTCACTAGGGAACCCGAGAGATATTAACCTAAAATATGTTACTATGTTTGTAGAATATTTTTAAAAAAAATGTTTACAAACAATGATGAATAAACAAGCATAAGTAAAACATTAAGTCCATAAGAACATAAACATACATCATAAATATAATCTCCAAAGGTAAATTACATGTCTCAAGTGTTCCTTGCCATAGAAACTAGGATTACAAAAACAACCAAGAATTTACATATTACATCATAAGTTACATATAAAAATAAAATACACATACTCATCAAACATCCATTGCACATGTCGCAGGGTATGTGATTACAATAAATTATAATTACAAAAGAGAAATGTAAGATCAAGAATATAACTCCAAGAGGATAGGAAAGGAAGTATTTGCAACTAGGATCATCCAACACTGGTACAAAGATGTTGGAGTCTCAAATGGTAAAATAATCACTACCACCTGACCTCGTGGAAACCTATGGTTCCACTCCCACTGCGCTGAGGAGATAACATCGAATCCCAAATGAATAACAATACCAAATAATCTGGTAGACTAAGAAAGGATCCTATACGCTCCTATCTCAAGGTACAACTCATAAGTATAAGGTACATATAATAATCCTAGAGGCAACCAACACATAGGAAATCCAGAAAGAAATCAAGGAACTGTCATCACATGAGTCAACTCTAAGGTCACTTGGTAGCCTCACTGGACCCCAGCCCCTAGTGACTCTATGCAAATTAGTAGTCCTCTCATGTAGATGAGGAACAACTAACTATGCCGGACTCACCATCACTACTAGATGGGTAAGCATCTTCTCCCACTCCCATCCTTAGCCTATCCTAGCACTCAAGGCATGGGCGAGGAACCATTATCTTATTAATTCATTTTAATCCCTATTTAATTTAATATTACCACTTGATTAAGTAACCTACTAAGGATACCTAGGTAGCCACTTCCGAGCTCTAGTGCCTCCAAAGTAAGCCACTTCCCTTCTTACACCTAGATAACCTACCCTAGGTTTAACAATCTCAAATCATGACTCTAAGTCAACAAAGTCTCATAAAGATCAACAATTGGTTCCAAGAAGTGATACGAACACAAATACAAAATCCATCATAATATAAATCTCTACAGAAGGTTGGGTTTCATTGATCAATTCCATCCGAGTATGCAAATCAAACAAATAGACAATAGTAATCTCTAATCTCACCTCTGGTAACAGTCCTACTAGGCTGACATACTAAATCCCTCTAAACCCCAAATCACATAAGGCAATAAAAGACAATAATAGAATTTTATTTAATAAACTAATTTGTAATTTCCATCATGAAAATTAATTTATCCAATAATTACTAATAAACTATAATTATACAAAAAATTATTAAATTCTAACCCTGAAAATCAATTTATAACATCCACAAAATTAATTGATTTTAGGCATTAAAATTACTAACTCAACATAATCTTACAGTCAAAAAATACACCCAACTGATTTAATTTTTTGTCTATTGCATTTAATTTAAATAGTTTAGTATAAAAAGTAACGGATCAGAGTACTTAACATATTACAAAATTTCTTAGTATTACTGAGTATAACATTTGATTACATAAGAGACATAAAAAGAAGAATTGTAAAACCAACTACTAGATCAAGAGGGATTGTCCTCCTCTTCTTCCTCTTCATCATTGGTGTCTAGGGAAACAGAGTTGTATCCCAGCACTCTGTAGTCTCTATCACTTGTGTTTTTCACTTCTCTCTGAAGATTATCATGTTTCAGCTACTGGATAAATTCCTTAAGGGTATAGTCAAATTCATCCTTCTCTTTCATTGTAGTATATCCATATGCTACCTCTGATTTCTCCATGGTGGCCTTCCCATCTCTCAGCACCTGCAAGAACTTGCTCTCCTTCACCTTTAAGATCACTATGACCTGCATGGAAATATCAGAATAGATGAGTCTCTTGTGAGACTCAGTAAGGTTCTTGTTCTTACCTGCAAGAACATCATTATTCCGAGCCTTCCAGATGAACCATAAAATAACAGAGGAAAGAAAAGACCAGAAAGAATTACAAAATTTGCTATAGTTGATAGTACCAAAAATAACATTCAGTGCAGTGAAATGGGTCTTGTATAACAGTTTAAAAATATTCTAGATTTCAAAAGCAAAAAAGCATTCAAAGAAAACATGGGTGACAGACTTAGGTTGTCTACACACCAAACAAATATTATGTTCTCCCCCTGGTTTCTTAAATGGTAGCTTGTGCAGGAAAAGTTTCCACAGAAAGCAAGAGATTTTTGGTTCAACAGGTCTAGCCCAAAGCATATTAAAGTATTTCATCCACTCTGAGTCCTGGATATCCAGGCCCCACTTGCGGTTAACATGAGTAAAGATATCATTCTTATTGGTTAGCAACTAGTAAAAATATTTGGATTTGCCAAGGTGGAGAGGGGTACTATCAGGCCAGCACAATTGGAATCTACACCAGGACTCAGAGCAACAACCTTTGATGGGACCAAGGGAGTTAAGGGCTTCTTTAAGGATAGAGTATGTTCTCTAATGAGACTGGGGTAAGTTGAATTGGGACTCTAGCCTCTCCCAAGAAGGAATTTTACCCTGGTAGAGGATATCACCAAATGTTGCAATACCAAGCCCTGCCCATTTCTTTGCTAAACATCCTTGTAGAAGAGCTAGCTTTTTATCTCCATGATTCAAGTTCCACCAAATAGACTTGAGCCTACATAAATTTCCAAAGCTCTCAATTGGTTTCTTGTTGATCAAGAACCCTTTAACATATTTCCAAGCCTTCCAGATGCTCTTGAAGACACTGGATCCTTGAACAACTAAATTGGCATCTATAGTAAGGGAATCAATAAAGAAGAGGTTCTGCCATCCTCTAGGCCTGCTACAGTGTGCCATCTTCAAATTATTTCTAATCAGGACCTTTCAAGGCTCTTCTCCCCCACCCCTGCCTTAGCTATCCACTTAACAACCAAGGTAATGCATTGAGCTTTGAGGTCTTTAAGGCCTAGACCTCCCCAAGATCTGTCTCTTGAGCATCACTCCCAGGAAACAGCATGAAGTCTTTTATTCCCTCTGCCATCCGACCATAAAAAGTCTCTGATAACTTTTTGGATAGAACTGAATTGCATCTAGTTAAAGAGCCACATGGAAGAGAAGTAGATAGGATAGGAAGAAAGGATATTCTAGCAAACCTGGAATCTACCAGGGAAGGATAGAAGGTTACTATCCCATTTAGATAGTTTCCTGTTAATCCTCTCAAAGATCCATTCCCACATCAGGTTGAGATTAGGAGAAACAGAGAAAGGGATGCCCAAATATTTGACTAAGTGGTCTAGTCCACCCCAAGAAAATTCAAAATTACCCCACCAATCTGGAGGATTGAGCTCCCAACCCAACATAACAGACTTGGATACAGAAACCTTACTGCCCGAGGCTTGATAGAAAATATCAAGTTTGTTCATCAAGAGTCTCATATTTGACTCTTCAAGAAGAAGAAGGATGGAGGTGTCATCAACAAACTGGACATTAGATACCTCCTGGTTATTGGGGAGAAGGACACCTTTCACTTTAGGCGAGAGGGAATCATCTCTTTGGAGGTAATGCAAAGAGTCTGCTGCAATAACAAACAAGGAGGGGGCCAGAGGGCAGCCCTATCTGATAGACTTGGAGAGACTGAAGAATTCTGACCTGACACCATTGATTTCAACTGCAGCAATTGCACCATAAAGTAGTATTAAAACCATTTTGTAGAAGTGGGAAGGAAAACTAAGAGCTTCCAGCATCATCATGATGAACCTCCATTTAATCCTATCATATGCCATCTCATAATCTATAAGAAGCATGGCACAACTCTGACCTGTAGCTTTTGCCCAGTCCATGGCTTTCCAGCAGGTTATAAGATTCTCTTGGATATATCTCCCCTTGACAAATCCAGTTTGGGTGATATTAATCACTGATGGGAGCAGCTTCTCAATTCTCACTACTAGAACTTTGGCTAAGATCTTATAGACAACATTCAGTAAAGTAATGGGCCTCCAATTTTTTATTAGAATTCTATCACCCTCTTTAGGAATGAGTTTAATAAGTCCAACTTTTAACTTAGGCCCCAGAGTCCCTGCCTCAATAGCTTCCTCATAGAGATGCAAAAGTTTAGGTACAATCCAATTTATGTTGGATTTGTAAAATTCAATTGGTATCCCATCAAGTCCCAAAGATTTATCATTAGCCATTCTATTGATGGCTATTTTAATCTCCTCTTCTGATAGATCCTTGTTCAAGAGCTTAGCATCGTCCTTACTAACCTTCTTAGGTATGATGGATCTGATCTTACCTCTAGCATCCTCCATGGAGGGGTCAGAGTCTACTGAGGTAAAGAGTTTCTGGTAGAATGAGGAGAAGGCATTGAGGATCTCCTGCTGAGAAGATACCACAGAGTCCTTGACTCTAATACTAGCAATTCTATCCCTTGCTTCTTTCTTCTTAAGAGTCAGAATTTATTTTTTTGATCCCCTATCTCCCAGATTAATCCAATTGATCCTGGCTCTAATTCTGGCTCCTCTAGACTTAACCAATTGAAGTCTTCTGAGAGAGTCTCTGCAAGATATAACATTATCTAAGAGTGTTTCAAAATCCAGATTGTCTTGGATCTGAGATTTAGCCTCTTGCAAAGACTCCACCAATTTGTATTCCATCATTCTAGCATCTTTAGCCTTTTTAATACCAATAGCCTTGAGAAGACCTTGCCAAGATTCAGTGGTTTGATTCCATTTGTCAATATTAGAGTCATGATGGGCAATATTCTCATTGTACTAGGCAATGATCTTAACCGCAACTTGGACATCATCATCTCTAAGAAGGGATGTGTTTAGGGCAAAGCCTTGCTTGGGGGGGTTATCAAAAGGTTGTTCCCCAATGAGTTGGATGGAAGAAAAGATAGGATGGTGGTCCGACAGGGTGAATGGTATTACTTTCACACAATTGTTGTTTATGTAGGGTTGACAGCTGAACCACATTTTATTAAGGTAGAATCTATCCAATTTGGAGTAGATTCTCTTATCTCCTCTTTGAAAGTTAGACCATGTGTACCAGATGCCTTTTGATTCATTCTTTTTACCTACTAGGGGGTCAAACAGGTTAAGCTTGTTGACCATTCTACACCAGAAGAGGGGCTCATTACCTTTCCACTCAAATATGAGACCTCCCAATTTATCTTGGGCCCTCTCCACCATATTGAAGTCTCCTGCTACAATCCAAGGAATAGGCTCTAGGTCATCAAGCCACTTCTACAACTCAATTCTGCCACAGTGATCATTTGGGGCATAAATTGAGCATATACCAAATTCAAAATCTTTGACTTTCATCTTAACCCAAACTGCTTTATTGCAGGGAGAAATACCCCACAAAAGGACCGCATTCTTTCAAGAAGAGCTAATCAGTATAGAGGTTCCTCCCTTACCTCTTGGATGCTTAGTTGAGAATGTAGTTGCATCTCACCAAATGAATTTAAGAGCAATATCAAGCTCAAACCCTACTGCTTTAACCTCGTGAAGTAGTAAAAAATCTAACTCTCTATAAGAGCTAAGAAGTCTCTTAACAACATATTTTCTATCAGAGGCTTCCAACCCTCTAACATTCCATGAAACATAGTTTAGAATCATATGAAAAACTTATGAGTCAGTATCCATGGGCTTCCTAAATCCTTCAAAGCATTTAGGCATACCACCTTTAGCGGTCTTAGAGGGTTTAGGGTTCCCACTGATTAAAGGTGGTCTCCCTCTTTTCTTCTTCTTGACTAGGCCCATAGTAGAGGCTCATGTCTTCATAGACTGTTCCTCTCCTTTATTAATTTTGGAGGGGTCGGCAGCAAATACAAATGACTCAACTGGAGATTTCTTCTCATTGTCACATTCTGAGAAGGCAATCTTTCCTTCTTCAAGCTCACCTTCAAGCCTCAACATATCTCCCATCTATGTTCCCCCTTTAGGGAGGATGGACTCCCCCTCACTCCTCCTCTCAATAGATACATACTTCCATATATCCGACGGTGGTGGCAGGGGAGGGGGGAGAATTCCCTCCCACTTCATCACCTAGAGGTGGGGCAATGGATACATCTACAGAGGAGGAGTTAACAAGAGGAAGATCCAAACTGTCTAGCGTCCCTGGGGGGGAGCAGAGGGGGGAGAGGAATAATTTAGAGGTCTCTGAGCATGAGGAAGATCATAAGTTTTCCACTTGGGTTGAGGCACATTCTTATTTTTCAAGGCTCTAACTCTGATCTTTTCAACCGCCAATTGCTGAGCATTCTTAGTTCTATGAATATGTTTTATATTAGCTTTCTTAAGACCAAAGTCCAGTGTTTCATCAATAGTAACAATATCAAGGGGTTTTACAAAATCTAGGCTAGGGTTAGGGTTATCAGGGGTAGAGTCAAATTTACCCTTAAGGCTGTCCAAAGTAGCAGAGAGGGTGACCGAGTCTTGATTCCAAATAGGTGGGGGAGAGATTTGCACAATAGGGGGATGTTTAGGAGCGGGGATAGATTTGGAGGAGGTCAAAGGAAGTTCTGGACTTGACTTGATATTAGGATTAGGGGGATGATTACCTTTTTTTTTTAGCATTTCTCTTAAGAATGATAGGGCATTCATTCTTTCTATGGCCTTCTTTTCTACACAT